>CM066230.1:8985609-9556259 GCA_033675125.1 Athetis lepigone | reverse complement strand
AAATTACGCAGCAAAGAAACCCAATAGCTAGAGACGGCGTTATAAATTTTCAGGTATAATACGTTTTAGTTAGATAACCTCTAAATATTAAGTACCCAGCATATTATGTTTACATAACTTTACAAATAATGCGTACAAATACGCCGAGAAGGTTCACTATTAGAAAGATTATTTGTTTATGCCAACAACTTCATTTAAAATCTCATGTTTCATTTTATTTATCTTTGTTTTTTCTTAATTCCAGGTATTCACACCAGGAGTCCACAAGAAACCCTATAAGAAATCGTCAAAGATCAAGCAGATACAGCTAGAACAAGACAGTGGCAAGTCGTTACATGATGCAGAACTTAAGGGGAGTCTCATTGACCTCAACCGAGCTGGAGCCCCACTCATAGAACTGGTGTTTGAGCCTGATTTAGAGGTAATTGAAACTTTTATTGTCACATAATATTGTCTTCTCATCCACTTATTACTATAATATTCATACTCCAAAAATTAGCATATTAGCATTAGTACACCATATCGGGAAATTCATACTTCCAAATTATTATAGATAATGTGGTGGGTCATTATATTAGTAAGAATTTATTTCTACCTCAATTGATGAATGATCAATTTAAATATTGCCTTCATTGCCAATATCATGAATTAAGAAACACATTTTTTCGTCATTATTAAGAAATAATGCCTTAATTTTAAACTTGCTTAAGCAACTGGCCGACCTTTCGTCTTTTGATACAAAACACATTGAGTAAGCATAGTTCATTAATTTGCAAATGAACAATCAAAAGTTTATGTAGAATAGTACATTTAATTTTGTTTGTTGTTATTGCTACTCATTTAAACATTGCCTTCAATTTTACAACTGTTTTAATTATAAATGTATTATGTTTCAATTAAACTCAATGCTACATTATCAACTTACTTAATATTCACTTTCCTGTAATTAATTGACTATATAATATGTTTAAACATTAACATTTTGAAAAGACAAAATTATCTAGTTGTTTGTTGTATCAAAATAGAAATCAATGAATTTGTATTAGAATATAAAATAACAGCAATCAAGAAGCAGGAAATTTAAATTGTATAAAGAAATAATATACACCTGACTTTTAGTATTATGTGAGAGATGCACTGGGCAGTGAATAAAAAGATCTAAGTAATAGGTACCAAAATTTGTATGGATTACAAACCTACGAAATTATTACGTAATATTTTTTTTGTAAGCTGGTTCTGTCCCACTCTTTCAGCGTTTACAATACTTTGCTTCTTTCTTCCTATTGGGAAACAAGTCGTCAGTTCGTTGATCTCCTTTGTGATCCGCCGCGACCCCGCCTCCCCGTATATGCTACTTGAGCTCACTTTAGCCCGTACATACACACCTATAATATTCGAATTGTATTGACTCTCCAGGATGGCGAAGAAGCGGCAGCACTGGTGAAGGAACTGGTGCTGATTGTGCAAAGACTCGGCGCGTGCACAGGTCGCATGGAAGAGGGGGCGCTTAGAGTCGACGCGAACGTTTCGCTGAGACGACCCGGGGACCCGTTATCTACTCGCACAGAGGTAAACATCTGCGCTAAACTCAACCTTACTTTATTTTTTGTCAGTGATGGTACTTATTTTGTGTATTTTCATCATCACCATAAACATTTCAGCCTAATAGGCGTCCTAGCCGAACTTAGACTTCATCTGAATTTCGTCGTAATGTGTGGGTCTGTTGCACTAGGGCCGACCCACACTGGGTAGCAATGAGTAGCCGCTACTTGAGATCATTTGTACATTATCCTGTAAAAGTTATAGGCTTTCAAATCATTTCTCTCATTGTTATTATTTCTCCTAATCAATCTCGCATCCGTAAGCATCGGCCACATTAAAGAAAGTCGATTGTCGATGAAACTATTATTAACTGTCGTAGTTATTATTAGAATCAAGGCTCCTAATTATTCTTCCTTCCGTACTTTATGTCAGTAATTTAAAAATCTTTACGATCCACTAAAACAGTACTTGTTGGCTACTTTCCGTCATTATGTGATATCATTTGCAAATAAACTTTTGACGAAGTGTATTTATACCAAAGTCGTTAATGGGTGAAGTTTTTCGCAAACTCGTGTGAATTATTCTATTTTGAACCTCCTGTAAGTGTCATAAAAATCAATAAAACAAACGTAAATGTACGGAAAAACCATTTATTGCGAGATTTGCTTATTATAGATTCGAATTAGTATTGTAAGTGGTAATAAGTAGTAGTGCCTTTTATTAAATTATTACGCTGGAGCTTAATGGTATTTTTTGCATATACAACATAAAAACCAATAGCGATGTATGTGCCTACGAACTCCATTGACGTAAATCTATAATGACGTTGTTAGTTGTTTTTCTGTCTGTACCTACACATAGCAGTAGCACACAAAAAGTAGGATTAAAGTCACGTTTATGTATCAAAACAACAATGTACTTACTTTACTTTTAAAACTGGTTTTTCTAAATTACTGTAATTTGGGCACCAGAACTTTAATATGAATTGAATGACCGTAATATACCACACCCATTACGAAAGAGATCTAAAATGGATCTTAATTGATTTTGGTTCCGCAAATAATTTAGTTACTAACAGGTAACGATGTGGCTTGTGATAGCTGATTATGTGCGATTAACTGATTTAGAAAGAACACATCATCGTTACCTAGTTAGTGTTACAGTAAAAGGACGCATACAAACATCTATCAATATATCAGCAAAGTGCGTGTCAGGCGCAGTGTTTTATTTCCCATGCTATGATCATAGTGCTCACAAGGGACGGTTAGATAGGACTGGCCACAAATTTAAAGGCGGATAGAATCTTTATACATTTTTCGTAAACATTACTTTTCAGTCATTAACTTCATGGTTCTCACATGATCTCAACCTCAGAGTTATTTTCGGATGTTTCTTCTCAGAGTAGTCCGCTATAATACTGGTACCATCGCTTCGTCATGTCAGCCAAAAGACGCCCACTGTTGGTCAAAGGTCGTGGACCCAGCGACCTTGACGAGATCGATGCTCAAAATAAACTCGCAAAACATAATACCTACAGATCTACAAAAAAAAGCTTTTTTTAACCAATTTACGTTACGATGCGTGCCGCCATATCCATCAACTGTCTATGATGTTAGTCTCCACAAATATTTCATTTGTTTGTTTCAGATTAAGAACATAGGGTCAGTGCGTGGCGTAGCAGGAGCGATCCGGCACGAGATTAGCCGACAACAGACGATCCTGGACAACGGGGGTCGCATAGTTAACGAGACCCGCGCTTGGGATGCGGCCGCCAGAGTCACCATACCTATGAGGGACAAAGAGGTCGTACAGGATTATAGGTACGATCTTGTTTTGCGTCTAATATATATTTTAACTAAAAGTTCTAGTGGTAAACTTGCGCTTTCTCGCAGAGTAATGTGAATGACTTATTTCGCAAATTCGCAGTTAAATCTAAATGAAAATGCCATTATGTTTTCTAATGTTTAATTTTCTTTGTCCAGGTTCATGCCGGAACCGAATCTGCCTCCGCTACGCGTTAACTTGAAGACCAACGTAGATCGCAAAGACGTTTTAAGCGTGCCTCTTATACAGGAAAGAATACCAGAGCTTCCAGAACAATCTAGAAAAAAACTAATAACAGAGTTTCAACTACGACCAGAAACTGCAATTCATTTGGTCAACGAGCCTACCCTATTAGAATATTTCGAACATTTAACATCAGACAAAGCCAGAAATCCAACCAAAGTAGCAAATTTTCTAGTAAATGATCTATTAACTGTACTTAATAAAAGAAAATTAGGCGCAGATGACTGTTCCATTACTGTTAAGCAATTAAAAGAACTGACTGATATGCTTTTGAGTAAAGACATAAATTTAGAAATTTGTAGAAACGTTCTAGATGAGCTGATTGTGTTATCTGATAGCGATGTTTCACCTTTAAGAGTTGTAGAAGAAAAAGGTTGGAAATTGAAAAGCAATGAAGCAGAAATAACAAAATTATGTATAGACGTCTTAGAGAATAATCCTAAATTGGTAAATCAGTATAGAAATGGTAAAACCAAAGTGTTTAAAGCTCTTTTAGGAATATTATCTAAGAATAACAATAAAATTGATATGTCTGTAGCATCTAAGATTATGGAAGGGTTATTGAAAAAATGATAATAAATCAGAATTCTATGTTTGCCTTTTATTTCCAAATGCAATGCAATGCTAGGCATACCTGCCTAACATCTGTTACATTGAAATTGACGTTTATGATGAAACATATAGTCAAAATGATTATAAAGATGATTTACAAATTTTTAAAACCTATGCGATGATCTTACGAAAGCGTTCGATTACATTCACTGTGACCCACATACTGCTAAAGTTCGTTGGGTTAATAGTGTGAAGATTATTAAAATTATTTTTATTCTGTTTGTTAGATACTTAGATTCTACCTTGGACTGAATAATGTGTTAAGAGCCCTGGCCTTTCCAGGTATTTTGGGCTGCCTTAAGGCTCAACTTTGGGACCATCCTTGATTTTTAAATACTTTGAGTTCAACGGCCACTGGATTGCTTGCTGGTAGGGTTTAATATAATAATAATTTGTGGCTAGCTGTTGGGCAGTAGCGACTCCACGGACCTGACCGCCTGAGAGGCCCATTGTTCTTCATCTCTGGCTGGCCTTAATTGGCCGGCCAGAGTGAGCACTGACGAGTAACAAGTCTCCCACCTGACGCTTGCTCTCATTGACTGGTTTGACTCTCAAGAGAAAACGTGCTCGGGGAAAGGAAGTATTTCAGTAAGATGCTGGTAGGAATCTTGACCGTTCTTCCGAGATTGTCCTGATAGCCGTGGAATACCTACCTCTCCACTCCTCAAGCACCTCAATATATGATGCCCCCTACGTCACTATGTGCTAGCGGCCGTTTTCGGGGGCCCTTTTACTGAGTGTGCAAGTCACCCCCGCCATTTTATCCGTGTTCACAACCTTTGATCAGGCAGGGGGTCATAATCATTCCATAGTTTCTGGTATCTTAGTCACCAAAGAACGCAAACCCATAGTCCAACATTTTTGTTAGTTGTCATGTTCTGCAATAGTCCAACACTGAGCGGGGGTTGTCCTTAGGTACTCTTACACAGTGCGCATAGGGATAATCGTCGTTTGGTCTTTTTTTAAATTTTTGAATAATTATAATAAACTGATTACGAATCTTACGTTCCTTGGAGGTGGATTGGCTTCGAAGATTCAGATCATATTATACCTACTCAAATAGGCGTTGGATTGGAATCCACAAGGAAAACAAAGCACGACATTTCTCGTCAAACCTATCGTTGCACTATGTGGGCATTGTGGGCAGAGTCAACAAGCGTCGTAAAGACGTTGATCGAGATGGAGAACTACCACAAACAGTGGACGCTCTCTGCCCTATATAGGGGACATAGAACTTGGAGTCAAGTACTCAAGTCTTACATTTCTTGTTCAATGTTATATTTCCTAAAGACCTAAAGCAGGTCACGGTCGGTGTTACAATGGTACAAGTACAAACAATTGTAGCACCCTTAAGTTTTTTCTCTTTAGGTTTAAGGCTGATGATACTCATATTGGTCTACACCCAGGCAAAGCACCAGTCTAGTCTATCAGTCTGTCCATCTAGTCTAGGGGCTAGGCAAATTGTGGACGGACAGAGGAACTCTATCAGTCCTAGGGCGGCGTTTTTAGGTGGCGCTTGAAACATAGTATGATTCAAAGCGCCTAGCATATGGAAGGCTGGGTGGTTCACTGTCGACTTGTAAGGAGAAAGCGCTACACAGGCTCGATATACGCCAATTTTCTTCAGGCGCTCAGGCGCTGTCTAATTTAACAGGATTAGACTAAAATGTATCTTCTGTCCTTTTCTTTAAGGAATGGAAAGAGAAAGATGCATTTAACATAAATTTAGTTAAGTTTGTGAACAAGAGAATCAGCACCAATATCGCCTAAGACCGAGTGTCTTCTGTAGGTTTCCTATTGAAAATAAATACCTAAATAACATGTTGTGTGGCAGACAGACAGAGACACTAGTGGTATATATTTAAATATACGGACCTCTAGAAAGGTAGGTAACGTGCTAGTCACAATGTTGAACTGTATAAAGTAATTAGGTACACAAAATGTAAGTAAAATATTTCACTGTGTGACTTTGAACCGACAACATCCACAATTTATTTACATACAAACTTGGTATGCAGCTCAGCCGAAGGTTGTTTGTGGACGATACTTGTTGACACGCGCCCCGAATACTGCACAAATAGTAAACATAGGGATGTCATATCGGTAGAATTGGTATTTGAATTTTGGACTAAAGGGCTTCATGTAAAGACTATTTCTACCAACACTGATTTGAAAAAAAAAAAACAGAAGATACATAATTTAGTCCAGTCACGCCAACGCCTGTTGTCATATTTTTAGTGGCCATGTTCTTAATTGCGTCCGAATCATCCATGAAGTGACTTAGTTTGACAGGACTGAACTAATATTTTATCTTCTGTCCTTTTCTTAATGAAATGGAAAGAAAAAGATGCACTGAACTGTAGTTGTTTAGTTTGTGAACAAGGAAAGCGGCACAATTGTTACCAACGAAATCTTCAGTGTGTCGCACTAGCGTGCATTCGAACTATGGTGAGTCGCTGTACAGTTTTGTCGCACAAGCGTTACACGCCCATCCATTTGTCGAGCTCACGTAGTACACTCGTTAATCGTAACATGTATCAGCATGTTATTGTTCCGCTGTTGGGAAAAACCCTCTTCTCAAACAGAGAAGGAACGAATGTCGAACATTAACTAACACGCTTGCTCAAGACGGATTTTCTAACCTTCATATAATAAGTGCAACAACAAAACTCTGTAGAATAGTTCATATTGGTACTTGACCGCGTGCCTGGTATGGAATCAAAAACTTTATGCATGGTAGAACTAAACCACCAATTACAACCCTCTACTTAATATGCAAAAAGGTTAATTTATAAACTTTCTAAATATATTTAATTGGGCCTTATCTAGGCATGTCTATCGATTTTTTGTTGTTGTTTTTGTTTAACCTTACGTATAATAGTATTTATATAACTTAAAGGGTAGCTTCGCCTTCTCTTCTTACTCCCTAAGACCTTGCATTCATAAATTCACGAATTGCGTTTCCAACCCGTTTCTTATTACTTACAATTTTCTAGTATAAGTTAAATATCATTAATTTTAATACACTTTAAGTTGGTGCGTATGTCTGACAACCCTAATTAGATTGTTGAAAGCATAAATCTATCCAATAATTAGGCACAATACACGCATACTTGCGAAACAGCTGCTCTGCCTCCACTGTCTCTACTCAGTCATTGTATACACCTCATTGAGCTCACAGCAATCAGGGACTTTGATCAATCACAATGTGGACACAAGGCATTACTTTTTCGGCAATAATAACGATAGTTTTTGGTAAACTACAAACGCTTCCAACAATAAAAACAGAAGTAAGTGATGGAGTAGAGAGCCTGGGGTATAAAATGATTTATGGTGATGAAGATTTGACTGTCATTAATCAAGTGGTCTCAGATGTGGAAAAGGGTAACGTGTTGAAGAGCAGAGCTTCACTAAATGATGCTATAAAGCCACTGGCGGCGGAAGATGTCAAATGTTTGATGTCTGTCGACCGATATTGTTCTAAGCAGATGGGAGCTATGAAAAGTGAGTAAAATGTACATGACTTATATTCTAAAATATGTAATGCATGAAAATCAAGAATTCCGTCAAAATATTTTTTGTAACCTGACCATTACCTTCAGAGGTTCCCTTTAACAAACTAAACCACTTCATATAAAACTAACATAGAGAGTAAGAGCCGTGCTGAGGGTTATATTTTGACCGAAGAGGTAAATATATTATGTCGACGCCGAACTTATGACGCATACGACGATCATAATATTATTGAGGATAATAATTTTAAGTCCATTCTTATGCATACTTTGATTATTTGACAAGAATTGTTCTAATTTAACCCACAGGTGTTTTGATCCAAGCAATTAAAGATGATTGCGCAAAATGTTCAGTGAATCAGAAAGAGGAGGCTGGTAAAGTTATAGCATCCATGATGGCTCACGACCCTGTTGCGTGGAAACTCTTCCTCACCAGGTACGACGGCATCACTAAAGTTCAAAGGATACTAGGATAGAAGACTAATACACTATTTACTAAATTATTGTTGAAGTAATGTATACAAAATGTAAGTGAATCCAATGTAATGGCTTTATTAATCAAAGATGTTGCTCTGGAATTGTTTATTTTAAGTAAATTAACATTCGCTTCATTTGGATGTTGAAAATAAACGATGACGGACGTAGAGATCTACAGTGTTATATTATATAGTTTACCTTTGAATATAGTTTTTTTTTTATAAATTTAAATTAATCTAGTTATCTCGATGAATTCATTTTAGAACGTATGTCTGATGTTTTATAGATCTGCACTTCAGATTAAGCCAAGAAAAAAGTCTAAAAAGCCAGATGTCGAGTTAAAATTGAGAGAGATAGGTGAGCCTCAAGAAGTAATACGATCATCCAAAAATAGATTCACCATACCTGGCGTCCATGTTAGAGTTAAAAGATACATCTCTGAGAAGATACCTTAGTCTAATGTTAATGCGCTTAGCTTATACGAGTATTTATTTGTACACGTAGGAAATAGCATTTTGTCATAATTATGAATAAATAATTCAAAGGAAACTGATTTTTATTTTGTTTTGATCACGTTTTAAACTAACGCAGGTGAGGTTTTCCATTAATCTTGAAGTTTGCTGGTCCGAGGATTTCTGACTACAAGCGAGGAACTAGGATATATAGGAAATAGAAAATTCTACGTCGGATGTCGGATGAACTACGTTCTTTATTGGCAATGGCATAATCAATAGATGAGTTTGCTATGGACGTTGTAATCATCTGTAGCCCCCATGCTTCACAGAGTTTCCAAAAAAGTAATTAAAAACTCATTTGGATTTGTCTAGGTCCTGGGCCACTAGTACATTGTAACTTGGCATGGTTCATATTTCGGATCGTGGCTCTTGCAGCTGCCATTGATGAGTAAAGCGGGTGGCGCTTCATAAATATATTTATCGTAGACTAGCTTTTGCCCGCGGCTTCGCTCGCGTTAGAAAGAGACAAAAAGTAGCCTATGTTACTCTCCATCCCTTCAACTATCTCCACTCAAAAAATCACGTCAATTTATCGCTCCGTTTTGCCGTGAAAGAAAGACAAACAGACAGACAGACAGACAGACCGACAGACAGACAGACACACTTTCCTATTTATAATATTACTAGCTTCTGCCCGCGGCTTCGCTCGCGTTAGAAAGAGACAAAAAGTAGCCTATGTTACTCTCCATCCCTTCAACTATCTCCACTTAAAAAATCACGTCAATCCGTCGCTCCGTTTTGCCGTGAAAGAAAGACAAACAGACAGACAGACAGACAGACAGACAGACAGACAGACACACTTTCCCATTTATAATATTAGTATGGATATTAGTATGGATTATGGATTCAACTAAAAGGTTGTATGAATAAAATACGTAACCTGCCATAAGGCATAGAAAGACATAATCTGCAATAAATGATGATTTATTAACGGCTTCCTTAAAAACTTTGTAGTTCATCTTATTCGTCGCATTTTATTCGTTGTCAGATCTTCATGTTTATTCTTTAGAACTTTCTTTCGAAACGTTCTTAGTATTTTCTTCTGATGTCGTTACGTTTGTTTCCTTATCGGCTTCAGTTAATTTACTTGCGAGATACTTCAGTTTATAGCTTCCGTCAGTGTTGTATCTGAAAAATTTATTTTGTTAGGAAGATGCTGTGTATTATCATATTTATCGTTTATTATAGGGGAATAAAGGTTTCATAGGTAGCGGTGAAGATTGGCCAAAGTCTGCCGGATGTTGTAAGAGTCCGTTTAAATGTTGGTTATTATGACACACACACATCGATGATTCGATACCTGAAACATATTTTAAGACTTACTTGTCCTCTAGTTTAACCCAGTCATCAGGTCTATTGTCAATGATATAATGCATCACTCGTTCTGAACCTTCGCGTTGTTTTTCGGTGCACTTCTTACAGTCGTTCTCAATAGCATCGGGTAGATTTTCTGTAAATGTGATAAAGGTAAAACAGCAACGATTAACCTTTCAACGACCAAGCGACTACCGGCTGTCGGGCTGCTATTGTCTTTCTATTGTGTCTGGAATCAATCACGTGTGTTTGAAGGTTTAATGACTAAGTTTCAAATTTTGAGTTGCTATAAGAAATTCCTGATAGAAAATCTCAATATGGCTGCTTGTCCACCGGAGCGGAGTGAGGCAGCGGGGCGGAGAAATATAATGGGATTGCATAGAATTTTGCGTAGAATATAACCTAATTTACTTGGGCTAAAATAGTAGCTCAAAAAATATATCATGAATAAAAAAAGAAAACGCAAAGTTCCTAGAGGAATACTCATAGCTAGAAGAAAAAACGTCGCAATGAGTCAGCACGGTCCAATAACGTGGAACCAAAGGGCCAGAACACATAAAAGTAGGTAATAAAGCTTACGTTTCAACTCCTTGCCATCTGCCGTGCAGGGTCCAATGTCTAACAGGCAGTTGACGTAGCCCGTCAACAGACGGTCATTGTTCAGGATCTCATCCAGATCTATACCATCATACTTTGTGGTGTAAGTAGATGTCTCAGTCGCATTGCTCTGAATCGTCAAGTACACGAGTAACATCATAGCTATCGTGGAATGCATCTTTTTTTCTGGAACAAAGAAATTGTTTATTTGATGTGCCTAGTTTAACTCTGTTTCATATTAAAATATTTAATGTCTCTGGCTTTCACCAAAAAAAAAAAATGTCTCTGGCTTTAAGTTTACGCTTAAGCTTAAGTTTACCTCCTATCATAAACCAAACTGCAATCGCTGTTTAGAAAATATTAGTAGTACAATATTCATAGGCGTTTCTATAAAGAACTATATCATGATATAGATACTTTGAGCGTTGTCCTCAACTACTTTGGAAAGCTGATTTGCTAATAAAGTTATGATTTGACAGTTTGTTGCTTAAATCTGGAAGGAATGCTATATTCATAAAGTTTGGCTCAACATATAACTAGAAAAATACTATGTATGTCGGTTTATTTTTGCTAATTTATATCCAAAAGCTGAACTCTGTTTATGGAGTCAGCAGTGAATTTCCTCTGTGTCAAGGACGTTGATACTTGAAAGACGGCCCAAGGAGCCAAGTTGAAGGGAGAAGAATTCTCGTCCTAGCAGCCTCCGCAGGAGACGCTTCGGCCGCCACGAGATGGCTGTCGGCCAGCGGTTTAGATGAATATAATCCTATGTTCAAAATAACTGAACACATTTTTTTTTTATTTTTTTATTTTGGCCTTGTAAGTCCCTAAGTGCCTAATTAAAAAATATAAATCTGCCATCAAAAAATATTATCCTTGAGCACTATGTTATTTTGACCATATCAACAGAATCACGAACTTGAAAATTATATTCAAATACATACTTCTTACTAAATCAAAGTCCCAGGCACAACTACTTGGACTATTTTTAGTACATTAGGTCGTAATGTATCTCGACCTTTTAGGTTAGGCTTTACGAGGAGAATATTCCTACTTACCCACAACAGCTAAAGAGGAAGCACCTTAGTCCACTGCACCTCGAATACCGAGAGGCATCAGGAAGTCACTCTTTTATACTCTATAGAAAATAACTTAACGAGGGAAATCAGGCGTTGTTATCTCAGATAATTTCATATACTTAGCTTATCAACGTTAATGATATAATGTAAGTCACAGAGGCTGGGCAAAGAGCCCTCCTATTGAACAAGGAAATGGATTGTTTATTCATATTGTATAAAAAAATATGCTGGCATTTTGTACGAATCAGCCGGTTACATAATGTCCGGCATTTTAACATCTCGCAGTTTTGTAAAATGCCGAAGGCTATTTTTTTAAAAACAACCTAAAAATTACATCATATACGGCATTTATATACGGTGATATAAATATTTTATAAACTAGCTGTCCCCCGCGGTTTTACCCGCGTTATATCAGATTTTTTGGTTACAAAAAAAAGAAGATAAAAGTATTCTATGTCCGTCCCCGTCCTAAGCTACCTCCCAACCAATTTTCAGCCAAATCGGTGCTGCCGTTCTTGAGTTATAAAATGTGTAACTATCACGACTTTCTTTTATAGATATACTAGTTGCCTTCCGCGGTTTCACCCGCGTTAAAAATGAAGTGAACAACCTTTATCACTTAGGGGTATGAAAAATACATAGTAGCTGATTCTCAGACCGACTGATTAAGCATATAAAATTTGATAAAAATCGGTAAAGCCGTTTCGTGCCACAAAGTTCAAGTTAGTTACCTTAGGTACTCCTCAGTAAGGTAACTAACTTGACACGAGAATTTTATATTTAAGATATAAATTAAATAAATATATTATAATTATATATTCCCGTCTTTGGGAGATATACACGGGAATGAGATGCATAATGGTAGCACTCTCTCTACGGTGTTTCAGAGAGGGGTTTAGACAAAATTCACCTGTTCCTTTATTACGTTACAGAATATACTCGTAAGTTAACCGGTAGATAATGAGTCTTCTCGGTAGGTGCCATTGCTATTTTGTAGTACTTGACGTGAACGCTTACAGATACCGGCCTTTGCAAGTATACTCGCGCAGGTATAGACGCGTGCGGCGAAATGACCAGTGCAGTTTATTAACCTCGGGTCGGCGCAAAATCACTGTATGGTGCCTCTTTGTCTCATACACGCTAGTCATGCGGGCTACCTAAGCAGGCAAACCGCCACAGGAGATCCCTAACAACGAGTCTCAGTAAGGCTTATCAGTGTAAATATAGTGATGCACACATTTTGCCTTTGGCATTTTTTATAAAGCTGATAGAACTAATAATTCTAACCGATTCTAGTCTGTCACCACTGGAATAATCATTTTGATTGTTAGCCATATCTTTTTAAGGCTAGGCTAGGCCAGGGATAGCTGTCCAGTAATTTTCACTTAATGTAGACCTGGACTGACCTTGAACTGGTATTATTAACTTCAAGTCACGTGCTATTTTTTTAATAGGTTTTTATATACCTAGTAGACCAATTAAAGCCGGTGTACAAAAGCGGATCAAACAAAACCTGTTCTGGTTGTGGAACTAAGCTTGGTTTTGTAATTACACCCTAGGAAATACGAACAGATTTTTTTTTTCATATAAAACTTAAATAAAAAAATACACATTTGTGTATTTTAATTAATCCTTCCTACTAATAATATTATAAATGCGAAAGTTTGTGAGGATGGATGTATGTGTGTGTGTATGTATGTTTGTTACTCTTTCACGAAAAAACTACTGGACGGATTTGGATGAAACTTTACAGTAATTTAGGTTATTTATCTGAGTAACACATAGGCTACAATTTACAATGATTTTATGTAATTTTGATCATAATGAAACGATAAGTGTCAATTAAGTCGGAAAAAAATCTTCCATCTGAGAGCTATCTTGGCGTGCGCTGCCTAAACCAATGGAGTTACATAAAAATGATTTACCGCAGGATTGTTTGTCTTAAATAGATCTAAATAAAAGTCCGCGATAGCATATATCTGCCTCTTATGTGCAAGCCAGCACGACCAAAATTGTGAACCATTAATTTAATTTAATTTGGTACTATTTTACAATGCACATATTAGTATTTAATTATCAAACTCTTATCAAAATGAATACATTTCTCACATTAAGTATATAATGAAGATAAACTTTGTCTTTCACACTAAGTAATTTGGCAGAATAGTTTAAAAGTTATCACGATATGATTGACTTGAACGGAGCGCATAATGGCAAGCAACAGAACATCCACGATGAAAGTTGGCTATGTGAAAGAACTATACTAGCACCAAGAAATGAGACAGTAGCGAAAATCAATAAAATTATCTTGGTCCAAGTAACCAGCGATGCAACAACCCAACTCCATCCATCGACACAGTCATGTCATCTGAAGACTGTACGAGCTTCCCCGGGGAGTTTCTTAACTCTTTGGAGCTATCCGGGGTGCCATCACATAAGCTCGAATTAACCTTTCAACGACCAACCGACAGCTGGCTGTCGGGCTGCTATTGACTTTCTATTGTGTCTCAAATCACGTGTGTTCGAAGGATTAAAAGTCGGTATACCCGTTTTGTTAATGCGCAACTTGGACGCCCCGAGACTATGTAATGACACTAGATTGAACTAGGCACCAATTGTAACTGGAGAAGCTAAGGGTGAAAATGTTCCTATTTCACGCATCCCAATAATACCCAATAACTTACCCTTTAATTTCTAATGTTTACAGTTCCCACTTAAAGTTGCATTTTCTATGACTATTAATAAATCGCAAAGGCAAACTTTGAAGGTAGGGGGGATACATTTAGGCACGCCCTGTTGTTCCCATGCTCACATGTATCTAAATCCCAAAATCTACATATTTACGCTGAATAAAAAAACAAATAACATAGTATACGGGAGTATATTGCAGTAAAAACACAGATAATTTAACACAGATGTTCACCTATTCCAATTACATACATATTAATTCTTATTTATTACAAAATCTATTAACAGAACCGCATCAAAATCCGTTCCGTAGTTTTAAAAATTTAAGCTTACATAGGGGCAAAGAAAGCTACAGTTGTATTATACTATAATAAATGCAAGTTACATTGGTCCGACCTGGTGTTTAGTAATCCGTTTGTGCTGGATAGGATAATCTCAAGCTCGGGGAAGGACATAGGGCTACTTTTTATAAACACACCATACAGGTAAAGATTGATGAAGAAACCACTGGACTTAGCATTTTGAAATTTGCAGAGTTCTATTATAGCTTAAAATTTAAAATAATGAGCACTTAGAAAGGAATTCAGATAATTCCACCCTCAAGAGATTCCCTCTAAATATTAGGTACAGGAGTTCAAAAATTGTATGGAAACTAATATTGAAGTTTGAAATTTGGGATGTACGATGTGAAGTTACATTAAAAAATATAAGTATTTAAAAATATCACGCAACTTAATGTGGCAGACCAAATTCTACGCGAGTGAAGCCGCGGGCAAAAGCTAGTGCAATAATAAAGTAATGCAGTATTTTTATTGTATAAAATGATTTTTAGGAATGGCAAGCTAAGACCTTTATTTTAAAAGAGTTTCATATCCATTCTCCTCCATACAAATCAACACTTTTGGAATGGGCTACTAGAATTAACTATTTTGAAATGTAATTGACCTTTCAAACTGTTTGTATTATGGATATAAATTATTCGATTCTTAAAAGGCCTGAAAATAACAATAGAATTGAACCCTTTACCTCCTTTTTTATATCGGTTTAAAAGCGCCTATAGTAATTTTGCATAGACATATCTTCCAAAGTTAAAAGATTCATTATGAGTATGTTCATGTACTTTTATCCATCAAAGTAGATGGACGTACTTAAAAAAAACATGGCTCTGACGTCTACCGGTTAAGATGAACAAGTCACAAAAAACAATACAAATAATTTCTACAACGTCGAAAACGTGGATACATAAAAAAATTAGATTCCCTATAAAAATACACAAAGCATGATTAAAATGTAAAAATGTAGAATTTTTCTTACATAGGATATTTTATGGTATTCATAAGTACTAGATATTGTCTTCTTCATGTTACTAATAGTATCATTTTTAATTCAATGTACCAACTGATTGTCTATTAATGTTCTATTTTATTACTGTTTTATGTGTAACTAGCTTTTGCCCGCGACTTAGTTCAAGTGTATTAATAGCTCCCGTTCCCGGAGGATTTCCGGGATGAAAACTCCTATGGCCTTTCTCGGGTCCCAGACTATATCTGTACCAAATTTCATTCAAATCAGTTCAGTGGTTTAGGCGTGAAAGAGACAGACAGACAGACAGAGTTACTATCGCATTTGTAATATTAGCACGGATATGTTTTTCTTTCAAAATCAACATTAAAATACAATAGGTACCTATTCCTATTTTTAATACCTACTAAACGTAATAACATGACCATAACATGTATAAATACTATGCTTCCTTAGAACCAGGTTTAGCAAGAATAATCGTATAAAGTGGCTAACTGAGATTTTCTTGATGTCAGTAGTTACAAGGTCTATTTAATATAATATAATAATAATATCCTGGGACATCTTACACACGGCTATCTGATCCCAAGCTAAGCAGAGCTTGTGTTATGGTAATCACACAACTGATATACTTACATACTTACATAATTTTTAAATACATACATATTATAGATAAATGACACCCAGACACAGAACAAACAATTATGCTCAACACACAAAGTTTGTCCTGGGTGGGAATCGAACCCACGACCTCTGGCTTAGCAGTCAGGGTCACTGACCACTAGACCAACAGGCCCGTCAAATTCATAGTAGATCTATGATATCTGTGTCGCAGCCGTCTAATATACGTCATTATGACGTCCGATATTAATTATGTATGGAATTAGATAATTTATAATAGAATAACGGAGTTTTTAATACTATTATTTTTTTGGTCCACGTTGATGTTATTTTATTCCTTTCTTTTCTTGCAATTCTTATATTGGTTGTATAGCTGACATCATCATCATGAGTTTAAATTCAATAATATATATGTTAGTGTGTAAGGTACCTATAATATGTTATGGGTCTTTGTGACCTGAAAAAAATGATATAATAAATAAAATAGCTGACATCGGCTTTGCTTGGCATTAAACAGGCTGGAAATATTCAATGCCCCCTGAAGGAATTTCTCAGTATTTAACCTAAGCCGGGATTCGAACCACCTGAAAAAAATAATGAATGACTGACCACCAGAAAACGACCCGAAAACGATTCAGTAGCCGCACATGTGTCCACGCAACCGCCCAAAAAGTTTGAGAGAGGAATGAATAGATTGAAAATAATCACAGCTACAAAGTACGATAGAAACAGGGTTTAGTACAACCTTTCAACGACTAAGCGACAGCCGGCTGTTGGGCTGCTATTTTATAGTTTAAACTTTCGCGTTGCATATTTATACTTCACCGCTTATCGGGATTTAACGCGCACGTACCTTTTATTTATTTTTGGCTTGACGTTTCGGCAGGGTTACACCTGCCATGGTCACAAGCAGACTGTCCGGCGACACTACTATTGCTGCCGATTCAAACTAATGTAAATTTAAGTTAATTGCATCTTTCTCTTTCGATTTCGTTAAGTCCTGTCAAATTAAGACAATCCATAGACAATTAGACGCGATTAAAAACATGGCGACTAAAAATACGCCAATTTTCTTCATGCGCTATCTAATTTGACAGAACTACACGAATCCATACTAATATTATAAATGGGAAAGTGTGTCTGTCTGTCTGTTTGTCTTTCTTTCACGGCAAAACGGAGCGACGGATTGACGTGATTTTTTAAGTGGAGATAGTTGAAGGGATGGAGAGTAACATAGGCTACTTTTTGTCTCTTTCTAACGCGAGCGAAGCCGCGGGCAGAAGCTAGTATATTATATGTTCTGTCCTTTTCTTAACGAAATGAAAAGAGAAAGATGCACTTAACTTAAATTTAGGTTAGTTTGTGAGTAAGAGAATCGGCACTATTGTCTTTCTATTGTGTCTCGAATCACGTGTGTTTGAAGGTTTAAACAATCTTATACTATAACCAACCCTTCCATTGTGCAGCCATTTTTAACGACCAATTTACACAAGGAAAATAATAACCATCTGGTTTGCCAAAACAAGTTGGCCTCGTTTATCAACCCGTGATCTGAGCAGTCAATTACAAAGTGTAGTCGTTAAATCTTTTATATTTTTCTGGGAGCTTCCTCCTACTTATTTTTTATTCAAACTGGCTTTATGATGATCGTATTGACGTAGGTAGGGTGAACAGCTGTAGGACTGTTGTGTGGGTCAGGTGAACAAGTCGGAATATAAAATTGACACCATATTTTTAATCTTAATAAAGCAACGGCAAAATTGTAATTGCACCGTATTAGGTAAGTCGAGGAACATATTTAAGGACGCGATAATAATATGCTCACATTTATGACTAGTAAAAATATAAATAATAATTAAATCGTAAAGAAATAGTAGTCGAATTATCGCAATAAGGCTTACAGTCACTAACCTATGACAACTACATCTGTACATATGTACAAAAACAAAACGCAGTTCCTGTAAGTATTCCAACCAATTGTAAATGTAGTAATCCAATAAGTAGGTAAATATTTTTAAATTCTTTATGGGAAAAATCGACAGTGGTGCTGTTTCTCTTGTTCACAAACTTAACTAATTTTAAGCTAAATGCATCTTTCTCTTTCCATTTCCTGAAGAAAAGGATACATTTTAGTTTAATCCTGTCAAGTTAGACGGCGGCTAAAGAAAATTGGCGTATATTTAGTCGATATGTTTTTAATCGCGTCTAAATGATCTATGGAGTGACTAAATTTGACAGGACTTAACTAATATGTTATCTTCTGTCCTTTTCTTAATGAGATGGAAAGAGAAAGAGGCACTTAACTTAAATTTAGTTTTGTTTGTAAATAAGAGAATGGGCACCATTACTCGCAGAAGCAGTGCGCTGAAATATAAGTCTGGGAATTAACAAGACTTGTTATAGAGTATCACGGGGATCACGTCTATGGAAGAGCAGTGTGTGATGAATTGCCGACCGAATGACATTAAAAGAAGGTGGCGGTAGAGAGTGAATGCGATCTCCTTTGAATGGCTTGCGCATAATGATGAACGAGGCAAGCAAGTTATTAAACTAGAAAACCAGTCAATTTGACATGTCCTTGACTGGCTTTTTATTAATTTCGTCGCGGGCTTCAAGACAGTTGAAACGTTTTTCCGGGACAAGTTGAGCTTCATAGCTCGGTGCTTTTCTTGTGGACTCCACTGTTGATTCTGACTTCAGAAAAGGCATTAACGAGGAGTAGTGGGATGGCCCTAATAAAAAAATGTTCTTGACTCAAGGCATCTCATCTTCAATGATAACAATTACAACCTACCTACTTGCGACAATGTTAAAAGGTTCACGTAGCGTAAAATTGTAGGTGTTACGTATGATTACGAGGATCATTATGATACACTAGAAGGCATGTATGTCAAACTAGACAGCAGAACTGCAGTCGGTATTGAAAATGTAACAAGTTCACCAGTTGACATTACAAGTGCAGTGGATTCAGTAATACAGAAAAGTGAGAGCGAATTAATTAGGAACTAATAGTGTGGGTTCTTAATTAGGTGTGAAGTGTAAGTAGGTCTTCAAGAAGTCATTATAACAAACATTACTTGTACATAGTTACTATAAAAATCGCTAATCTGCGACTGCTGAGAATATCTATACTAATATTATAAAGAGGAAAACTTTGTTTGATTGTAATGAATAGGCTCAAAAACTACTGGACCGATTTTAAAAATTATTTCACCATTCGAAAGCTACATTATCCCTGAGTAACATAGGCTATATAATATCACACTATGTCCCACGGGAGCGAGGCAGTAACTAAAACCTAACGCGTAACGCGGGTGAAACCGCGAGGAACAGCTAGTCGTTCATATAGTGGAAGCAAACAACAGCGCGAAACAAAAAGTCTAAAAGTCCTTCGCGAAGGTCTTATGTCCATCTCTGTACAAAAATACAACTTTGGATCGGCGGTTTTATTAGCGAAAATAAATAAATAATAAATTATATACTTACGTCATAACAGAAAAGCTGTTTTTTCGCATTTAAAAATATAAGTTAGTGCGGAAGTATGAATAGCGAAGTTTCACATAACTCCAATAATTTTGGATTGGTCCCAACTTGCATTGAGTGACCCATTTGCGCTTAAAAGCTAACTAGAAAATATATAATGTAACTCTAGGCAATAAAAAAAAATTGATACAGAATATACCCATATCAAAATATACAGCATATCCCTCTTAATATTTTTTATAATTGACTATGCGGTTAACAAAAGTGTACTTTACATTTCCGATCTGATTTTTTATTAGCTTTGAGCGACTTAAAAAGATGTTAAATTCCCTTAATTTTCTGTGGAACTTTCTTTAATTTTGCATGAGTCATGCTAATAAACTTGATCTTAAATTTAGGCGGATATTACTCGCACTTAATAATTATGAAGATGTGATTATTTCCTGAAACTTGAATGATTTATATCTTCCTATGTGCAGTAATATGCGTGAAAGAAACCAATAAATTATGAATATTACAATGGGTATTTAATTGATATTCAATCAGTTACAGTTTTTTCTTGCACGTGCAGTTAATACAATAAGTACATCACCATTAACGTAATTAAATTCATCAGTCAATAAAACATAATTTTCAAAAATAATAATAAATGGTTGTCTGTAGAGTCGGTTTACGGAAGATAATTTTACGAGATAACGTCATTTATCGTGCCTCTCAAACACACGTACCGCGCTTTCGCGGTTCAGGCAGAATATGTGTGCAGTCTGCGTTCATCGATTTATAGGACGTTATTTCGTCAAAAAAAGTCTTTTGTACACAAATACTACTGAAGCTTGAAACATGGCTCAGTAGTATCTTCTAACGAGGTCGAGACAATTTTTGAAACGGGATAAAGTGGAAGTTGTAAAGTATGAAAATGGGCGGACGAAGCCGTAGCAAACAGAACAGCTAGTTAGTACGTTACAAATATTACGGAACTGTACTGTTATAGTATGCAAATTAAAGATTTACTCGATTGTATTTTTCCTCAAATCTCAGTTACTTAACCAATTATAAACTTCCTACAATGGAAATGTTTTTTATGTTTCTCGTTATTATTTATGTACTTACTAAGTGTTGGGAAAAACTTCTGTGGTGACTCACTCATCTGTATTCTCACGAGGTAGCGAAAACGCACTTTATTTATAACATTTGTAAATAAATTATCATATATTTACAATTAGTATGCTCTAGATTGCGTGGGATTTACCAAAAGTTATTTTTTATGTTACTCTAGATTGGAGGTCCCCAAACTTTTCAAACGTAGATTACTTACATGGCATATATTTAAGTTTGGGCAAACTCCCGACACATTATGATTCCTAATAGAAATCATAATAACTATTGTTGCTACAAACATGGCACCCTAATGGATCTTTAACATTTCGACGTGACGTGTGTTCGAAGGTTTAAAAGAGAGAGATTTCCATTAATTTGAGATATAGAAATCACAAAAAGTTACAACTAATAGATATATCCTGATTAAAAGAGATCTACCATTTAATTTGTGATTATTTTGTTTACTGACATACACTTCTTGAAGATCGTCGTAGAACTTATAGCCCTTCCGTCATTACAGCCATTTTATCAACCTATCGTTAGTTTGTACCCAATTAGGTTACCAAAGAGAAATATTTGATTTACCCGCTTTACAAAACGTGCGTAAACTCTACCTGTAGTAGCCAAATTCACTGACAGATTAGTGAATTTCTGAATAAAAAAAAACATTTTTAATTTGCAGGTCCGTACTCAAATGGGGGCAAACGAGTCAAATCCCAAAAATATTTTGTAATATAGTAGAGCCAATACTTGTAACATCTGTAAACTTAAATAGGCGCTTGCGCTTTAAAAAACCCGGTAAACTGAATTGGTGAAAATTAAACGAAGGTACCTCGTGTGCTCACTTTCCTGATTTGAAAATATTTAATTTCTCTTTTGGTAATGTACGGTGAAACCATACACTAATAATGCACAAATGCTGATTCGAGCATTTTCAATTCTTTTACTAATTAATATTAGTCGAGCATTCAATTCAGTACACGATTAGCGGTCATCGCGTGTGCTCCCTCGCTCCTTTATATTTCTAAACCTTTGGTCCGATTAATATATCTATTTAATTTAACATTATTAGCGTCGTATCATTTCTAACATCTACCTAGCTTCTACATGGTCCTTCGAGCTTCAGGTATAATAATATAAAAAAGAAAATAGTATTAATTAGTGACCTCAAAATTGTTGAAATCAAACCGGTCTTTTTTAAATTATAAATTTGTTTGTTATTAAAAGGATAACAGGCGAGTCTGTTATACATTTTAGAGGTCAAGCGGTAGGCGTCAAAAGGCGCCAAGTTTTTAATAAATAATTCATTTAAAATGGTAAACGACAATTGGCGAGTATCAAAGTGGCTTTTTAAATTCATAATTATGTACTTTTTAAAGTTTATCTTGGACATCGCTGATATCCCGTGCCTCGGAAAGCACGTAAAGCAGTTAGTCCCGGTTGTCATTCGTAGATCTTTGACAGTCGTTACAGGTAGTCAGAAACCATGCAGATAGCCTGACCAGTCTAACCTTGGGGATATCGCGTCACCCAGTAACTTGGTTGTGTAGGGCTTATAGGCAGTCGCTTCACATGAAATACAGACAAATCCAATTAGGCTGAAAGCCGACCCCGACGAGATTACGATGATAAAATATCGGAATAGTTAGGGCTTTATCTAAAATGAACAAAAACGTAGCGAGTGTCGTGCCTGGGAATATTGTAATCACATTCCTGAAAGAAACGCCATCTGATCCCGAACTTAGTACAATGCATAATTTGAAATATGTTATGTATTACCAGAACAATCATGTTCAAGACACAGAACTGAAGAAATCGATCCCTTGTCCTCCGGCGTAACAGTTAGTGTAGGGCCTGGCCTGAGTGCCCGCTCAAATCAAGTGTCAAGCGGGGCGGGGCGTGCGGCGTTCATATCAAACAGATGCATTAACACGTAGGTGTCCTGAGTGGCGGCCGAGCGGTGCGAAAACAACTTGCACGCAACGCTGCACGCTTCGCTGAACGCTCTTCACTCAGTTCGTACACTCAGGGGTCACTAAACTTTACACCAACAAGCCATATTGTACCCTCTACTTAACTTCAGGTTAATATTGTTAAGTAGGTGAAGTATGAAGAGGGTTTTTGTTATTAACTTTGTCCTTCGTATACATTGAGATTGATCTAAGACACATAATAGCCTGGGGTTGCGGATTAGTTCTAATAGTAACCGCGGCTCAAAAAATAAAGACACATAATATGTAGTTTAGGTACCTAAACGGAACAGGTAGGTATATTACTCACAAAAGATTGATTATACAGAAACACGTTTAACAGTTGATTGTTAAGTCCGTCGTTAATACAAGCTTGGTAGTTAAATTAGCGCTCGTCATAACACCTAAACACATGACGTCAAATAAGGAGAATCGTTTGTTGTTTACCCTGATACCGGTGACCTAGAGCTGCGACGCGTTTTTGTATCGATTATGCAATCGATTTAGTTGGTAACAGAATGGCTGTTATCCTAGACTTAATAAATTTGATACGTCTATACGAATTTGGACGTCTATACAAACTTGAATGATCCAGATTTGGAACTTTTTTAGTTATTTATTTGGTTTGAATTTAGAAGTAACATTGATGCTTTTTCTCTTAATATAATTTTTATCTAACATTAGCTTTTATTTTGTAGAATTGCGGGCAGATTTTCATATAGTTTGTATGTCCTTTTAGGGGTTGATTTTCCGAAAATTGCGCGAATAGGTTAAATAGTAAGCAATCATTGGAATTTCATGTTTCAAGTTTTAATTGTTTCGACTGTGTGCTAATTATGACCAAGATGCTTGTCCTTTCATATAAACATATAGTATGTAAATTGCCATAAAATTAACAAATAACATTGTTTGAAGGCATTGCTGTAATTTGGTAAAGTTTTTTATATGGCTAGTCTAAATAATGAATTAATTTAATTAAACATGCACAGCACAGAGTCGTCTTAAGCGGATTAAAATATTCTGGGGTCAGTGTACCTTGTGTACTTACACATTTTAGACATGTCTACCTAACGGCAAAGCAATCTATAAGTACAAATATAATAAGTTAAATTATTTTTTTTTATTTTTAGGGTTCCGAACCGCAAAAGCAAAAAGCGGGACCCTTATAGCATCACTCGTCAGTCTGCCTGTCTGTCTGACTGTCTGCTAAGACCCTTCATCTCGAGAATACGAGGAGGTATTGAATTGAAATTAAAACTGTATTCTTAGGTCTGCGATCTCTTGAAGCTCTGAAAAAATCAAACTAGGTTTAGGAAAAAAAGTTACGGCCGTTTACGTCGCAATAATCGTATTTTTCGACACTCTAGGACTATGAAATTAGGCACAAAGCAAGATCATATGGCACAGTAAAGGAAATAATCTCGTCGTGATGGCCCAGTGGATAAGGCTCCCGCCTCTCGTGTAAGAGGTTGTGGGTTCGAATCCGGGCAGGTACCAATGTGACTTTTTCAATTCATATGTACTTTCTAAAGTTTATCTTAGACATCACTGACATCCCGTGCCTCGGAAAGCACGTAAAGCCGTTGGTCCCGGTTGTCATTCGTAGAACTTTGACAGTCGTTACTGGATAGCCAGAAACTATGACCAGTCTAACCAAGAGGTATCGTGTCGCCCAGTTACTGGGTTGTGGAGGTCAGGTAGGCAGTCGCTCCACGTAAAACACCGGTATCCAGCTGAATCCGGTTAGGCTGGCAGCCGACCCCAACACGGTTGGGAAAAGGCTAGGGAGATGATGATGAGTAAAGGAAATAATCTGAAAAACACAAATTTGTACACGGATTTTAAAAAAAATACTGTACCAAGATTTCTTTACCTTCAAATATGTATGGAACCCCAGGTGTGCGAGTCCAAGTCGCACGTGGCTGATTTAATCTTTGGAAGTAACAGCTGGATTGAAATAATTATTTTTGTAAATCGATTGCCTGATTCATCAATGATACCGGTCATTCTCCGATTCGGCGTTATTTACCTAATTACCGTAACCATTTTTATTTTTCACAGATTTATCTTAAACTCATTAAAATATGAAACTAGTAAAAAATACGAATTCAATAATAAATGAGGCATGTTTTAATTACTGGTAGTTTTCTAGTTATTGAGACTTAAAAAAATTATGAGTACGGTAATTAGAAAAGTTTAATATCTTATGCCACGGTAATTAGAAAACACTGTCAATTTTAAGTAAAATTGTGATATAATATAATAAAAATAACACACATTAATAATTTGTATACATCTATTTATATAAAATGAATCCCTATTTCCTTTTATCATCTTTGGACCGATTTCACAACATGTAAGAATATAAAAAACAGTAGCCCAACGGCATCGGGAACAGGGTCCCAGCTACCGGTTATCAGGGCTTCAGAGAGAAGAACTTCCTATCGATGCGAGCCGTGTCCAAAAGCATTTGAATGAAGCCATCTGACGAGAGCCCCCTTTGGTGTTGGTCGAGACACTTGGCTATTAAACCATTGGCAGAAACAACTATCGGCACATGACCGTTGAGTCCACATTCAACATGTCAACAATCTCGTGAGCCAAGTCGATACTTAATTTTTATTATCTTTCTCAGTCTTCACAAGGTTCTTGTCACGCGGGACCGTTACGTCAACGAGCATTGCGCGCCGCTCCAATCGATCCACCACCACTATATCAGGCTTGTTTGCTACAACAGTCCTTTCAGTGATGATGTATCGACCCCAGTACAATGTGACATTGCCATCTTCAGATTCTACGAGGCCGTATCTCAGAGCAAGTTGCTGATTGATAATCCTGGCTACTAGGTTGTGCCCATTCAAGTCCTCTTTGTTAGTAAGACGAGAATAATCAGAGATAGTGTGTCGAATCGTTCTCCCGGCAGGTGACACGCCCGACATAAGTCAACCGTATCATCTTTCACAATAAATTCCCGATAATTCTTCGTCATGATAACCTCATCCATAATTGTACAGACAAAACCTTCGGTTTCCCCAAATAGGTCACCAAATTGTAGATACTAAACTGACACTAAAAAGACCACAAGTTTGCGCCAGTTTTCTTTAGTTAAGGAGAGCGGAGTGAGGTTCTTGACCACAGTGACCATATCTCGGATTCTCGGTGCTGACGTGGGGAACCACGTCAGCTTTAAGGAAATATCCCCGGAGATACAACCTCCGGGTCTCGCGGTTGAGGAGAGACTTAGCATTAAGAAAGCCTCGTCCTCCACATATCCGCGGGATTATATATATATCCCGCGGATATGCCTCATCAACTCATCACTGATGATCGCGGGTGATGCTCAAGCGCGCTTTGCATGTAGATTGACTTCTGTACCCATCTATTTTGAGGCTACAGTTAGTAAATAAGAATTAATTTTTCATACAACGGTAATTATAAACATACGGTAATTAGTATACGGTAATTAGAAAACGATAGATTTTCTTAAAAATTTCGGAAACCAACAAAATATGCAAATACTAGCTTATTACAACGTACGGAGGCCAAAGTACTGCCTCGATTTACATGATCAACTTAGGTCTAACTTAAAAAATCAAATTTATCTAATGTGAAACGGTAATTAGAAAAGTTTGTAACCAAGGTTACGGTAATTATATACAAGAGCGCTTTATTAGCGGTACACTAACGTTAGAGACGTGCAACTGCTGATGTTTCGCGGAACACATGGAGGAGACGAGACGCGTTCGGAAGTGGTGTGCCAAATACTGTTTTTTAGGGGTGTGCACTCGAGAACAGAATATGTCACGGTAATTATAACTTTCCATCGGACATCCGATAATTTAATGATAATTATTTATAGACTGGTTCTAGTGAGTCAATATTTTACTATGCGATGCACGTTGTTTAACACCATTTAAAATGTTGAATAGATCAAAATAAATCTGTAAGTCATAAAAATTACAAGTAAGTTTTAACATTAAGTCAGTGTGCGGACACGTTACGGTAATTAGAGAACAGAGGTTTTTGAACTTAGAATAAATTAATTTAGTCTTAAATACTTTAAACAGAAGCCTGTGTTTTTGTTTATGGCTAGATAGGGATGCAATCTTACATATAAAAAATATTGGATGATTGAATATGATAAAAGTACGGATTATTCAAGCCCGGACACGTAAAATTTGCTTATCGGAGAATGGCCGATACAAAAACGAAGTGGGGGAGGCTGAGGAGACCGCAAGTTACAGCTAACTCCGTTAAAAAATAATATCGTCTTTTGGGTCGTTGTATACACAAAAAAACTTATTAATTAAAATAGTATATTCAGGCAATCACATAATCACCTGATATAATTTCTTGTGCCGCCTAGAGGCCTAGAGACTACCGGGGTAGACAGTTCCGTTAACAACATAAATGACAAGTAATTATATAATAATAATAATAATAAATGTTTATTTCCAAAAACTTAGTACTACTTTACAATGGTAATTTGGCAACAGTATCAGTAAAAGTAGTGAGATTAGCGTCTGTAACCGAACTAGGCATAGCCTGTATTTCGGCTATCAGCACCTTTCCCCTCGAGTATTCATTATACAATAAAAGATGCCAAACAGATGGAACTTGTTAACTTGGTAAGTACATTGTTGGTAAATTTATAAGTAGGCAAGTACATAACTCTCTAATTTGATTAATGAAATTAGAGATTGTATGGGAGATGTATATTTGTGTGTGTGTGTGTGTGTGTGAATGTGTGTGCGTGTGTGTGTGTGTGTGCGTGTGTGTGTGTGAGTCTGTGAGTGTCTGGGTGAACTATTTAGTATTATTGTATATATTTTCATTTCTTTCTTTTAACGTGTAACGACTAGCAGATTTTCCGTTTCCTCGTAGTTTAATTTTTGTAAATATTGTGATACTTTTAGTTTGCATTGTTTGCTAGTTAAGGGGTATATATTTAAAATAGTGTTGATTTTATTATAAAGGTAAGGGCCTAGGAAACCAGCATATCTTTTACTAAAGTGAGTTTTACACGTGGTTAAATGGGCGCATACATGATGTTTCCGACGTCTTTGTAACAACATTGGGTTGTAGGGCAGTCTGTTGTGTTCGTTAAGTATAAGTTTAAGTATGAATAATTGTCTGACTGTCAAAACCTCACTCTGCTGGTACAAAGTAATAGTAGGAAAGCGCATCGGTTTAAACTTGCTAACCTTCAGGATAGCTCTCTGGGCGACCTCAACTACCTTTAACGTCGTTTTGGAGATGCCTCCCCAGGATGAAATGCAGTAGGAGAGCAGCGATTGACACAGAGCCAGATATATTTGCTTCAGCAGTGGAGGGTCTACGACATGCCGTATGTTTTTGAAGACATATATTAATTTTCTTACTCTGTTACTAAGAATTTTGACATGTTCTTTAAAGTTAAGATTACTGTCCAATGTAATACCCAGGTATTTTATGTTGCTAACACGTTCTAGGGATAAACAAGTGCAATTATGCGCAGAGGAGCAACCATGTGAGGTAATGCGTAGGTCACTTTGAATACTCACCGCTTGCCTAATACTGAAGCAAATATACTTGGTCTTGTCGACATTTAAGGTAATTATATCCCATAAAATGATCAATTTCCTACAGCATGGTCTTCAACAAGCTTTTTTTTTGAAGAGCATAAAGCATGCATAATTAAAATTGTTGACAGAATTTTTACTACGTCAGTCAAATCGTTTATTTTTAACCGACTTCAAAAAAGGAGGAGGTTCTCAATTCGTGTGTATGTTTTTTTTTGTTTTTTTTTTTGTATGTTTGTTACGCGATATCTCCGTCAATTGTAAACGGATTTGGATGGTTCTTTTTTGTTTGATAAGTCATGATTCAGGGGTGGTCCCATATAAATTATGTGGCGATCGGTTCAGTGCTTCTCGAAAAATTCACCAAGAACAAAAAAAAAATTGACGAAATATTCATAGACGATGTGTGCTTTTTCTTCAAGTTTCTATGTTCGTTTTATAAACTATAATTTGTACTAGTCGACACTAAAAAGTAATAAATAAAAACTTTTTTCAAAAAAAAAAAAAATAATAACCGCCTTCAAAAACTAAAAACCCAAAAATAACTAAAATTTCGGAAGTCGGTGGCTTCTGTTCTGCCAGTTAATTTGTGTTGCCACCGACTTCCGAAATTTTAGTTATTTTTGGGTTTTTATTTTTAGTTTTTGAAGGCGGTTATTTTTTTTTTGAAAAAAGTTTTTATCATTAGACCAAAAAAGGCACTTTCAAACGTCATTTACAAAAGTGATTCTGGTTGAGAAGAGATTCGAGAGTTCAATGTAGATCAATTTAAAGTTACCTAAAGAAAACTTTAAAATGTGCCACTCTTTCTCAAAAAATAAGTTTAACTGATTTTTTAGACATGTGCAATGTGTATCATATATGGCGACCTTCGAACACACGTGATTTGAGACACAATAGAAAAACAATAGCAGCGCGACAGCCGGCTGTTGCTTCATCGTCGAAAGGTTAATAAAAAGTTAAATTATAATTGATTTATTTTCCGAGATTTTAGTAATATCTGGCGTTAGTTCTAGCGAGGCAAAAATTATAATAAGTAGCTCTTAATAGTTCATAGGTTTTTAATATTTTTAAAATAACTGTTAATAAAGAAAATTTTATACGAATAGTGTACCTACAGTCATGGTGTCATGGTTTTTCTTTGTGTACTTAAATGACTAACTCCAAGAATTGCAAAGACGTACTCAGGATCAATACACGCATGGTTAACTAACAAGTATTTGTTCGCACTTACTAATCCATTAAAAGCATGGTTCTTTGCGTTTCTAAGCGCAACGGCTAAAAGCAAATATATATAAAAAACACGTGTTTTATGGCTGTATTGTAGATCTACTGTATTTATATGTGTATTAAAAAATATGTTTTGTCAAAGAGAAAATTACTTTAATAAGAATTTTCCCTCAAAAATAATGTAATTCTGATAGGTTCTTCAGGGGAAAAATCAAGCCATTAAAATGGGCAGACCTAAAAAATAAAATATTGAGATAAAAGGTACAAAAACTCAAAAATACTTTCCCCAAGCCTTTATTATCTTATACAATTCCCGTGTCACTATGTTAGTTAAAGTACTCCTCCGAAACGGCTGTACCGATTTTTACCAAATTTTATATGCAGTAGGTCTGAGAATCGGCTAACATCTATTTTTCATACCCCTAAGTGATAAGGGTTGTTCACCCTTAAATTTTTTTCTTTAAGTTTTGACAAATTTTTTTATAATGTGGCATTCAAAAATACATACAACCCTTTTACCACCCTCCTTTCCCTTTTACACCCCCTATTTTTTACAGCCATTTTAGTAATTTTAATCTTTTCTCATCCCTCTCGATAACTTTTTTTTGTTGACGTGACAACGTCTTAAATTAGGTTGCGGCTGGGAGTCACTTATGAAAAAGTGTAACGCTCGGTAACGTTACGATGAGTCACCGAACGAGAGAGAGGCCCGCCGAATGCCTTGCGTCTCTCTCCCACTCAACTATGATCGGTAAAAGACGTTGTCACGTAAAATCTTCGCCCGTAAAACCGACTTTACAGGCAACCATTTTTTTTTTTTAATAATAAATCGTTTATTTATAAAGTAGGGCATTTGAAATTACAATAAGGAATGTACAATATTATTAAAAATCACATTTACTCATTAGCCTGAACTAGGGTGAACCTGTGCTTCAGGCTAAAAACTGATCTGATGTTGTTTGTTAGTGATTAAAGGAAATAAACTATAATAACTTGAAAATAATATTGTTTGGCGTTTGTTATTTTTATATTCCCTTATCGTTCATAGCGCTCCATGCCTATTTCATGCATATCCACATACTTGCACACTTATAATAAGTAAGTTACTTTTTGTCTACACTAGAATTTATCTAGAAACTTGAAATAATTTATAAGGCAAAACAACGTTTGCCGGGTCAGCTAGTTTTAATATATTGTTGACAGGATCCCATCACTTCAATAAGCTCGTGTACAAAATATTTTCTTATTTGGAAATAAATATTATTTCATCTAAGTGATGATCACTTAGTTAGGAATAATATTATTTTAACCTACCTTAATCAATAACAATGAATAAAACTTATGTAGTATTTTGTTCATTTTAAAATTAAACGTTAGGTTCACTATAAAATCCGACATAAGTACCTACGCCAATTTTAGGCTGTTTGTATTCGTGTGTGTGACGAAATCGTATTCCCCGAATTATGGGCAGAGTTAAATGACCAAAACTAGTTTAGCTGTTGTGCCAAAACGCTATGTGTTCAGTATAAAAAGTGGTGGAAGACTGACCGACGAATTACTAAACCCAGTGCAGAGCTCTTGGCCAGTACTCCTCAAGCATTTGTGAAAATCTAAGGTAGGTCAGTTTTTACAAAAAAAATAATGCGTATTAATGAAATTAAATTGCATTTTAGTTTTCCATATTTTTACTTCCGAAATATTTTCAAAAATATTTTTGTAATTTATAAAAAAAAATATTTTGCCTTTAATAATATTAAATAGCAGGGATTTAATATATTTCTTAAAAGTTATTTTTTTAAACATATTTTTTTTTGTCCAAACCAAATATTTACGAAATAATATTATATAGCAAGCTTAAGATTACCATACGGTGCGGGTCATTGTCGCGTAAGCGGTCAAGGTATACATCAATAATAAAGTTCATCCGATGTTTATAAGTAGTTCCTTCCTCATCGATTGCTTATTAAATTCTTTCTTATTAATTCATATAAATCGAAATTATGTTACTAAAAAGAAAACGCACTACATACGCATGTTTAACTAGCTGCACCCACGGTTACTGCTCCACGGTTATTCTGATGTATCAGCTATACTACTGTAAAGTTTTATCAAAATTCAGTCCATTGTTTTTCTATAATAAATAATTAAATAAACAATAAATAAATAAGCACATTCCATAGTTTTTGCGTGAAAGAGTCACAAACATCTATTGTTGTTTGTGACTCTTTTTGATTCAGGGTTGCGGAATGTTTATAATACTTACCGTGACCCCGGAACATAAACGGCAACCAAAGGAACGTGAGTGGGTTTTAGTCAGTAAAAGTCTGACACGCTCTCCCACCGCACCCAGGACGGGAGAAGTCATTTGATGATTTCCCACTCGAAAAAATTATAAAGACGTTTATAATATTAGTAAGAATTTTAATTAAAGTTAACCTTTTAGAAAGGTTCGTTAAAAAAATAGTCTACAGTATCTTGATTTCGATTATTGATTGGTAGTGTGTGTGGTTTCGACTCAAGTCATAAAGTAATTGAAGGCACGCCCTTTTCGAATTACCTCACTATGGATATTGTCTATATTGTCTATTGCGCTCTGTAGCTATTGTGAGTTGGTTGAGGGTGACTTGAATTTTAATTAAGAAGAAATTAATGACATCCAAAGTCCAACTGAATTTTGCATTTAATTCTGTTGATAATTATTAAGTACTGTATGTCATTACATTAGAGGTTGTGGGTTCGAATCCGAGCAAGTACCGATGTGACTTTTTCAGTTCATAGACATCACTGACAACCCTTTAGGGGTCGGTGTCCTAAAAATCCATCCATCTTTCCAAAGAACACCCCCTCCAAGTTTCATGTCTCTAGAACCAGCGGTTTGGGCGCCTTAACTTGTTTTTGATACATCTACAATCAGACAGTTTACCATTTTAAATATTTATTTTATTTTATTACTATTAAGAAAACTTACAGCCACATGATACAATAACACTTTTCATAATATTTAATAATATTCCATTCTATTCTTTCCAGAATGAACAGCTTCATAGTATTGTGTCTCTTCGGGCTCGTGGCTGTAACCCTCGCCAGGCCAGACAGCACTTACACCAACAGATATGACAATGTGAACCTGAACGAGATCCTCTCCAACCGTCGTCTGCTGGTGCCCTACATCAAGTGCATCCTCGACCAGGGCAAGTGCACTCCAGAAGGCAAGGAGCTGAAATGTAAGTAAAGATAATCTGGATGTTTTTGGACCTGTCAGTGTTAACGAGCCATTTCCAATAATCTATTTAACGGTGGGTTTGAAGTTACTAGGAATTGGATTTTGAAAAGTTATGTATGGAGATTAAGTCGGTACCTAGCTACATGTTAGTATTTCTCCAGTTGATTAGTTATCTGGTAAATCGTACGTCTCGTTCAATTTTGAATTTATCTCGTAAATAATATTTATCCGGGTTCTACGTACGCATACTATACCAGATAACCTCAAAAAAAGGTGCGGAATGTTTATAATAGTAACAGTGACCTCGGAACATAAAAGGCAACCGAAGGAACAAGAGTGGGTTTTAGTCTGTAAAAGTCTGACACGCCCCACCCCGCCTAGGACGGGAGAAGTCATTTGATGATTTTCCGCTCCCCAAAAACAAACTTCTCAAAAAAAAGATAAAAAAATCATCGATGTGTACGATTATCTATACTAGTTGTGCTAATCATAGAACTAGTTCAACGAAGCAGGGTAAAAAATAATTACACAAAAACTAAACTTGACTACAACAAAAACAATCTAATATATACGAAACTTGAAAAGGTTTCATAAAGAAATCGGGATATGGCTACATGGGACATCTTTTCATACTAAATCTTATCATACCGAAAGTATATTGACCTTCAGTATGATAAGATTATATTATATGAATAAATAAATAGCCTGGGACAACTCACACACGGTTATCTGATCCCAAACTAAGCAGAGCTTGTAGTTACTATGGTAACCAGACTACTGATAAACATACGTATATAATTTAAAAATACATACTTTAGCTAATTACAATTTTAAAGTTAACAGTAGTACTGGCGCGGTAGCTGCTCTATTGAGAATCTAATCACAATCCACACATTACTATAAGTCAAAACTTTCAATATTTTAAACATATTTTATTTAATCTTCCAGCTCACATCAAAGAGGCTTTAGAGGAGGACTGTGCCAAGTGCACACCGACCCAACGCGATGGAACCCGCCAAGTTATGGGTCATCTCATCAACCACGAAACTGACTACTGGAACCAGCTCAAGGCCAAATATGATCCCCAATCCAAATACGCCAGCAAGCATGAACAGGAGCTTAGGACCCTTAAGAACTAATATAATTTATTATTAGCGAAGAATTGTAGGAGTTATAAAATATTTTTTTCGATTTAGTTGGAATATTCTGAAAATGAGGTAGTTTTGATGTTGATCACGCGCTGTGGTATTTATATCATGCTGTGGTATTGACAGCAGGCTGTAGTGGTACCACGCTGTGGTATTGAGAGTACGTCAGCGTGGTATCACCAATATCACGCTTTGATATCGATATCATAGATATTGAAACTGTGATATCAATAACATTGCCTTGAAAATTGACAGCGTTGACTTGTTGAGTTCGTGTCGAGCTTTTGACCATCTCGGAAACATGGAATACCCTAATATCAAGGCTTGTGAATAACATTATAATAGTGTAGTGCATTTATAAATAAATTATTGATTGTTAATCGAGAGTTGGGTTTTTTATTTTTATATTCTAATGTATGTACACATTAATTTCAAAGTCAAAGTCGAAGATTATAAAAATGACCTTCATTGGAGTTCAGGCTACCTTCGTGCCATATTTCACCAAAATCGATTTAGCGGTTTTGCCGTTAAAGCGAAACAGACGATACACTTTAACAGACTATTACGTTATAAATATATTAATATTTAGTTTAAAAAATCATTTGAATTAAACAGGCAAGACTGTATTGATATATTATTTGCACAAAGTTCAGATCTCAGAGCTTCAGTTAACTAAAAACATTATCATAAGTAATAATTCTTCTAAAACATAACTACACTGTATTTTGTCGTTAATTTCAATAATGATCATGTAAATGTGAGCATTGAACTGTCGTCATTGTCACTAAACATACTGACTGTGTGTCAATGTTGATGTAAGATGATGTGTGAAGGTAAATAACAATATTTCCACATTGAACTCTATTTCCATGGAATCGCTAAGTAAACGTTCAACGCTATTCTTTGAATAAACACGTTTACATACATATAAAATCTAAGTATAATGTTTATTCTGAATCTAGAAATAGACTTGGGTATTTTGTGATCTGGGTTTTTTATATGTTTAAAACTTTTAAATAATAATTTCTATAATTTTTAAAAGTTTACCTTAGTTACCTTTCAAAAGTTCCAAAAATTTCAAATGGTTTAGAGATTGACGTTGTAAATCTATAGTTAATTTATTAATAGTACCTTCTTAGCTTATATATTTTTCGATACTCTTGCGCCATTTTCGAGTAACTACATATATATACTATATTTTGGAGCCGTTTGGGTTTGGGCAGAGTGCCCATTTTCTTTTTTAAGGACTGGTCCTGACGGCTGGTGGATTCTTCCCGCGCTAGATTCTTGAGCACTATACCGGTTGACAGATATGCGGATGAGTTTTTTTATGCTATTTTGTTTTAGTTATGTGTATTTTTTGGTCTTTGTTTTAGCTTAGTAATATAGTTCAAAAATATACAATAGCTTTTAAGTGATTGTTAAATAATATTACTAGCCTATTACTGTCCCACTGCAGAGCAAAGGCCTCTTCTCATACAGAGAAGGCACGAGCATTGACCACCACGCTTTCTCAAGGCGGATTGACGATTGAAAGATGATGTCTGTGGTCTCTAAGATAAACTTTAGAAAGTACAAATGAATTGGGCAAACCACATTGGTACTTGCCCGGATTCGAACCCACAACCACTTACATGCCAATATTATATTAATACTAGTACCTATATGCTACCTGTTACCAAATGCTTAAACTGTATAATTTGGTGGAAGGCATATGATATGCTCTTCTGCATGTGCATATTTTTTCGGACGGTGCTTGCATGTATTTTGCACCCAAAGCTAGTTGTGAAAACAATTGTGAAATTAAAACTAAATATTATGATTGCATTTCATTGCAATTGATTTCCACAAAGTAACGCCTGACTATAAGTTTATTAAATTTTTAATATTTTTAATATGCTTTATAGGTTATATCGATAAATCGTGTTCTTATAATAAAGAACAAGTTTCTCAACAACATTTTTTTAACTGAAGTAATTTCATGTAGTGGGCCCCTACATGAAATTAGTCTAAGGTGCGTTTTATCCATTTTTGTACCTACATAATAAGGTCAAAAAGCAAGGGCAAAGACGATTAAGACAAGGGTGCGTTTTCAATAGGTATCTTTAAAATACTTATTGCGAAAGTTGATTGTGATGAAATGTGTTTATCTATCGGTCACCCTAAAATACTTTTGTAAAGTTAAAGTAAGTAATTGCAATGACATCGTAGTAAGCACGTAGCTCAATGAAAGCATATTCGTAGCAAACGATTAGCTGACTAGCAATAGACTACGCGAGTCGACGCGATACAACTAGATAAGGACTCGTACACGATAACACGATACGACGCGGCGACGTCGCATCGTGCCACAAAGCGACATCGTGTCTAGATGCATTCTGCTGAAGTTTTGTTCTATAATACGGGACGCTCTTCTACTAGGGTTATTAAATGGTCCATCTCAATATTGTCTGCCATCTGTGAATATTCAGTACCTAAATGAAGGCGAAAATTTCCACGATGCGACGTCGCGTCGCATTGTACGAGCCATAAGGGCCTCCCACACATAAACACCATACGACGTCGCGTCGTGGAAATCTGCGATGAGCATCGTAAGAAAACACTACATTGAAGACGAAGAAAGAAAAGACAAATACTCAGAAGATATAATATCCACCCATTTTTTTCAAAAATGAAGAACGGGAGTCACTTTATAAAGTACAATGCCTTAATTAAAAATAGCCACAACATTTTATTTGATTATTTTAGAATGAGTGTAAGTATCAAGTTTCAAAGAGTTACTTCATTGGATAACGCCACATACCTATATGTTTTGTCCCATAGTACGGGACGCTGCTCGACTAGGGTAATTAGATGGTCGACTTCAATACCATCCGTCATCTTTTAATTTTGAATAAAAACTGCGCAGGATTGCATCGTAAGTTTCTAACGTCACATCGTCGTGTCGTAGATTTTCACGACGCGACGTCATATCGTGAAACGACGCCGGCGCACGGTGGGCTGAAAATCGGCTTTCATAGACTTAGGGATTTCAATTTGCAAGTGCTTGTTTTTATGCCGGATATCGCTTCTATTAGTCATTACTATGTACAAAAATGACACCCGAGTTAATTCTACCCAAAAACGAAGGAAATATAATTTTTTTACGAAAAATTTGTATGAAGCTAGTATGCAAAATCGAATTATCTCCTAAACGGCATGTTTAACCGTAATATCCTTGGAGATGGTCATAGTGCTAATTATTTATGATTTTTTGGTTGGCGATAGGACGAAAAATTTAATGCCGTTTTTTTTTAAAAAATCGTCAAAATATTTTTATTTATTTTTACATGTAAAACGATCCCTTTTAGTGTCTAAGTTAAAAAGTTCGATATGTTATTAACCCAAATATTAAGAACACACGAAACAAGAAAAATAAAATAAAAAAATTGCTGTTTTTGACACATTTATATTAATTTAAATAAAAAAAGATTTATATTGAAGTAACATTATGAAGTTATATTTTATACAAAATAAGTTAATTTAAGGAATTAATACTAAGCATTCGTAAAATAAAGTAAAATAAATAAAAAAAATAAAACATATCATTAAATATTACAAAAAAAACCCAAACACACTCAAATACAAATTTACAAATATGTACATATATATCTTTTTTACAAATTTTCCTTATCACTCTCGTTGTCAGACTCCAATTCTGAGTCAGCATCCAGATTGGATATATCCAAAAATTCGAACTCAGTTTCCTGAAATTGAATTAAGTCGAGAGTTTCAGCAAAAAAGCTCTGCTTTTTCTTGGCATCTAACTTAGGCCTTTGTGCACTTAGCAAAGGGTCCGAAGAAACAACAAGCATATTTAAAATGTCTTGATTGGAATCCTGCCTGCTTCTTTTCCGCGAATGATGTTCTCGAAACCTCCTAAAATCTTTGTTTCGAGACTCTAAGGCTTCTTCCGAGAGAGTCCCAATCGGCACAATATTATTTTTCTCGATTATGTCAGCCCCATGGATTAGTAACTTATGAACGGTTGACGACATGTAGAACCAGTCGTATAGTAATACGTACTTTTCTGCTGTTTTGCGAGCATAATCTCTAAATTTTATTATATCGATCTGCTCTCCAGATGTAATTGCTTGTAAAATTACAGCAAATCTTTTGATGAGGTCTTCATCCAAACCGGTTATAGCTGCGGTTTTATTAGAAAACTCAAAGAATTTTCTTGCAGTATTCCCGTCATTGGTGGTTCCCGAGCCTTGTTTTACTATATCAATCAACAGATTGAGCTCATCTTTGAATTTATTTTGAATTATTTTCTTTCTTGTCTGTAGCATTTCTTTGTGCTCATCACTTCTCGCTGCCCACCGTTTGAAGTCCAGTTTGTATGCAATGTGTAACAGACATTCCATACAATTTATACGGGCGTGTAGGGATGACAAGCCAAACTCATACAGGTCCGAACACACAATTTTTGATGTTACAGCATCTAAGCGGTTCATTTCTGTAGGCTTTGCTAAGCACAGGTAGCACGATGCATTTGATCTAGCTTCAGAAAGGTAAGTACAGACTTTAGCGTCGATCATCGTCATCATTAGTTGATGAGTCACCCTATTATTATTATTGCACTCTGTGGGGATAAGGGCCTCAATTTCTTCATCCATTTGTTTTTTCAGCCCAAGGACAACTGCTTCACTCTCCTTTACAAAAGTAAACTGAACTGGACGACAATACAAAACTGAGCATGGTTTTGGGTTCGTCTATAAAATGTTGTCTCCATCTGTCAGTTTTAGTGGCACCAAGGAGGTCATGAAAATGCTTGAATCATCTTCCTCACCCTCAATTTTCTGCTTGTATCGGCTTTGGTTAGAAGCACCGTCAAATCCCCACTTGGATATCAGCTTCAACTGCTTGTTATGCTCTTCGTTAGAAAGGCTTTGAAGGATTCTTGTAACCGTGATATCAAGTAAAGCTTGAAGTGTAATCCTAGCCGATGAATCAGTAACTGTCACTGATTGCTTCGGAGGGTAGCAATCAAGCTTAGTTTGTTGCACTTTATAGTAAGATGGATAAATATCTTTAGCACCTTCTCGAATGGCAGCCTCACGCAACGTAATATATTGCCACTTTGAGAGTTTTAGCGAAAGAAGCAATCCAAGCGCCTTTTCTGGCGTAAATATGATTGTTTTCGCTGGTTTCTTAAGCGTTTCATTTAATTTAGCGGCTGCTTCAGGATTTTTCATCATGTATTCGATGACAGAGGCGATATCTCCATGCCCTTCTTCTTTTAAACGTGCTGCAGCTGCATATGCCAATTCACTGGAACCTTCGCCTGTGTGTTCATCAGATCTTCTCTTTTTTTGTTTACTTCCCAGTCTTCGAATGGTTTACGGGATCTTTTCGTCATTGTTCCAATGGACGTTGATGTCGACGGTTCTGGAGAGACTGAGGGCGCTCTTGGTATCTCATCAACACTTGGTTCTTGATTAACTAAAGTTTGCACAAAACTCGGCCAATCAATATTTGCTCCCAACCAATTCTCGTACTTTCTCCTGAAATTATCAAGGAATCGGTTGGATTTCCCCCGCCTTTGTAAAGCGGCTCGCGTAAATCTCCGACAAAATTCTTTGAGAACAACATAATCTTCGTCAGACAGGCAATCGCCTATGCGGGATACAACTGCACTAAACAATACTTCATGATCAAATGAAGTACTCTCACTTCGTAGAAGAACAAACAAGTCTAAATTGGTGATTAAACTTTCCATTTTAAGATTTTATAGTCGCAGATTTAGTGTTAGCAGTTACACAGTTGTGAACAAATTAAATTATAAAACAAAACTTTAGCCCTTTTATTGCAAAACGACAATAATTAGGTAACTACCCTCATTAGTTATCTCCTCATTAGCTAATGAAAATCTATAATTGTCACTAACTATTCTTAGAACTCATAGCACTGCTAATTAACAAATTAGCTTACTTATCAGGAAATGTTAAATATAATCCATTGTCGTGAGATATTGAAAATCATTAAATCACCTATTAAGACTCATTAGAAGACCTAATCAGTGTAGTTACTTAATCACTTCTTTTTGGACTCATTAGAAGACAATTGGTAATTTGGTTGTATGAAAAGTTTTAAAACTCATTTTGTGCTGATAAATATCTAGCTCAAACATAGTTGGCTACGTGTGGGTGTACTATAAACCTCTGCCAACTCCTTCGGAAATATAGGAGTGATGCTATTTTATGTTATGTGTAGTTAAAAGTCCGTGTTCTTCAACATAAACACCAAAAGGAATCGTTTCATACGTAAAAACAAATAAAAATATTTTGACGATTTTTAAAAAAAAAACGGCATTAAATTTTTCGTCCAATTGCCAACCAAAAAATCATAAATAATTAGCACTATGACCATCTCCAAGGATATTACGGTTAAACATGCCGTTTAGGAGATAATTCGATTTTTCATACTAGCTTCATACAAATTTTTCGTAAAAAAATTATATTTCCTTCGTTTTTGGGTAGAATTAACTCGGGTGTCATTTTTGTACATAGTAATGACTAATAGAAGCGATATCCGGCATAAAAACAAGCACTTGCAAATTGAAATCCCTAAGTCTATGAAAGCCGATTTTCAGCCCACCGTGCGGCGCCGAATCGTTGTACGACGCGACGTCGTATCGTGTTTATGTGTGGGAGCCCTAAGAGGGCGGCCTCACGATAGCGGTACGGCGCGGCATCCACGTCGCGTCACACCGCTACCAAACTAGGTTGCCACAAGGGCGGTGTGGCATTACCCGCCTGGCAACAAATCTGTTCTGCGGCAATAAACCACGAAGGGAATTCTCCGCGGTAAAGCAGATATGCGTCTCTAGTGTAAACCACCTAAACACGTAATTGTAGAATGTAGGAAACAAAAGTTAACGGCCGAGGAGCAAACGAATACTTATCCTTGCAATGTTTTCCTTAGTCAAAAATATAATTTTAATTAGTCCGGAACTAAGTTTTATGAAGAATTATTTTTTCCTTTAATGTTGTACCTACAGATCTTATCATCACTTGGGATTAAAGTAGGTCTTTCCGCACATATTATTTACGCTAATTATACCATCTCAAAAGAATCTCAGGTTCTGATAGCAAGGGTTAATAAATTATTGAGACTGATGAGCTAGTCCAGTTGGTCGTAAAAAAGTTCTAAGCCTTGTCAATCTAGGTTTTTAAAAATTAGCAATAATTGTAAAAAACCTAGGTTTTCAATTTATAACACCTACAATCTCGTTCGATCTTTTAACCCCTTAGAACCTTCCCTGTTCTATTTTATGAATATGATAAACCAAGATAAACTTAGAAAGTTAATACAATGAAAATAAAAAACTTTTTACAAAAAAATAATAACCGCCTTCAAAAACTAAAAACATAAAAATAACTAAAATTTCGGAAGTCGGTGGCTTATCTCTTCTGCCAGTCAATTTGTGTTGCCACCGACTTCCGAAATTTTAGTTATTTTTATGTTTTTAGTTTTTGAAGGCGGTTATTATTTTTTTGTAAAAAGTTTTTTATTTTTTACTTTTTAGTATCTGACTAAAGTATCCAGGCTGCCAATTTCCATACCAAGTTTCATACACTACCTACCACTTTTGAATCTGCAGTATAATCAATCTCGCTGTAAAGTGCTCATCAAGACGAATAAAATAAGCCCAAACACTATGTAGATGCTATCAACCATTAAAGGTTCCCTAAACTGTACTGCACCTGCATCACGGAGCTTGCAGTGGCAGTCATAACGCATCTCGATGTAAAGATCTTGTCATCACGAATAAAATAAGCCCAAAGACGATGTAGCTAAGATGTACCGTTGAGGAGTTCCCTTGATTCTCTGTCGTCTCCATCATCAGGTATGCCCCAAACCTCCATGGTATTGTAGTCTCACCAGATATACACATTAATATTAAGTTTTTACTCGATGCTCGCCTACAACTTTCTAGAGATGCCATCAATTTCTCAGGGTTTCCACCTCCAGATCCTGACCTGATGACAATGGGACCAAATGACAAGCATACCCTTTCAAATAAAAAAAGAATTTTTGAAATCGGTCCAGGCGTCTCCGAGAAATCGAGTAACAAACATAAAAAAAAAATACAGTCGAATTGAGAACCTCCTCCTTTTTTTGAAGTCGGTTGAAAAAGACACATAGTACCTCACCTGCCCTGTATTGAACTCGTAACCTCTTTACTTAGAGGACGATCTTTAATTTAACCACTGAAAGATCACGAGTATCACGACACTAAAGTAAACAAAACTAAAAACATCTTTTTTTAACGGCATGAATTATGTGTTTGGAATAATTATTCTATTTTTGTCCAAGATCGTGAAAACCCACGAGACGCAGGGGTAACCGACCGTGCTAATTATTGTAAGTAAGTATGATACCAAACCTGCTCTAGACGTCATATGCTAAACGTAAAAATATTCTTGTCAGAATTAAGTAACCCTGGATATATTGATGCCGACAAGATCGCACCAATGACGTCAGTAAACAGAGGGCCTAGCCAAGTGACATTGTAGAACAGAAAACGAAAACTATTGTCAAATGTATGGAATTGACATAAGCTTTCGCTAAACAATTTGACATCTCCATACATTTGGCAATCGTTTTCGTTTCGCTATCTATTCTACAATGCCACTTGTCTAGGGGGGCAGGTTACATACAAACAGCTTTCCAGTAGGCATTCCAGATGTCAACCGGGCTAAGCAAAAAGATGGTATCTTTTAGTTTGACGTAAAACAAATTTGAACTTTTGTTTTGTTTGCATTTGAATGATTTTCCATATCCAATACTCAGCGTAAAATGTATCAGAATTTTGCCACGTCTCAGAAGTCCTTTTGGTGGCAAGTGAAAGTGTTGTGTTCTGGGTATGGTCATCAGGTCTGGCAAAAAGTTCCATAGTTTATTATTTAGCCCGTTGAATATATACCTACCTGGTTTTTGATACTGTTTCAGGACCTCAAAAAAAACTAACTAACAGATAAATTAAAAACCACTTATTTAATAAGAACTTATTATAAGAATGTGAAACAGGCGCTTAATATACAGTTCTACATGTCATTTCCTTCGGGAAAAAACTCATATCATGTCACATTAACTACGCTACATGAAATATGTCAACTTCTGGATTTTTGAACCTTGACCATTCGATTTACTGGTAAGAAATAGCGGATAAAAACAGTTGACGTCAATTTCTAAGAATCGAAGGCCTTGCATAAGTTTGCTATGATAAAGTATTTCAAGCCGATTTCATAGTTGTAAATACGACTTAAATACATAAATGTGATTAATTTAAATATCATTCATTGATATGAGTCGGCCTTATTAAATATTTTACACAAAACGAGTATTTTAAAATCGAGATTGGATTTATTTGATGATTATTCCGAGCGCTTGTACTAGGCCCTCTGATCAGCTGACAAATGAATATTATAATAGTTAAATATAAGTCATGCATTATTAATCAGATGTAAATAGAGCGAATAATTCTTATAAAATATAAGGAATTAACATATAATGTAATTTATTAAGAATAGATTCTTGTTGACAATATTGCATTTAAATTAATTTAGGAATAAAATGACTATTTATCTAAATAAGTTTGTGGTTCGCGCAAAAAGGTCAAAAGGTCAAGCATCATTTTATACTTGAAAGCAAAAAGTTATTGTATGACTTTTTGTCTCTAAAGCATCTAAGGCAAAAATACTGGACCTAATTTGTTAAAATTTGGAATATAGGGAGCTGTATGGGACCTTATGGAAGAACATGGGCTACTTTTTAATTTTCGTCTACATAGTTTCCTATGAAATTGCAATTTTTGGTCGGATGGTACTGAAATTGGCTGTGATTTAAATTTTCGGTCAAAACCTACTGCGTTGTTTCATAATGTTGGTGGCTACATAAGACAATAGTTGGAATAAAGAAGTTCAATGCAGAAAAAAATGGTAACCCTTCAAAGATTGGCTGTCACATCACGAAAAACGTCATTTTGCGGGGACCCTGGTATCCACGGTAACCATGAAGAATGGTGATAATAGACACGGCCGAAGTCACGGACATAAACTAGTTTCTCATGAATTTGTTGGAGTAGGTCAGTAGACTGCTATTGTCTTTCTATTGTGCCTCGAATCACGTGTGTTCAAAGGTTTAAACAAAGACCACTGCGGAATTGTTGCCCAACTTCTTACATGTTGTTATGAGTTATCTTAAAGTAAATTATGATGCGCGATTATTCTTTGCTATTTGCATCATTGCGTGATGGGTAATTAATAAGGGTCTATTCTTTACTAATAATTATTATCTTTATTGTTCTACTAATAAAAACCTTGAATAACTAGTAGCAATGTAATCTTATATCACTACCCTGCCGGGGTTGCGGAATGTTTATAATAGTTACCGTGACCCTGGAACATAAAGAGCAATCGAAAGAACATGAGTGGGTTTTAGTCAGTAAAAGTCTGACACGCCCTCCCGCCGCACCCAGGACGGGAGCAGTCATTGGATGATTTCCCACAAAAAAATCTTATATCACTACCAAACAATTTGTCCATTTTATTTCACAGGTAAATTACATTTAAAAAAATTGTCAAATTCAGTAATCTTTGAGCTTGCAAGAGATTAAAATGCGAACGTGAAAAAAAATTAATTCTTTTGTGGTGTGAAAATTGCCGACAGAGAATATATTTTTTTTTAAAAGATTTCGATTTACTAGATTTCGCCCGCGGGTTCAGCCGCGTAGATATCAAAATTTCACTTCCCTAGTTTACCGTTTAAGGGTATGAATTTTCAAAAATTCTTTCTTCGTGGATGTCGTGATGGCCTAGTGGATAAGGCGCCCGGCTCTCATGCAAGAGGTCGCGGGTTCGAATCTGGGCAAGTACCAATATGACTTTTTCATATCATATGTACTTTCTAAAGTTTATCTTAGACATCACAGACATCGGTGAAGGAAAACATCGTGAGGCAACCTGGACTTGTAGTTAATATAAGTCTGGGCTAAAGTTTCCATTATGAGCCGTCGAGTTGGAAGTTCATATTTTATTTGTAGATAGTACTCACTAACTGAAGGCTTTTTCACGTAGTTTTAATTTTAGGAGACTCACGGTTTACGAGAATTTTTTTTTTGAAGTTTACATATTTCCATACAAAATGAAAAATAATACGCCATTTTAAGGTTAGATATATTGTCAAAGTAAATGTCAAATTTGACGTTTTACGTTTCGTTCACGGCGGAGGGGTGTTTCGTTCAATTTTATCATGTCTTTAATACAATTATATTTTGAAAACTAATAAGGATCGTCAATCCGAGAGCGATCGATCAAAATTTTAGGGCGCCCCGACTCGGACAGGTTAGGTTAGAAGGAGGCGGCGGGGTCATAGTGAGCGAGCGAAGCGAGCGAACAGACCCCGCCACCTCCTTCGTGGTTATTTTTTTTTAAACCACCCAGAAGTAGGAGCCCCGCGAAGCGGGGCTCCGTCGAGTTATCTTTTTTAGACATTAGTGTGAAAAATAATTAATTTTACACGAAAAAATCCTAACTCAACCTCAAAATTGACGTAACATAACCTCAAACTTTGGTCATCGATATCTCCGTAACCATGGGGCTTCTAAATTTGGGAGTGGTATGGGGGGGCTTCCCCAAATCCCCCCACCCCGCCCACCCACCCCCACCCCCGGATTCGACGGCTTATAATGGAAACTTTAACCCTTTTGCCCTGCAGTGGGACAGTTATATTATTATAGTGGATACTGACTCTTCACAAAGAACACATTCTCCAAGCTTCATGACTGCCAGCGGTTTGGACTGTGGGTTAATATATCAACAGACAGTTTTTTTACCATTTTACATATAGATGAGAACTGAATAACGTAGTTCGGTTCACTATATAATTTCCCAAATAATTTTGATCATCTTGAATATTACAAAACTTACTCATAAACTAGCATGTTCCCGGAGTTTCACTTGCGTATTAAGATACTGCTCTACTTCACTTCAACTTTTGCTTACTGATTCTTATACATTCTTTCTCTTTATTAAAAGAGAAAAAATGTTTCCAATCAGATTGGTAGTTAACCCTAACCTTTCAACGACCAAATTACAGCCGGCTGTCGAAATGACTGTGTGTTCGAAGCTTTAAAAAGACTAGCGTGCCTAAAGATCTAAAAACAAATATACTTTAGCTTCATTTATTATTAGAATTATTAATAGATCTCAGGACAAAAGCTAAAAACCAGTTTCTCTATACAAAAACGAGCACTTTAAACTCTGGCTAAAAATCAGATCACAAACAACAATATTTATCTACCTTTAAAAAAAACATCTTCACATTAGTATAATTATTTAGTCAGTCACCTCAAGTGAAAACCCCGATCAGATGTCATACAATTTTATTAGTGACTAATACCTAGGTTGAAACTTTTTGCCTTACAACTTTTATGGTATATAAGTCGAAGAAAACCCGCTGGTAGTTGTAGATCGCACTGCATCTTAACAGTGAGTCCACGTCTCTAAAACCAACAGGTATTATAATTTTAAAATTTAAGTAATATTTGTATAAGGAAAGGACTTATTTAAATATTTTAAAACGAATATTTAATAAAATATTCGGATTCGAGGAAGTGGGGGAAAAAAGAGCTATATAGGACTTGGAGGAAGCCTTCCCCCATCTTTGGAACAGTAGAGACAAGGAAGAAAATATTGTGACCTTTATACTGTCTTGTGTTTTCCCATCTATTGTTTTTTATATGTTATATTGGTCTCTGATATTGCAATTAAAAAGGATTTATAAGAATAATAGAGATAGATTTATTAAAGCTAAGGAAGAATCGTTGTTTTAATTTTCTAATTTTGTTTCAACAGCACCAAAATGAAGGCCTGCATTGTATTGTGTGTCCTGTCCGTGGCCGTCATGGCTCTTGCGCGTCCTGATGATGCAAAGTACACCGATCGCTATGACAACGTAAACCTGGACGAGATTCTCTCCAACCGCCGTCTGCTGGTACCCTATGTCAAGTGTATCCTCGACCAGGGCAAGTGCGCGCCAGACGCCAAGGAACTCAAGGGTTCGTATTATTTTATCTTCCACATGAGTAGTTATTATAGACTCCGCTACGGGAGTTCGAAGTTTGAAATGTCGATGTATAAGCTGAAGTGTCAAGTCAAGTGTGTTTTTATTCTTCATGTATCATGAGAAGGTATACAAAGGTAGCTTAATATTACAGAGTTGCTAAGTAAACTAATATTTAGTCAATCAATAACAACTATGGTTGGTACCACGGACCGTTGTATGGTAAGTTTATTAATGTTCGTAAATTATCATAATACAATCCAATTGATTGCTTCTCTCTTTCTGCAGATCACATCAGGGAAGCTCTCGAGAATGAGTGCGGCAAATGTTCTGAAGTGCAGAGGAAAGGGACCCGACAGGTCATCGGCCACCTCATCAACAACGAGGCAGACTACTGGAACGAGCTGACTGCCAAGTACGACCCCGAGAGGAAGTTCACCGCCAAGTACGAGAAGGAACTCAAAGAGATCAAAGCTTAAATGGACATGTGTCTAATGTTCTGTACTGAGTTGGAATTCAAAATTGTGATAATAATAATATATTGAATAATGATTTTAGTTCACAAATAAAAAAAGTTTTCAGTTACATTTTACGTAATTTGAAAATGATATTTATTTAAAGTTTGCAGTTTTAATTTTTAACATTAGGAAACACAAGGAATTAATAAACAAAATTCCACTGGAATCAGTTATATTACCAATATATACATATCTAAGAAGCAACATGAGGCATGAAACTACCTGGACTTTGAAGATCGTGAGTTAAAATTTTCGTAATATAAAGCTAGAAACAAAAATTTGTGGCTAAGGTTCTACAATCCTACATAGGAAAACTTGACACTTTTGAAGTGAATCTTAAATATTAAGTTTAAAATGAAGTGATTTTGTGAAGAAAATCGATAGCTCTCCTTCTTCTTCCATGGTGCTAGGCAATCTGGGCTTCTCCCAGTTGTAATGGCCCCTTTGTGTCTATCGGCCTAGTGCTGTTCTGTCTCCTGCTTGTTATGGAGGGAAGTGGAAAACATATTTTTCTTACCCCTCCGCTGTTCTTTTCTGATTAATTTCGTTGCAAGATTCAAGACAGTTGAAACGTTTCTCCAGGACTCGTCGAGCTTCATTGCTCGGCGCTATTCAAGCGGACTTCACTGTTGATTCTGGCTTTCAGGAATTGCAGTGGATGGGAATAGTGTGGTGGGATTGTCCCAATAAAAAAAGCCTGCTTTCTCTCACCTGGAACTTTCTACTAGTAAGATATGACTCCATCAATAAATAGTAATTATGTGAAATAGTGGTTTTTATTTTCTATAGACGGCTTTTATGCCAATATCTAACAAAAGGTACCAAAATATCCAAATCACAACTTCTCACATCTTTTTCCATCATATAACCGATGCACTTCCTTTAGCGTAGAGTGCTGTTGGCTGAACCCGAACTGGTGTTTCGGTAAAACCAGGTTTTTATAATAATAATAATGATTAATTTATTTCTCATCACAATAGTTACCTTAACTTAGAAGAAAAAAAAATGTAACAGGAGAGATTTATGTTATATATCTAATCTTAACTTTGTGAGAGACTGGTGACCGATGTAGGTCTGTGCAAAGCACTACCTGAATTACAGGTCACCAGGCTCCTCCCTCAGTTAATTTGTTAGAAAGTACAACGTGTTACTCGTATAGTTAGGTGCTACTAATGTGTTTAATACAGCTTATGTTAATAAACAGTTTTTAGATAAAAAACTAACTTGAGAAATAAAAAGAAAGCATGAAAAAGAAATAGATTATAACAGGTGAATTAATTCGAGTGTGTGTATTGAGTGTGTCTGTCTGTGTGTGTGTGTATGTGTAATTTGCCTTTAATGAGTGAGAAAGCGTATGTGTAAGTTTGGGATTGTTCAATTTTAAGGGTGTGGGATATATTTGTGGATTGTGTAGGGTAAGTGAGCAAGGGCCAAGAGGGGGTAGTGTTCTAAGTAGATTTGAGAAACTTCTATTTATGTGGACGCAATAAGTTTTCCGTTGCTTCGTAATCCAGGGTTTTGAGATACTGGGTGACTAGTTTTTTGCATAACGTTTTTCGCAAAGGGTAAATATTTAATAAGTGATTAAGCTTATTGTAGATGTGCGGACCGGCAAATATGAAAATATGTTTTTTCGGTTGCCCTTTACTTTTCGGGTCCGCGGTAACTATTAGAACTATTCCGCAACCTCGGCAGGCATTGGCCCTCGAGGACCCCGTCACGTGCTGACTGCTCTTAAAGACGCGCCTGGTGCTAGTCGGGCGGTGAGTTATAGGAATTTTCCTTGACTTGTATGTATTATTGTGACTTTGGATACCTCCCATAACTTGGGAAAATCTTGTAGTCTAAGTATAGCGTTGAATAGTGTGTTTTAGTAGTAACTAAAACACAAACGCTTTCCAGGGAAGTCTATCTGTCTGTTTTGCTGTCTGTCCGTCTGTCTGTCCGTCTGCTATTAGGCTATATTTTATGAACCATGGTAGATAGCCAGTTGAAATTTTTACAGACGATGTATGAACGATGTATCAGACGCTCGTGTGGGATGAGGCTTAGCCTCAAAATCATGAAATTCACCGAAGGTAGTTGCAATAGAACAGGGTCCAATAGGGAACAGGTAACTTGCCGTAACTGTAAGCACTGAGATAGGTAAAATAGGAGCTATAATGCAATAAAATGCTAGACTTAAAAGCAGTTTGAATGCAAATCCTGAACTAGAAGGATAAATGTAGATAATTGATCAAAGAGTAATAATTATCTAAGAAAGAAAGAAAGAAATATTTTTATTTGGACCTCACACAAAAGTACATACATATAATACAAAAATAAAAACTTTGGACTACTCGCAGATGGCCAACTGATCCCAAACTAGGTCTTTAGTAATCAGACAACTGATATACATCTGCTATCTGCCCCTTCAGATGAAGGCCTAGTCTAGTTTATGGGGTAGGGTTGAACCAAAGACATCAATACTTTTCTGGTTGAACCTATTGTTCTTATGTATTTAATACTAAGAACTTTGAGTTAAGGATTCTAATCTGTATACAGTGCAATTTACCTGGCTGTTGTGCTAATAAACAAATTATTTATTATTTATTTGGTTTACATTCATACGTATACATATAATTCAATTATGTTTCTTGATTATGTAATGTGTTACCTACTTCTTATACATACTCAAGATGGTACAAGTGTTGAACCACCTTTTTTTTTTGGTGAGTGGGAAATCATCTAATGACTGCTCCCGTCCTGGGTGCTGCGGGAGGGCGTGTCAGACTCTTACTGACTAAAACCCACTCATGTTCCTTCGATTGCCCTTTATGTTCCAGGGTCACTGTAACTATTATAAACATTCCGCAACCCCGGCAGGCGTTGGCCCTTTTGGGGCCCTTCCTGTGCTGACTCCTTCTCTTTGAGGCGCGCGTGGAACACTAAGGGGCCGTCGACGCGGTCCTGGTCCTAGCCAGGCGGCGAGCTACCCATCGCTCGCGAACCGCAGAACCGCGCCTACTACGGTGGCCGGTAGTCGTCTTGCGACTCTCGACGTCTTCGCCTGGGTCTTAGTCCGGGGCGAGAGACTCGTCGTTGCCTCTCGCGCGCCGCCGCTTCCTTCACCAGCATAACTGCTTCGCAGAAGGAGGCGACGGCATCCCATTCCGTCTCGCCCCGCAGCATGGCCTGAACCAGCGCCGGGCGCGAGAGGTCACCGCCGCCGATTGCCTCTACGAGGACACGTCGATGGTGCGCCCATGCGCGGCACACCTCCACCGTGTGCTCGAACGTGTCCTCCAGGCGACCGTTGCTGCAGTGGTGACACCCAGGCGTCGCTTCCGCCTGAATCCGACACAGGAACCTCCCGAACTGACCATGTCCGGTGAGGACGGGATCCCTTCTTTTCGCATAATATTCTTTATCCTAATATACTTCGGCATAACGATTTTGGCACAATTTGTTTTGGCATAATAATACTTCGGCATAATTTTTTTAGGCATACATTTTATATAATATTACTAGCTTTTGCCCGCGACTTCGTCCGCGTGGAATAGTTACCGTTTCCGGAGGATATCTGGGATGAAAACTGTTCTTTATCCTTTCTCGGGTCGCAGACTATATCTGTATCAAATTTCATTCAAATCGGTTTAGTGGTTTAGGCGTGAAGAAGAGACAGACAGACAGAAAGACATACAGAGTTACTTTCACATTTATAACATTAGTATGGATATAGTACGGATTTGTATTGTAAAGCATGCCTAACCTATCTATACTGTTATTTTAAGGCTGAAGAATTTTATGCTTGTTAATTTGATGCGGGTAAAACACACAACAGTATTACTTTTATACTAGCTGTCGCCCGTGGTTTTACCCGCATCTTTGGCACTCCGCTTCCGTAGGTTGCAGCGTAATGTTATACTAGGTGAATTTTTAGTCCTTCACCACCCGCTAGGAGATGATTCTACTCATGAAAACAAACAACTTTTATTATGGAACCAACTCTGAAATCGTGAAAAAAATGTCAGCTGTTCCTAACAAAAGTTCAATGCCCTCCGACCGTAATATATGAAACAGCTGATATTTTTTTCGAGATTTCAGAGTTGGTTCCATAATAAAAGTTGTTTGTTTTCATGGGTGGAATCATCTCCTAGCGGATGGTGCAGGGCCAAAAATTCACCTTGTATAGCCTAACCATAGACTTCTTAGATAAATGAGCTATCCAACAAAGTAAAGATTTTCAAATCGGACTAGTAGTTTCAGTGGTAGTGGAGATTAGCGGGTTCAACTAAAGAAACAAACTCTTCGGCTTGATAATACGTAATAATAGATGTTCATACATATGAGGAGTCGTTTATTATTGTTGACTTTTATAGCCTGCTTGCTGTAATATTTTTTACATCTCCATGAGTAATTATTTAGCAGACAGGGGGTGGAGATACTTGACTACAGCAAATATTGAAACTTTCAAGCTTAATTATTTGCAAACGGTTAATTAAATCGAAATATAATTTCAAGCTTTAACGTCCATTTTTTTCCTATTTCTTAAGCAGGGTTACAATAAACTTGACTTTAAAAGTTTTCTTATTATTATTTTTTTAGCTTATAACTCTGTTACGCGCAAAATTATTATTATTTACAAACGTGCAAAATGTACAAAAATAGATACGTAATCACAAAAGATACAGAATACAAAAGAGACAAAAAACAAACCTTAATATACAAAACTTTTCAACAACAGGATAGAATTGTGCGAAATCCCAAGAAACAGTAAAAAAATAGTCTTCCAAAACAAGGTTCGAGTAGCATAACATTATGAATAATCATAATTATTGAAAAAACCTAAAGTGTAAAAAGACTCATCTAATGTAATATTATACGTCACTCGTGCACATTAATAGACACCTACAATAAGTAATTGTACGAAGTTTTTGCTTCACAACTTTTATGGTATATAAGTACAGGTTCAGTCACTTGAAGTAGTAGATCTTATTGCATCTGATCAGTGTCTAAACCTCTCTCAAACCCTCAGGTATTTCATTTTTCAATTAATTTAAAACAAGTATTTTTTTTCAAATACCGTGTTTTAAGTATTGTTACATAAAAGTATTTTAGCACATTAACCATTTTTATTTTTAACTTTTCGTGTATCTAAAAAGTAAACCCAAGCGAGACACAATGTTGTTGAATTGTATATAATTAAACTAGCCAATGGGCTTATCCGTATCGTTGTTTTTAAATATTTTGACGATAGTGTATGTCTATAAATTAATGATACATAATATTTTTCTTAAAAGAATTTATAGCTAATGGTTTTGAATATTTTGATTCCAGCATCAGAATGAAGGCCTGCATTGTATTTTGTGTCCTGTCCGTGGCCGTGATGGCTCTCGCGCGTCCCGAGGACTCTCAGTACACCGACCGCTACGACAATGTGGACCTGGACGAGATCCTCTCCAACCGCCGTCTGCTGACACCCTATGTGAAGTGCCTCCTCGACCAGGGCAAGTGCGCGCCGGACGCTAAGGAACTCAAGGGTGTGTTATTTTGATCTTTTTGTTAAAGTTTAGTATTTTGTCTTGGACCTAGAGGACAGTTTAAGTAGCTTACTCTATTCCTGTAATAAGCATTTTGATGTTAGTAACAATTTATGGATGACTCTCATTTTTTTACGTTCAATAAAGTACGCTTAGCACTAATAAAATTAGGAAAGTTATAAATTTAATTCAGAAAAATATTCTTATATCAAATGTTTTCTGTTTAAAGTTAACATACCTATGAATTTATTAATTTACAACAAAAATACTAATTGCACATCAAAAATACGAACCGCTCATGAAAAATGGGGATCTAATAAACTTATTTCCGATTTTAGTTTGTTTGAAAATCTAAATTGTTTGGAGCGCGCCAAGGTTAGGTTTGTTTAGGGTGTTTTTATTTAACCTTTCAATGACCGACCGACAGCTGGCTGTCGGGCTGCTATTGACTTTTTGTTGTGTAATACGAGCCCTTCATTTATGCAGACAAAAACAGGAGCCCTGCAAATCGGGGCTCCATCAACCTCACTTTAATTCAATTTTATAAAAAAAAATGGCGGGGCTCTACAAGTATAAATTCTTGTTTATTTATTAATATAATATTATATTGAATACTTTGGTGCACAGTCAGCAATTATTGGAATTCGGATTGCTTTTTACACTAAAAGTATTTTTTGATTTGCGTCTTACCCTAAAATATTAAACCTAATCATTTCTCTCTTACCTCTGTGGTCTTCCCTTAACCTTTAATGAGTTTTCACGTCAATTACTTAATCTAAATCTTAGTCTACAGTTATTTCAACTTTCGTACTTAATTCTAACATAAAAATTTATCTTCCTACAGAGCACATCAGAGAAGCTCTCGAGAACGAGTGCGGTAAATGCTCTGAAAAACAGAGGAAGGGAACCCGCCGTGTCATCAGCCACCTGATCAACAACGAGGAAGACTACTGGAATGAGCTCACTGCCAAGTACGACCCTGAGAGGAAGTTCACCGCCAAGTACGAGAAGGAACTTAAAGAGATCAAAGCTTAAATGATGTTCGCTTATTCTCTGGCACTAAATTGGAATTTATAAATGTTTCAACGCGATTTTAGTTTGTAAATAAAATATTTTTCAGTTACGTTTCACGTAATTTGAAAATGATATTTATTGAAGTATTGCAGTTTTACTTTAACACTTCTTTATGAATTATTTGGCAAAACTTTTGAAATAAGTTGAGGGTATCTGGGACAAAAACTATTGTTAACTACTTACCTACTAAATAACAGGCAATCTACACAAGGTATAGATTTAAAATTATTTGATTAGTTGATTACACTACGTTTCGCCTAAGAGTTGTGTGTGTACTTGAACATGAAGCAAGTTTTAAAAATCATTAAATACTTAAATTAAAAAAGTGCATTATAAAAACAAGTGAATGTGCTTAGAATATTCAATTCAAATCAAGTTAATCAACCAGTAATAGTTGCATCAGTAACTTGGCGTGTTTATAATTATGACGTCACATCGTGACAAAAACCTTGACTTCTCAGAGTTAAATAAGTTTGATAGTATTAAAGATATGAGTAATGACGTCGGTGAAGGCTGTACATAGAACTAGTTTTCAGTCCAGTTCTGAAATAAAAGGGCGATGACCTGACTAGTCTATCGAATTTGCTTCAAGTTGACGATTGCTTTACAAGTATCTATTATCCGTTAACTTTTGTCTATGAAACGGATTAACTTTAAAATTGGTTCATCTTTGCAGAAAAAGTTATTTAAGATTGAGTCGGTTGTCTATCTTAAGATTTATTGGAAATTTACTGTATTTGAGAGCACATGACAGTTTGCAAGGAAAGTGTGCCACTTCCCTTGTCCACAAACTAAATTAAGTTTAAGTTAAGTGCATTTTTTTCGTTTAATTTCATTAAGATAAGGAAAAAAAATGAATGTAAGTTTACTTGTCCAATTAGTCAGCGCTTGACGTAAATCGACGTATTTTTAGTAAGCCATGTTTTTAATCGCGCCTAAAATACATATCTATAGAGAGTATCTTAATTTAGAATAGAATAACCTTTATTTCAGGCTGTATATAGATACCACCTAACATAACACAGATATAATCGATTTGACTAATTTAATATTTATCTTCTGTCCTTTTCTTAATAAAATGGAAACAAAAAGTTGCACTAAACTTAAATTTACATTAATTTGTGAACAAAAGAATGAGCATCATCACCCATTTTACAAAAATACATTTTTGATGCCAACCGATCCTGATTCTAAAGTTTATTTGAAAAAACTTTGAATGTTTAAGTTATGCAGAATCCTAAAATGTCATTTTTTTGGTATTAATTTTATTTTGGTTTTTTTTTTGGTATTTGGTAATAAATGATAATAAATTTATTTATTACCACAAGAATTTAGGTACATTGCACTGGTTACAAATAAGGTTCTTAATAATTTTTTAAGCTAGGTTAAAGTACAATTAGGTCGACCCTGTCCCCTAAACTAGGCTAGGCCTGTATCTTAGGGGCCTGTATTGTTCGTTAAGACGTTATAATTACTTCGTTTTTAGTTGAGTTAAACAATTACTGATAAATACTTACACCGACTGGACAGGTCTACTTAAGACACATGTGTGCTTCGCACTATGGTTTAAATCGCTCTATAAATCAAAAGGATAATAAACTGTCTGATGCATTAACGCACAGCCAAAACAGCCGGAGTCCAGTGAAAATTTTCTTTTACATTGAGCACTTAAGGTGGATGTTCAAGGTAGCCCGCAAATTAAAACTTCTTACGTATTTTTGGGGTTCCGTAGTTAACTAGGAACCCTTATAGTTTCGTAATGTCGTCGGTCTGTCCGTCTGTCTGTCCGTCCTCGCTTAATCTCTGTGAACGTTAGCACTAGAAAGCAAAAATTTGGTACCAATATGTATATCAATCACTCCGACAAAGTGGTAAAATAAAAACTGGAAGAAAATGTTTTATTAGCCCTTCATCTGGCGATTGGTATAGTTTGTCGACCAGGCCAGTTGAGTGAACCACAACCGTAGCACAGATAAAGCAACAAAATGACATTGATCATAAGGGTCAATTTCGCGTGGCAGTAATGACACCTGACATTAATGACAGTTGTCAAATTGACATTTTACTAGACCACAGGTTAAAAAAATCACTTCCCACTTAACATAATATATGGAGACTACCCGTCTCCATATATTTACCTTTTACCTCCACTATTGACCCTTATGATCAATGTCATTTTGTTGCTTTATCTGTGCTACGGTTGTGGTTCACTCAACTGGCCTGGTCGACAAACTATACCAATCGCCAGATGAAGGGCTAATAAAACATTTTCTTCCAGTTTTTATTTTACCACTTTGTCGGAGTGATTGATATATACACTTCCCACTTAACATAATATATGGAGACTACCCGTCTCCATATATTTATGTTAAGTGGGAAGTGTTTTTTTTTTATTTCTACCCTAACGTGTGATATATTGTTGGATAGGTATTTAAAAATGAATAGGGGTTTACTAAAATCATTTTTTGATAATGTTAATAATTTCGGAAATAATCGCTCCAAAAGTAAAAAAACAATGTCCCCCCCCCACCCCTAATTTTTGAACCATAAGTTTAGAAAATATGAAAAAATACGAAAGTAGAACTTTATAAGAACTTTCTAGGAAAGTTATTTTGAACTTGATGGAAAGAACAGTTTTTGTACAAAAAAAAACAAAATATGACGGACGGGAAACTATGGAACCCTTCACTGATAGTGGCCGGACACGCTCTTGGCCGGTTTTTTTATTGCAATTTAAAGTGTATATAACTCGATTGAATGACTTTGCTTGAAATAGGCAATCAATCGTGTTATATGCAGGGCTGTTTTGATGATTTAAATGCTTATAATTCTGTAATTAATGCGCTATTACAGTCGCAAATTATTCTATATCAACACATACCCAGACACTGACCGGCACATTGCAAAAGACGTTAGAAAATCAAACCCAAGTTATATTTTTATTTGATGTTATAGGTAAACAGAAAAATAAACATCTTAATATACAATTAAGTGCACTCAGCAACGTTTTCAAATTAGATTGTTTATATTATTTGGATTCACAGTAGAGCTAATTTTATTATTAAATAAAATTATCTATTATAATTAAAATTATTAGTAGATACATATTTTTTTATGCAAAGTAAGGAAAATGTCTATTTAATCTTTTATTTGTATGATTATTCTTTCTAAAATAAAAATCTCTATTATAAAAGCTAGTAGGTATTAAAAAAATCTAATTTTGTTTATATGACACACGCTTTTCACCTCATGTATGAAAAACTTACTGTGTATAAAAATAACCTGACAGTCAATGCAATGCAATGTGTCGAAGTAAAATTCATGCCCTTGAGGGTTTTATTTTCATCGTAATATGTATAATCGAAATTTCTTTTCGAACCATCAGACGTTTTTTTTTGATTCCAGAAAATATGGGATGAAAAAATGGAGTTATACGGGTATTATAAATGCATCAAATAAGCGAGAAAAGTATAATATGACATTTTTAGTCTCACAAAAATCGGTAGAGGGTTTTTGAAGTATCGGGATTATTATTCCCGGATATTTTCGGGAATATTAATACAGATATTTCTTGACAAAACGCTACTTACTGTACATATAGGCACATAAAAGATTTCTTGAAAAACACATCGAGATTAAAAGAAAAACGAAGCAACTTATTCAAATCTTTGTAAGTTTTTAACAACAGGTTGGACTTTTGGAAATCCCAAGCATTAAAGTAAAACAAAACAAAACTTAAATAAAAAAATAAAAGGTTGAATATAAATCTGCTAGTCTACCTTAAGTGAAAACACTCATCAAATGTAATATTTTTAGCTATAGGTAGGTACGTTATAATAGGTACCTACAGAAAGTACATATTTTTACCTCTCAGCTTTAACGGTATATAAGTTCAAGCAAAACCGGCGGTAGTGTCACAGTTGTAATACACATCAGTGAATAAACCTCTCTCAAACAAACAGGTATTTAATATTTCCAATTTAAATTGAGCTGTTTAAATAGGACGTTGATTTTTTATGTTTTATTTTTTAATCTTTTTTACAAGTTTTGGAAACAAGTTAAAGTTTGATTGTCTTTTTGTATTATTGTTTTTAAATATTTTGTAGATTGATTTTTTTGTGGTTCTTATTTGGTATGGTAATTAAAGTCGTGCAGAATTTAGTAATAGATTAAAAAGGATTAACAGATAAAAGTCTTAAATACAAAAATTTAAGTAACAATTTATTCCAGCGAAATCTTTTAAAATCAACGAAATTTTTAAAAGCTCTTGCATATTTTGAACTAATTTTGCATTTTAAATTAAATTCAATTTGTTGTTTTTAAAATATTTTGACTATAGGAGATTTTTTGACTACTTGAAAAATAGGACTTATGGCTAAAGGGTCTTGAATATTATGATTCCAGCATCAAAATGAAGGCCTGCATCGCATTGTGTGTCCTGTCCGTGGCCGTCATGGCTCTCGCGCGTCCCGAAGATGCAAAGTACACCGATCGCTACGACAACGTAAACTTGGACGAACTTCTGTCCAACCGTCGTCTGCTGGTACCCTACATCAAGTGCATCCTCGACCAGGGCAAGTGCGCGCCTGACGCTAAGGAACTTAAGGGTACGTTACTTTGGTTACTCATGTTGATATTTTTATTGATCGTATTCTAAACGTATAGTTAAAGGTTAAAGAAATCTTTCTACAACACAAAAAGATAACCAAGTTAGAACTATAAAATATTGTGAATCTCTCGTGAAAATCTCAACAGGTCTTAATTCTCACATCATAGTATGATAAAAAAAATTAAAGTCTGTTCACGATAAATCTCGAAAAAGCTATTGAACTGATTTTCATTAACAAAAAAAGGGTCGTAACAGACGGACGGACGGACAACAAAGTGATCCTATAAGGGTTCCGTTTTTACCTTTTTAGGTACGGAACCCTAAAAACGATTCATGAGTAACCTTAGGGATATATTACATGCACATTATAGTAGATTCTACACCCATGCGAAGCAAGGTTGGTTCGAGAGTATATTGTGTATTAAAAATTTCCCCTAAACTGTTAACAATTATTAACATGTCTTTACAAAAAATTGTAACTTAAGTTATTTTCAAGTTTATTATTGCACGTAATTTTAACTTAAAATTGATCTTCCTGTAGATCACATCAGGGAAGCTCTCGAGAACGAGTGCGGTAAATGTACTGAAGTGCAGAGGAAAGGGACCCGACAGGTCATCGGCCACCTCATCAATCACGAGGCAGACTACTGGAACGAACTCACTGCCAAGTACGACCCTCAGAGGAAGTTCACTGCCAAGTACGAGAAGGAACTCAAAGAGATCAACGCTTAAGTAATGACCAACTGTTAGGCAACAACGGGCAAAAAAACTGCCCACATAATGTGATTTTAGTTTGTAAATAAAAAGTTTATAATTATGTATTTTTTTGTTTTTTACCTGTTCACCTACGTGTCTTTTGGAATAATTAGCAACTTTTAAACGAAGAACAGCAACTTTAAAAATATAGAATGCAAGATAAACAGAACATAAAATTATTTTTTGAGGATAATAAAAAATTGGTATGGTCAATGTCAAGGCAACCTGGAATTAAAATAATTGTATTTCTTAAACCACCAACCCACCTTGAGCCAGCGTAAGTGATCAATGCTCTTCTTTGGTGTTGCTCTGAATTGGGTCAATAACAGGCTGGTATTATCACTACACAGTATAAAACAAAGCCGTTTTCCGCTGTCTGACACTCCCATTGTAAACTCTTTATACTACGCAACGGGTTTCGATGCGTTTTTTAAAATAGGTAGTTATGGGTTTATAAGTTTAACGCGTGCATATTTTAGTAGAGAAAAGCCGATATTTTCAAAGATGTGTAACACCTATGACGCTGGGGCGGGTCGCTAGTCAGTACTAATATTATAAATGCGAAAGTAACTCTGTCTGTCTGTCTCTTCTTCACGCCTAAACCACTGAACCGATTTAAATGAAATTTGGTACAGAGACATCCCCCGGGAACGGGAACTATCAATCCAAACGGACGAAGTCGCGGGCAAAAGCTAGTTATTAATATATGTTTATCCAATATTGACACTCGCTTGCGTAGCTCATACTACTTTGTGACTCGGTAATGCATGCAATTTTCTTTGGAAATGTTTCAAGTATTATATAAACTGAAATACCAGCTCTCCGCTATTAAAAATAAATAAACTCAGTTTTAAAGATGTCAAAAACCGTAAACTGCCATCATTATCTCTTGGTAAAACTAGAAAATTGCCTAATGAGGTTCCAGCGAACATTATTATGTACTTAGGTATGATTCTGAGGAGCAATGTTACCGTGGTTACACAATATTATAAATGTATATTTTTGCACTAACGCGAGTATGCGAAAGTAAGTTTGTTTGTTCCACTTTTGCGCCTTTTGGGACTGAGAAAGCTTGAATTTCAAGATATGAGATTATGTTAATCTATGACTTCACAAGTAATTAAAATATTAAATAAATAAAATTATTAGCTGTATTTTTTTTGTATCAAAGAGGTACTTGCAAGCGCCAAAAGTTCAAAAGTTCAGTAAACAATTATTAACATACCTATTTATTATAATTTATCATAACTACCTGTGTAGATCTCATTGTTATTCTAAGTAACTGCACTTGGCGGCGGTTTACTCTAGTTAGATCATAGAGCGAGCGACGTACGCGGCGACGTCAAAACGTTATTTGGGCGTTACGTTAAATTGTTGGGATACTAAGTACTCCTAAATCTAGCTGTCACATACAAACAGTTTTTTTCCAATTCGATGGGAAGTTCCAAATATCAGCGTTTTTTAAACAAACAAATTCAAAAATAAAACTCTTCAGTTTATGGAGTGTTTGATAGACAGATAGAAATCTGGGAAATTATATTTTTTACTCTGTTTATTTGAATAAAAATAACCTGAAGAGTTAATTTATATTTCTATAAATCCGTTTAATTAAATACATATCTTAGGACGTGTGTGAGTTACACAAATAAAAATTCATTCTCTCTGATTAATACGGACATACAATTCGGAGTACACTTCAAATTCAGCGCTAAATCTGTAACTGAATAATCCAAAAATGAGAAAAAGTGCAGTTGCTAAGGTCTATGTTCAATCTAGGGTCATTGGAATTCTGAGCTGAGCTTAAAATACTGGATCAATGAAAAAAACCAGTATTTATGTTTCTATATTTATATTACTTATCGAGTGTAAAAACCACGCCGTCTTATTTATGTACAGCTTTTACTGGGAATACCGCTGGCTTAGAATAACACTGTAACTCGTTATAAGTTTCTGTTTTTATTGCCTTTTTTGTTCCAGTTTCTGAACAAAAAAAATTTTTATGAATGTTAATGATTCCTCTTAATAGTTTAAATAACTCGTGACGTACGGAACAAGTGTAGACATTAATGTGATTGAGTCTTATGACTGAGATTACGAAGTTATTGTAATGAATTATTCTTTTGATGTTCTAACGAAGTAATTAAGATGGGTACATAACTGATCACTGATCAGTGACCAGTTTTAGCAAGTTGTCAGTGTAAAAAAATATTAGTTTTCGTGTTATTACAAAGATATTAAAATATTAAAGCACAGATTGATTTATTTTTAGGCAAGAATTGAAGGCCGAGACAAATATTATTTGCTTAGCAAGTGCTTCAGCTAATATTACTGTCAACCTTACTCAACTGTCAAACTACAATAGTACCGGGGTTGCGGAATGTTTATAATAGTTACCGTGACCCTGGAACATAAAGGGCAATCGAAGGAACATGAGTGGGTTTTAGTCAGTAAAAGTCTGACACGCCCTCCCGCCGCACCCAGGACGGGAGCAGTCATTTGAGGATTTCCCACTCACCAAAAAAAAAAAAAACTACGATAGTAAGATAGAGAAGAAAAACAAAGGATAGCGAAGCCTGAAGACACACGTGTTCGCGTATATGGAAACCCTTGCAGTATTCAGAACTCCAGTAGTTCTGAACTGTGAGAGGGTTTAAACCACAGAACAGATAAATTGGTTTAGACTATTGAACCCGCAGTTTAATGCAGTAAATGCTACTCTGTTTTTAGTTCTGTCATGCGGAAAGTTTTACAAACGTATTATTAACGTTATGGCTATGAGTAACTACCACTACCCAGATAAAATTTGGCTACCTAGATAAAATTTGGCTTATAGATTTAATTTTGCCGCCGGCTGTGCCTCCGGCGAAGTCGTATAGTGGTTTGCCACTTTTCTTAGGGAAGTCCACCAGGTCCTGTCACGTTTTTATTTATTCAATTATATTTTTTTTCTAACACTACCTTTGTAAGCTCGGAATTGTACTATGTAATGAATCTGAAATAAATAATTATTTATTTATCCGGAGTCCCGAGTTTGAATCTCGGTAGAGAACTACCTTAATTGTTGCAGTTACACGAAAATGGTGATAGGAGACTCTTCAGATCCATAACTTTTTATAAAATTTTGCTTTACATTACATTTTTTTAAAAAAGGATTTAGTTTTTTTTCTTAGGATTATGACCGCTGAACTCAACAAAACGTATGAATCCCAATCAATTTTGTTGGTATAAAAAAAACTGAAATTGTAATAATTTTTTCTTATTTATTTTGTACGATTTTTTTTAATATTTGCTATATAAATAAAATAAATAAATGTTGTTGAACAACTCACACACGATCATCTGATCCCAAACTAAGCAGAGCTTGTACTATGGTAACCAGACAACTGATAAACATATTAATATAATTTTTAAATACAAACATATTATAGATAAATTACACCCAGACACAAAACAAATCATCATGCTCATCACACAAGGTTTGTCCTGGGTGGGAATCGAACCTACGACCTCTGGCTTAGCAGTCAGGGTCACTAACCACTAGACCAACAGGCCCGTCAAATATGTTTTTTGATCTTGTTTTTATTATTAATCCTGCAAACATCATATTTTCTGCGGACAAACTTTGGTTATTTAGTGCACTAATTAGAATCTAGGTGACTTTCTGCAGTAAAGTAGATATCCTCACCCTAAAGACGGACATAAAACACCTCATAATGGGTCAATTACTTAGATATAAATAAAATTAGCATAAAAGCTTCTACAAAAAACCACTATTACCAAAACAAATTAGCATAATTCTAAGAACATCGGAAATAACCTAAGTAATCAGTGTTATTCTTAGATCTGCTATTTTGTTTATAAATAAACACAACACAACAGAAAATCCCAAGAAACGAGTTCCAATTAGCTCGTGACGTATTGAAGATCTAAGAATAATATTAAACCCGTTTCTGTCGGGAGTTGGGAGCATGTCCTAGATGGTATATAAAATAAAATAGCGGCCCAGTAGCCCATACGTTCAGTGGTCGTCAACTGGTGATCTCGTTAACCCTCCGTTCCATTTTCAAAGTAAGTTGAATACTGATCTAGTTAAATATTGACGTTTTGAGGAATGTGAACTTTTTAGTTCGATCTTTTCTTTAAATTATATGTTTACTATGTTTCAATACAAAAATATACATTTCACTTCAATATAAAATGTTACTAGGTACACTGTATAAAATTGGCTAACGTTAATAAATAAAACTCTTATACTACCCAGTAGTTATAGTTAGTAACTTCTCATTGTATAATTATCTCTAAAAAATACTGCAAAAACTTCAGTGCCCGCCTAATTTTAACCGCAGACTATTTTAGTTGCGATAGTGTTAAGTTTTTTTGGAACTAAATAACTTTGCTAGTAGCTCCATACAAAAAGCTTAAAGCTTTTTTCACATAGAATTTTTAAACTTACCTTTGTAGACATGAAATAATTTAGCAAACTAAATATGCAGTTTTTAATAATACTATAAATGATATTTTTCAATGAGAACTATCTTTCTTTTGTTCACTACCAAAAAGCTTTCTTTGTACTCTATGATTCTTACAAAAAGTTCCTACTATAATATTTCTTTCTATTTACAGTTCAATCAACATGAAAGCCGTATTCCTTCTCTGTGCCTTAGTGGTGGTCGTGAGCGCTCGCCCAGAGGCTCAATACACGAACAAATACGACAATGTAGACTTAGATGAGATCATTCAAAACAGGAGGCTGCTTGTCCCTTACATCAAGTGTGGGCTGGACCAGGGCAAGTGCACCCCTGATGGCAAGGAACTGAAATGTAAGTAATTTGTTGCCTTTCTCTATTCAGATTTGAGTGAAGTTTAGAGAATACAATATTTTGGAAGGGTGGAATAAAAGCACTTATTTCTTAATAAAACATATTTTCACTTAACTGAGAACATCACGTAAGTAAAAAGATAAGAAAAAGATTTCCAATTAACGTTTCGACAACCAACCGACTGCCGGCTGTCGCACTGCTATTGTCTTTCTATTGTGTATCGAATCAAGTGTGTTCGAAGGTTTATCTTTCCAGTCCCAAACTCAAAAACAGCACACGCAGTTTTAATGTACAGTAACTAAAATACACAGTAAACCAATTAACAAATTTAGCCTCGCGTTTTTAACGCTTTGTCCTAACTTATAATTTTATTAACAGCCCACATTAAGGAGGCCTTGGAAACCTACTGCGCCAAGTGCACAGACGTGCAACGCGACGGAACCCGCCGTGTCATCGCTCACCTCATCAACCACGAGCCCGAGTACTGGAGGGAGCTCTCCGCCAAATACGACCGCGATGGGAAATTCGCCCGTAAATACGAAGACGAGCTCAGAACTGTTGCCTAAATTCCTATAAAGACTGTTTAGCTAAAGTCATCAATGATGTGTCTCATTAAATGGGTCGTGCCAATAAATTATGTTAAGACTACTCTGTTTGTTCTTCTTTTGTGTATTCCTTCATAATTCCCGTAAACTTACCCAGGACAGGCATCTTTAGTTATTGGTATACTTACTTTGAACTAAGTTCAAGTAACCTTCACAAGTTAGCCTTCAGTCTACCAGATTTTCTTGCTGAGATATTTTAATATATAATTGTTTACTTACATTATAATGTTTAGCAGGAAACCTTCCATGAGACTGACACCTGACTTTTATGATGAGGTCAGTTCTAGGAAATGCAAAATTACTAGGTCTAGGCTTTTTCCATGCTTCCGCTAATACCTATTTAGAAGTGTTTTGTAGTATTTTTGTTTTTTTATAACCTACGTGCTTGGACTACTAAATTACAAACAAAAATTTACAAGAAGAGCTATTATAATTTTTTTCGTTTTGTTTCCGTTGATTGCGTATTTTCAGAAAAGAGCTTAGACGAAAATAAGGAAACTTAAAGATCTGAAAAAATGATACCATAACTCACTGCTAGGATACCACAAACAATAATAAATAGTGTTTTCTAACACAATTACCACATTACGGGATACTGTAAACATGAACGGTGCCGATTCCCTTGGTCACAAACTAGACTAATTTTAAGTTAAATGCATCTTTCTCTTTCCATTTCTTAAAGAAAAGGACAGAAGATACAATTTAGTTTAATCCTGTCAAATTTGACAGCGCCGGAAGAAAATTGACGTATATTTAGACGCCATGTTTTTAAAACGCGTCTAAATTATCTATGGAGTGTCTAAATTTGACAGGACTTAAATAATATTTTATCTTCTGTCCTGTTCTTAATTAAATAGAAAGAGAAAGATGCACTTAACTTAAATTTACGTTAGTTTGTGAACAAGAGAATCGGCACCAGAGTAAGATAAAATCAAAACTATTTAATCATTATCGATCTTAACGTTCAAAAACATCGCAACGAGCCATTTGTACATATGAAACAATCACTTGAACAACTTCTTATGTTATTTTTTTTCTTTTACATCCACTCTGGACAGGTTCCTTTATAAATAAACTGGCCAATAGTTGGAAGCCTTCAACTTCATATACCTAACTACCGGCCTGTATATACGAAAGAAGCGTACTTATCTACCTACAAAAAATATCATGTCAATGTTTGGATAAGTTGACGCATTTATTTACGGAAGTTTAGTCTTTAATATCTTAAGTATGGTATATGATAAAAACGACGGACCTTAACATGCATTTGATAAGCCAGTAGGTCATAATAAAATATATTAGCAAATAGCAATATTACAATGGTCTGCGCAAAGTAGTACAAAATTTGAATCTTTTAATCATGTTAATTAGAAAACGTTCCTTTGAAATCTCAAACCATTTGTATAGAGAAACGCGTCTAAAAGTTAATTAACCTTTTGACGACCAAGCGACAGCCGGCTGTCGCGCTGCTATTGTCTTTCTATTGTGTCTCGAATCACGTGTGTTTGAAGGATTAAAGAAACAAATGATACTACTATAAACATCGTGGTTTTTTTTTGTATGTAGCATGTCACTTAGGGCCGATTTTTCAATCGCCAGATAACTTTTATCTAAAGAATAAATTTGTCGTTTTGACAGCTTTTGCATGGAAAATGTGTCAATCCGTCATATTTATTCCTCAGATAGAAGTTAACTGATGATTGAAAAATCAGCCCTTAGCCAATGTACAAATGTATGTTTTATTGAAACCTTAAATATTTTTGAAGAAGTACAGGTTTAGTACACATATATGCATGTACAATTTTATTACATACGTATAAATTAAATCGTTGTAAATATACAACGCTTTATACTGCAGAGAAACAATAGGAAGTGCAGTGCTGCTCGACCTTTAACCTGGAATTGTACATATACTTATACAATTAAAAAATTGTTTCGTAATTATCATCTCTGGCATCACAAGGTAAATCAATCATATTGTATTGTCAACCTGACGACCTCTGCAACCCAAGCAGTCATTAAAAAGTTATGACTCAATGAACATTTTTCAAAACAAACAATAGATGTAGGTAGTGTGTCACGTTCTTAGGGTTAATAAAATTCCACGTGACACCACATTATAACTCAATGCCATTCAGTAAAGATGTTGGGTAGAGATTGAGTTCGGTAAGTTCGGTTTGATGTCTATACAATGTGTAACTGAATTAATGCACTTTGAGAAAATAGTTTGTTCAGAATCGTTTACTGAATCATTTTTGTAATTTTTAATATAGGTAATATTTTATCCAAAAAATTATTAAAACTACGTAAACTGCTGTCACACTTCCGCTGTACAGTCAAAACAAACTAAAATGGATGAAATACCTACTACGCTAGACCCTTATGCAAGTGCGACTGTGTGCATGCGTAGATTTGTAATGTGACTATTATTTTCTCCCACAATCTGTACAACAAATTTATAAAAAAAAAACAATGTTTTAAACATAATAATAAAAATTCATTTTAATCATTTTTAATCATTTCAGTGTCGCACCACTGTGAAACTGCTATGGCGAGATAGATACAGAGTAAAGCTATGCCGAAGAAAGAGTTTATTTAGTTAAAATCTAGATATCGATGTTAAGTTTGTTAAAATGTAAATATCTCGATTACGATGGAATGATCTCGACCTTAAACTCTATAACTGCTAGAATATACTGAATCCACAACTTCTTTGCAATTTGAGTGTGTTTACGTCGAAGTAAAATTAATATGCCAATAGTGTTATGCTCACTTTACATAGTCCAATGTGCATCACAAACGTATGTTTGGAATATTTATATTAAAAATAATCAGCGCTAAAATCTAAGCTCATTACAATAAAAAAAGCCGGTCAAGTGCGAGTCGAACTCGCGCAACGAGGGTTCCGTAAAATGTACACCTACATTCTTTTTTATTTTGTGACATAACTACAAATTCACGGATTTCGAAGTTTTTCCTTTACTTGCGCTACATGATATTGCTTCGTGCCAAATTTCATGATTCTAGGTTAATGGAAGTAACCTTTTTGGTTTTGGTTCTAAATCCCTTGCAAATGTCTAAATATGCAATATAAACAGCCGTATCTTTTTATTGCGTTCATTTAGAAATTTGATTTTTTCACTGCTTTGAGAGATAGCAAATCTGAGTATGTGATATCAATTTCAGCTTGAAATCTCGACGCGTTTCTAAGAAAAAGGGTCTTGACAGACGGACGGACAACAAAGTGATCCTATTTAAGGGTTCCGTTTTTACCTTTAGAGGTACGGAACCCTGAAAAGAATGAATATGTACTTGTTTACATCGACCAATCTATCAGACCTTAACTCTATTATTACTGAGAAATATGGTAATGCACAAAGTGCACTTGCTTGTTCTATTGTAAACAAGTAAATTATTAATACCACGTTTGTCATTGCCATTAGACTTCTACAATATTTTATAAACCAAACGATATTATAGATAAATCACACCCAGACAGAAGCCAGTAAATCTAACAGTCTTGCTAACCAAAGTGTCTGTAAAATACTTGCTTTCGGCTGGCTGGGTAAAGACTAGAGAGATATATGCAATTGTATGTGAAAATTATCAAGAGAAAATTGTTTGGAAATTTCAAAACAACACAACACATTTTTCACTAGGAAATTTTCAACAGTTTTCTTTCTTCTCTATCTCTCTATTAATTCTCCATGTTGTTTCACGAAAAATTGGGAACAGGGATAGACATTCTTTAAAGAAGAGAATAGGGATAAACAATAATATTCTTTTCTCGGATCAGTTAAGCCGCTTGAGTGCTAGTTTTACAACGTGGTATTAAACTTTTTTCTTGTTGTTGTCGGGTTTGTTGCGATGCGAGCAAGTTATCTCGCATAAAAATATAGTTATCGTTGTCGAATCAATTCAACATGGTTCGTTATTTTTTTTCGGGGTGCAAAAAAGATGATTGAAACCTGTTCGACGTATTTAATTTGGTTTTTTATTTTCATTTTGGTCTTTGACGCACATCCTCTGACGCAGGCCATTTAATATTTTTATTTTAAATGGGATGTTCAATTCCATTGCACTTAAGTTTAGTTATTTTTTAGTTAATTTTAGTAGCAATTACCTACCTAATACTAACTTTTTTTTAAAATTTGGTTAATAATCGTCTCATTGAATTTATTATGATGGGTATGTCCCCATCTTAAATAAGATTTAAAAGATCTAAATCTTATTGTTTGTGTTTCGTATAATTCTTAATATGTTAAATATACATACTGTGTAAAAAGTACCGAGAATTGTTTTTTTAATTTTTACACAGAGTAGTTTGTATTTAAGAGTACATGATGTTTATGATCGTAATAAATTAAGCGTTACAAAAATGAAATAAAATAGATAGATACATTAAAGTTATGCTTTGCGTTTCTGGTGATTGCTTAATATTTGCAAGGTTTTTTTTTGCAATTCATTATACCTATAATGCGTCAACAATTTTTTTAAGAATTTCAAGAATATTGTTGGTACGGGGAAAATGTTTCTTTAAATTAATTTCGATATTGTGAATGTCATGACTGCTAAACACAAAAATGTTTTTGCTAATGTATTAAACAATGTATTTCACTTGATAGATACATTTGTGGTAAATATAATATTAACAATAGTTACAAAACACACATTCTCTAAATAAACTATTTATTTTAATAAACTGAACATTTGATTTTAAATTGCAGTGACAATAGAGATTTTTTTAATAAAGTTAATTGTGTCGTCATGGTTGCTAATATATTAACATTTTGGAATGATTGGCTTATAAATGGTTTATAAATATCATGGCAATGTATGTGATGACATAATCAATTATATACTAAAAATCGTACAGATAATTTATTTCTCGAATTAATTCCCAATTATATTCTTTCTAATCTTTTTAAACTTTACACCTAGTTTCTTTCTAATCTGTGGTTTCAAGGAAGGTTTCATAGTTTTCCTTGTACTCGTCGTTGGGGTCGTATTTGGCGATGATCTGCTTCCAGTAGTCCTGTTCCTTAGCTCTGATGTGCTTGACCACTTTTCTAGCTGCCTTCCTTTGTTTCGGCGTACATTTTGAGCAAGAAGTCTGCATGGCGTCCTTGATGTGAGCTGAAATAACGCCAGAAGTTTAGAATGAGGAATTTAACATGAAGTACAAACGACAATTTGTATTATCTTATGCCCTTACTAATAATCACTGTGTAAAGTTATGCAATGAATAAAGCCTGTGTAACCATACATTTTTTGACGTATAAACCTGTCATAACTTTATGCAGCGTTTATTAGTAAGGCGCTTAGTCCGTACAACAATAGCTTATGACATAAGAAAGACTGCTTTATAATATTAGTATGCTAGCTGCAGTTTCAAGCGTTTTGTTAGGTCTGTGGTTGCTACTACTGCTTTGTGTTATTCTGATGTATTTAAAACCTGTACATCTACTATAATTCGGCCGACATGGGACGACATCGCCGCGACATTGTTGAAACTGTTCCTTATTCGAGACACAAACCCCTTATTACAAAACAAGGTTTTTCTCTAAACCAGGTTTAAACCATTGAGCCAGGTTTAGTAATTTGAATCTTATTCTGATAAGATCAAGATTTGAAATACAAAACCAAGCTCAATAGTTTAAACCAGGTTTAGAGAAAAACCTTGTTTTGTAATAAGGCGGAATATGTCTCGAATCACGTGTGTTCGAAGGTTTAAAGCCCATTGTATTGAATTTATTTGTTGTGCTATAAACACATCTATCAACGATATTAATATTACAAAATCCCGTTCCAGCTACAATCATAGAATAAAACTAATCTAACAATTAGCTATGCACAATTATAACACCTACGTCAATCGCCAGGTTATTGTTGATAACCATTTGATTATGATCATGGAGCAACTTTACGGAAATGTAATAAATAAACAATAACATTGTATGGGCATATTGTGAGTAGTTTTCCGCACCTTTTGAGCTGTCAATATTGAGGATTTAATTGTGGTCAGGGATTGTTTGTCCGTCGGTACCTACGCTAGTTTTTTGCTCTTTGAACGTAAAACAAGGTTTGAATCATCATCAGTGCACGTAATATGTTTTCCTTTTTAAAGAATGGCTTTGTTTTATTAATTTGTTTGCAATGTTAGCCTTGTTGTTAATTTGATGACTGGTATCATGAGGCCAATTTTCAGGAACAGGAAAGCATATTTCAATTTTTAATTTCTGAGCGCCTGCCTGGAATTTGAGCCTTGTTGGTAAGACAACTATGTTATTTAGAGAGAAGAGCTGTTAGTCTCGGGCCTATTATTAATTGAATGTTTGGCGTTCTGCAGGCCTATGAAAGTTCCCTCACTTGGAAGTAATATTGTATCTAGCAGAGACTTTTATTCTCTTACAAGTCTAAAAACTTGACCCACTATTTAGTCGTAGTTCTAGCTTGTCACTTGAAATTTTATGATGCAACTTCTATAACGTCCTTAAGCATATGCAGTGTCAGTATATTTTTAAATAAACATAGGATGAGAACTTATCACAAGCTCATTATGACAAAATTTCCTAAGGCAGAATTTTACACAATACCACTTCTAGAGAGGCAGCTTAATTTGAACTAGCTTCATATTTTGTTTTTTACGAAATAATACTGCGTGCTGATTACATCAAAACCACTCCATGTAGAAACAACACCATATAGGTTGACCAGATAAAAGACACAAACACTTAACCTTTCGACGATCAACCAAAGGCCGGCTGTCTAGCTGCCTGTCTTTCTATTGTGTAAGGTTTAATAGAACGAAGTAAAACATTCCATACCTTTCAGTTCCCTTCCTTCAGGCGTACATCTTCCCTGATCGAGGGTGCACTTGATGTACGGAACCAGCAGCTTCCTATTGTCGATGATCTCGTCAATGTTGATGTGGTCATACCTATCCGTGTATGTTTCGGCAGCCACAAAACCCGCTAAAGTGACCACGACAGACAGAACGAGGAAATTCATCCTGTAAAACGATGAAATATTCTATAAAACTAGTAAAATATTCACCACTAAATTCTTTAGACACAAGTTAAATAATGATTGAAATTTCTTTTGCGTTGGCTGTTTTATAACTATTCCTTCTATTACGTTAGCATTTTATGACAGTCACCTTTGCCATTTTAATAAGATACATTATTTTTCAAAAAGTTTTTACATAGTATACTCATTTATAATCTCCCTTTTATTTAATGGGTGACATACGTGTGAGTACAAAACAGACGTAAAATTTCAAATACAATGTGTACATCAAAATTTTATTAATAGTTTCTTGGTACTTAAATATTTTTTTTATGAGCTGAGTTGTTTTGATTATTTTGTAGTAGTTGAAGAAGTTCGTGCTGAAAGTCCATTACATCTATAAATCTGCCCTAACACAGTATTTAAATTTCGATGCCTAGGATGGGATTATTCCACTTTTCGACAGTGGAATAAAATTCTAGATGATAAAGCTACAGGCTGCAGTGACCACTATAGATGAGATGGGCCTATGGCTTTATTCCCATTTACATACAAGTTGCCAACACACAATCTCCGCAGTTTGATTGATTACGTGATTCTAATTTTATATTCCAAGTGTAAATAAAAAACTATTTATTTATATCATCTATTAGAATAGATTTCAAATTTTCCTTTGTCTAAACAGTTTTTGTAATAACAATCTTTTGTTTCGTAAGAACTTTTCACAACATACTAGAATACTTTCTAGTATGTTGTGAAAAAAACCTTTAATGAAATAGGTTAAACCGTTCTCAAGTTACCGGTCACTAAGAGAAACAAATATTTTTTATTCATTTGATTAATATCTGATATTTAAATAAGAGTTGATTCGTATTAGAACAGCCAAGCACACTAAAAAAACATAAGAAAACAGATTGCACTGAAATACCTGTACTCGTATAAAGTTTCACGATCAACAAAGAATATCCTCTATTGATAGGAATGAAATGACACTGATGATCAGATAAAAATCGATTTCATTTATAGAACTTATATCAACGATAATTGCGTAAAATGGCTGTCTATTGTACTCGTAATTTATGTAAAACTCTCAACCTGCAACACTGTTATAATTATTGATTATTATTTCCTACTTCAGAATCAAGATAAACATTGCATAGAACAATGTACCTAAGAGCTAGTTCACATTAGGTCGGACCGATAATTTTATCGTTGATCGGCTGTCGGGTGTTGCTTTTCACACTAAATGCTGCCGATCCGACGTTATACTTGCCATACGCTAATATTATATCCGATAATATTATGACAAAAATTGTGGCTGAATGTCGTCTCCGTTAGTTTTACCGGGTTGCCGTAATGTAAACAGCACTATTGAAATATGCCAATATGCATACAATACGTTTGTCGGTCCGATAAAACTGTCGTCCCGATTTAATGTGAACGAACTCTTTGATCATGATTTAAGCCCGATCCGTTCAGTCAATAAAAATAGATTCTATACATGATTATATCCTTCCTAGACTGTTAATTTACGTTTTTTATTCAAAACAATTAGTTGCGGAATTTTACTGTCTGAGGCCCGGGGCACACTCATGCACTTCAGGTGAGCTTTTTTGCATATGAGAAATATTCTATCTGGGGTTTTTTGGTCGATCTTAATATTGTAAGTGTGAATAGCATATTGCCTTTTTTAATATTTTAAACGACCTTAAAAATTCAATAGTAACGTAATGTAAGTAAGTAAAGCAAATAAATACCCTGAGACAATTTCATACACGGTCATCTGATCCCAAACTAAGCAGAGCTTGTACTATAGTAACCAGATAACTGATAAACTTAAATTACAACCAGACACAACAAACAATCCAGTTCATCACACAAAGTTTTTCGTGGGAACCCACGACCTCCAAGTCACAAACCACTAGAAAATAGGAAGTGCACGAACGGAGACTTAAAATTTATGAGCCCAATGATTGATGTGTAATTGGTTTTCGGGCAGATAAATTTAGGAACAATTGCTTGTCTTTACAAGTTTAAAGTTAAAAAATGTTAACGAGTTGAATATATTTTAATATAATAGATAATATAATACATAATCTAAATATAACAAATGTTCAAACAATATAATAATTGTATTCATACCATAGTGTTGATTCCACCAAATATTCATTTAATTGTATAGTTATTCTTATTACTAAGAACCATTACAAAATTTCAAACAAACTCAACAGCTCATAATTATAAATGCTATAAAAGTCATTGTTTTACGATTTGTTATTTACGATATAAACTTCTCAGGGAAAATAATTACCAATAAATATTTTATTATACTAATAACTGTCGCCAGTGGTTAATTGAAGGGAAATTTGCTGTATTTTATAATGTTATGACACGTACACATAATTTCCATGAGGGATACAAAATAATCTGCAAGAATATTTCTTTTGAAGTGTTGGTCAGCCGGTGTTAGGTCGTATACAGTAAAAAAGCTGGAAACTTATAAGTGCTTACCGGCGCTTGCCAGCGCTGGTGCGTTCTACACAAAAGAAGCAGGTTGAAGCAGATTAAGCAAAATGTCGGAACGATTTCTTGCCGTTGTTATGGCAACGCCCAGCACTAACAAGCGCGTTTTGAAGCTTGTCGCCACCGTTCAGTGCTTATCGGCACGTGTTCATATTTTCCTGCGCGGATTACCAGCGCTGACAAGCGCCGGCAAGCGCTTATAAGTTTCCAGCTTTCTTTCTGTATACGGCCTTAGAGTCGACGTGACAGTGAGAAAAGAAAACTACATTTTTGTTTTCCGAGACACATTTTATCAATCACTATCTGACCCGTGCTCACTTCGTTGGGCGGTAAACATCCGCCTGGCGAGACAAAAACTGAGATAGTTCAGCTAATATGTATAATCTATACTAATATTATAAAGAGGTAAAATTTGTAAGTTTGTATGTAGGGGGTAATCTCTGGAACTACTGGTCCGATTTAAAAAATTCTTTCAGTGTTAGATAGCCCATATCGAGGAATGCCATCATACTATATACAAATATACCATCACGCTACGATCCACGGGAGCGGAGCAGTAACGAAAAATGCGGGTGAAACCGCAGGGGACAGCTAGTATCTTTATAATATTTATAGTCTAAAGGACTTACGAATAATGTATCTTTCTACCAGTAAAACAATTTTTAAAATTGGTTCATTACTTCCGGAGATTACCCTCTACATACAAACAAATTTTACCTCTTTATAATATTAGTTTATATTACCTACAGATTAAAAGTCATCAAATTATAGCTAACGCAATATCTTGGAAAAATGAAGTCAGCTATCTATCTACAACTGTATATTACGAGTATGTATGTATATTTTGTGTTTGTTGCTTTTTTATTTCTGGGTACCAAAATGCTTATCTTCCTTTATTTTTGTGAAATTAGTCGTCATGTTTTGCCATTACAGCGTGCAAATATTTTGGTCACATACAAATGAAATCAAATACCTATTACATTATGTAATGTTGAAATTAAATATTCAAAAATTATAAAAAATACAACATAAATTTTAGATAAATGAGTGCAATTTGTGTTTTCACTTAACAATGCGATATTGTACAAGAGTCTACAATACTTAAGACGTTGTAAGATTTTTTTTTACATTAGGCGTTATCCTTGCTATCATAACAACTATGTTTTAACCTTTCAACGGTCAAGCGACAGCCGGCTGTCAGGCTGCTATTGTCTTTCTATTGTGTGTCGAATCACGTGTGTTCGAAGGTTTAATTTATATACCTAAAAATGGCCGACTCTGCGACTTTTAAGAAAGCCACATCTAAAATCAAGGCTTGTACTAATAAGACACCTGGGCATATCTATCTGTAGAAAATATATGAAAAATACAAAAATGAAATACATAGACGCTGGTTTATGAAAATACATACACGACCCTGCTGGTTTTTCTTATTTTTTTAGATCTATACGGTTTTCCTTAATTTTGACCCCTAAGCACGCCACTAAAAGTATTTGGTATCCATCAAATGGTAATGGTATCTACGGAAATTCGAATCGGAAATGGGTCAATATCAACAAAGTGCATTTTCTGTCAATTTTGGTGGCGAAGAATTTTCTTCAGTTTTCGTGAAAAATAAGTTCCTAGTATAAAAGTAGTAAGTCAAAGCTAAAAGGATCTTCAAGATGGACTAAGATAACTCGATAAGTTTTCGAGATATCTTAGTTTAAAGTTTAGTGTCGCCACCAAAATTGAAAACCGCCCACCAAAATTAGAAGTGCCCACCAAAATTTAAAATCAGTACACCAAAATTGAATTGCTCTGAGCAAATGAGCCTTAATGTAGTCACATTAAGGTTTATTTACTCAGAGCAATTTTGGAGAACCAATAATGGGCCAATGGTGTCAGCGTAGTGTGTTCCGCTGACGACACGCTTGTCCTAGCGCAGGAAAGGCCGTTCCAGGCGGCGGCCGACTTCATGTCAGTAGGAGTTGCAACAGTCGTGGACAGGATCATCATCTGGGACTCGAGGTGGAGTTCTCAGATAACGGTGGGACGGGTTCACATCGGTGTCGAGTCGACGATGAAGTGCCTGGGACTTGTCCTCGACAACCAATGGAACTACACGGAACATTCTGGACGTTTGGTCCCTAAACTGGCGAGGACTGGGGCTGCCCTCAAGCGGCTCGTGCCCAATCTGAGTGGTCTAAACGCCTCCTGCCATAGGCTCTACGCGGGGGTCGTGCGTCCCATGGCCCTTTTCGGGGCTCCGGTGTGGGCGCCCAATCTAGCCTTGGCTCCGGCCCGGCTTCTGACGGCGTCCCAGACAAGTCCCATGGCGATTCAGATGGTGCGGGGACACCGCACGATTTCTTGCGAGGCGCGAGCCTCTTTGCCCGTGGGATCCCGCAGTAGGATCTGGAGGCGACAGTTCTTGCACACACGTACCAGTGGCGCGTGCAAGTGCAACGTCGGGACAAAGTCGACCCGCTGCCGCAACTAATCGTGGCGCGGCGCACAGAGCTCCGGCGAGATCTCATAGCGGAATGGAGACAGCAACTGTCGCAACCCAGGGCTGGGCACGCCGTAATAGCGGCGGTAAGACTCCTCTTTAATATATAATATACCTTTAAAATAGGTCTTACTTACTGCTAATTGACTCAGCGAATTTCAAGACGCAGGTGGGTGTCCGGCAAGGCTTTCTGTCCCCGTTATTGTTCAACATACATACATAAATACACAGAGTACATCATGCGCAAGGTACTGAATCAATGGGATAAAGGGATATCGGTGGGTGGTCTCATGATTTCAAATCTCTGACGACACCACTCTTCTGGCTTCCACCCTGCCTGACACAGAACACAATCTACAACTTTTATTTATTTATTTATTTTATTTATTTATTTATTTATTTTATTTATTTATTTATTTATTTCACAACACAACTATCATAACAGGTTACCCCAAATCGGTAGTGTGGTCATCTATTACATTTCTACTAACTAAATATGATTCCTTAGCAATAACATATTACATATAATGTAATTTTCGTGAACTCATTCAGAGTACAGGAAAATAAATCCAACCGTTCCGCGATATCGTTAAGTGTATGCAAGGCGCGCGTCGTAGGCGCTTTCCCCAGCAGATTGGTCCGGCCGCGCGGCACCGCCAGCAACCGCGGTCTCCGTCGTCGCGACACGTAATTATCGGGCACATTCAGGCACACATCCTTGAGTAAACCCGGGTTATTTATCCTACCCCGCAATAATTTGAAAAAATACGTAACGAGCGCCAAATCCCTCCTCGTTTCCAGCTTGTTGTACCCAACCATACCTAATACAAATAAGGTTGGGTACATCAACGGATAAAAAGGATAGACTCCATATAATTTCAAATACAGGTACCGTGTGTATTTGTTTTGTATGCGCTCCAGCATGAGGCTATATTTGGCTTCATGCGGAGCCCATTTTAGAACGTACCAGTCTCGAATTTGTACTCGCTATAAACCGTGAGAAAACAAACCTGATGATTGTGGATCACAAAACCGGTAACAGACCTGAGATCAACAGCATAGGTGACTGTGAAGTTGTCCGGAGCTACATATACTTAGGTTCTACCATTACCAACCCTAGGAGTTGTGAGGAAGAGATACGAAAGACGATGTGCTGTGACATGTTAAGCTGTTTAAAAGCTCAAAAAGATTTGGAAAGACAGGCGCATAACCAAAAATACAGCTAGCACATAGGTTCGGCTGATGCGGTGCACAGTTTTTCCTATCTTTCTCTATGGAACGGAAATGTGGACGATTCGTCAAAGAGATCGCAACAAAATAGACGCGTTGTAAATGTGGTGCTGGAGGAGACTACTGAGAATAAGTTGGACTGTGCACCGCACCAATGTATCCATCAAACAAAGACTTTCTTCGATTGTGCAAATAAGAAGACTCACAATATTTGGCCACATTATCCACAACGAAGACTCAATGGAGCGATTAGTGGTCCAAGGGAGAATAGAGGGGCAGCGTCCTCGTGGTCGGTCACCAACCAGATGGGCGGATGCTATAAAACAGTAACATCCAGCTCAATCGTGGAGTACGCGAGGAACGCCACTAATAGAAAAAAGTGGAGAGAAATCGCAAGGGCAGCTACTAAGGACTTTCCATGATCACGACCACTCTGTCAAGAGTGCACGATTAAGAAGAAGAACTGCTAATTACATAACATCTATCAGTTTATTAATCAAACTATCTTGCAACGTTAAAACTGGCTCAAAAGGTACAAACCACGTACAAAAAATACATATTTCAAACTTGGTGGGCCGTTTTCAATTTTGGTGACGTAAAAATGCCACCAAAAACACCAAACTTGAACCACCAAAATTGAAACCAGGCATAAATAAAATCTTTAAAAATAGGGGTTTAGAGTTACAATTCAAATGATATTATTACCTAATGCGTAACCCAAATCACAACATATAACGTGCAGCTTAATATCTAAAACACTTAAAAATCAGTAGTAAATCGATCCACCAAAATTGAACAATTCTTGTCCCCCGTGCCTCCCAACATGATGATTACGTTTTTGTCGGGAGATCTCAGCACTAATCACACTCTTTTCATCGCAAGCGCCGGCACACGATAGAAAGTGCACGAAACTTCATGATTTTGTAAGTTGAACAAATGCGACCCAAAATTGACATATTTGCTTGGACAAACTTTAATCGAATGTCCTGTGCTTTTAAATATATGTTTTTTTTTAAATGGATTATATGTTTTTTAAATATTTATCTAATGCACATACTAACGAAATCTATTATTTTTGATCTTTGCTTAAATTGTTACCTAGATGAATGCAATTGTATAAAAAAATGGAAATGGGACAGGCCACCAAACTTGAATTTTAGAAGATTTTTTTTTCTCTGCCTATATATAGACATATACAAAAATATATGTGGCCCTAATTGAACCAAGTTCCGTAGTTCACTATAAAAAAACATAAGAAAATCCTACAATTTAACACCTTGATTCTCAACGTGGACACGCAAAATTCACCTCCGGGATATTCACCCAAATGATTACTTTAAACAATAGATATTAAAAAATACATCACAAATTGTCAAGTACGCCTGCGTGAATTATGTCCGCAACAAACAGTAGCGCGTTGATGTCGTTTGTACTACGAAAAAAACGGGATCATTTTCTGTATTACTTATTGGTGGATTTTGATATCCTTTTTATTACATTTAGATAATGCTGTTAGAAATGATTTGGAAATCATCAAAGTAAGTATTCTACATTAAACAATGTTATCCTCACTTCCAAGTTTTGAATAAATATTATTTTTTTTAAGCTGTATTTGTTTTTGTTTTAAGATTTACAGTGTCAGTATTGATGATTCAAAATTACACTATAGCCACAATTTTTAAAATTTGTACTCGAATATACTTTATATAAGCCGAAAATAATGATAAATCACTCTTGAGCTAACTTCTTGTTTTCAATTAATGTAAGTGAATTCATGTAAGTTTATCTTTGTATAACCAGATGGCGTTGTTACTGCTTTAGGTTAGGTACATTTTTTTCGATCATTATGTAAATCTTGTATACAAATACGTAGTTTAATTTTCTCGTAAGATGACAGCTGATCGTCGTCGAATACTAATAAATATGTTGTCAATGGGTCCTGGAAGAAACTACCTTAAATCGTTGAGATACATTATTTTATTTTAAGCCAGTTGGATTCCTGGGTGTGACACATTTTCAAAAATGTTTGTATGCCATTTTGTTTCTTTTTAAAAATAAAGGAATGTTTCCTTTAAGTAAAATGATCTATCGTAACGATTTAAAGTAGTTTTCTTCCAAGGTCCATAAAAATTTTTCACTCTATGTAAATAAATTAGTATGACTATAATTATGATTGATGATTTTAATGGATAGTGTACAATTTACCCTTTCATTCATTTTGTTTTTGTAAATACATACAACCATATTATGCATGTATTTTTTTGGTATTTAATCTTCTATGTTTAATATTTACATGTTAAATGAAAACTATTTAACTTTGAAAAAAAAATGTAGTTAAGACCTATATTGGATGCCAATGATAAAAAATAACAATACCAGCCTGTAACTCTCCCACTGCAGAGCGAAGGCATCATCTCATACAAAGAAAGTACAGACATTCATTACAAGCCTAGGTTTCCTCACAGTATTTTTTTTTCTGATGTCTGTGATGATAACACAAGAGAATTATAAGATAAATTTTAGAAAGTGAACTAAAAGAATCAAATTGCATTCACTTTTTAATTCATAATGAATACCACTCCGCCCTGAGCATGCTGATTAATACTTGTGTCTTCTATGTAGAAGCGGTCTTCGACCTACTTTGGCCTGGTAAATAGGCTAGGTACCATTTTGAATTATGTAGCTCGGTTTCTACTTAAATCATTTACAATAAAACGTTTGTATAACCTTATTTTTTGTTTATGCGAAATCTGATCACGTGTTTAGTTTTTTATGTAAATAGTCTGTGTGCAATTTCAGAACTGTATCATGAAAAAGAAGTTATAAGCTTGGTATAAGACCAGGTTGTCCGTCCAAAAATACCGTTTTAGCGTGGCGAAGGGGCTCTATTACCACCACCTCACTGTGCGCACACGCATTTGACCATTACCAGTGTTGGACGCATGATTGCGGTACTTAGACACTTTGTGTCCAACTTTTAAATTAAAAAAGAAAATTGGGTTAAATATAACATGTTGTAAAAGTTATTGGAATCGATTCAGTTCCTTATTTAGAACAAAAAATATTCAGGTTCCGCATTAACAAAAACTAACTTTCTACATAATCAAAATGACAATAAAAACAAAACAAAATTGAATTTCTTTGGTTTATTAAAATATTTTAATCAAAGATGTCAATAAACGTTTATAAAAACAAATCATTGAACAAAACTTGAACAACTGGTAACATAAATACATCACAATTTAGCGAATATAAATGGACATATACAAAAATGTAATAGTAAAAAATACTGAGTAAGGAAATTGAGCGTTTAAAGTTTCAGACAGACTTGGTGCAAGCGAAAAATAAAAGAAACCTTGAGTCAAGTCTATCTGAACTTGCATCTTGCACCTAGTTGTGTTCTAGAAGAGGTTGATTTATTCTGGGATTTTGATGCCAGCAGCCTTCGCGCGGTCTTCGTAGGTCTTTCTCCAGGTGCCGGTAGGGTCGTACTTATCAGTCAGTTCGCGCCAGTAGCCAAGTTCGTTCTTGATCAGGTAGTCGATGACCTTCTGTGCTCCCTTCTCTTGAGCTTCTGTGCATTTCTTGCATCCGGTCTCGATGGCGTCCTGGAGGTGTTCTGTAAATGGTGGGTGGATTGTTGTTATTTACTTTTATTTTATTATCAATATACACGGTGTCTTACGGCAATGCCACATGGAGGGAAAGTACCTTAAATATTGTAGATAGAACATTTTACTGAAAGAAAACATTATTTGAATTTTGAAAACATTTTAAACTGCTTTCATAGATATTTAAATAATTACATAGTTAAACCGGGAATCGAACCTGTTACTCGAGAAAATTAATCATCGTGGATCGAAAGGCTTTAACACAAGGATTATTTTTTGCTAAATAACATAGTGTCAAAAATAAAAGAATGACCATGAATTTTAACATTTTTAATAAAAAAATAGTCAATTTTTCAAACGCTCAAAACTAGTCCCTTCTTCTTGAAATCTTGAATATAAAGTGATACCTTCTGATTTTTTCGTTCCCTGACGATTTTTTGGTCTTATTGTGGTGGATATTTATTTATTTAAATGATGCGTACTACTCAAGTGGGTAGATTAATTAGTAATAAGTAGTTATGATTGTCAATTGTATGTCCTTGCGGCAATGTAAGCATTTAACTTTTCAGAACAAAATTTTACATCAAATGTTAAAATTCACGGTCTTTCTTTTATTTGTGACACTATGTTATTTAGCAAAAAATAATCCTTATGATGAAACCTTTCGATCGGTATGATAAAACTATATGGTGATTATTTTTTCTCGTGGAACAAGTTCGATTCCCGGCCCAACCATTTAATTATTTAAAAATCTATGAATGCAATTTAAATTGTTTTAAAAATTCAAATAATGTGTTCTTTTAGTAAAATGTTCTATCTACAAGATTTAAGGTACTTTCCCTCCATGTGGCATAGCCGTGAGACACCCTGTATAATACCAGACTGTTCTGATAGAGTAAAACTCTGTGCTATTATTGTCCAACTGCAGTGGAAAATGCCTATATTTATACAGAGAAGGCATGAGTATTGATCACTACCGTTGCTTAAGACGGATGGTAATTTCGGACTTGTAGTAATTTTGATGAATTTAATATGTTAAAATTATAAAAGGAGCAATATTTATGACTTATTTATATCATTTATATGTAGAAGATAGTTAAACAATGGTACAGTGAACTAAAGTACCCATTATCATATTTTCCCGAGCGTATATTCAACGGAAGTGGTTAGTTCAACCGGGTTGGACGTGCCTCGCCTTCTAAATTAGAACATAATATTTCCTGAGACGAATTATCCTCACTTAATTTCCTCTTATAAAGTGTCATTGTTTATCTATGTATTTATAAAAAAATAATGAGAATGACTATTTATTCATTTGAAATCGTTGTGTAATTCCAAGTCGGATTTACAAAATAAAATTTATATAAAATTATTCCCAAAAATTAGCGAAATTGGAGCAAATCTGAAACACTTTTTTAACATATTGTGTGGATGTCTGTTTGATCAACTAGTTATTAAATATTATTCATTATAAGCCTCAAATTTAAAACATGAATTTAAGATAGACAGACAAAAGTCCAAATACAGTAATTATAGTAACCTCATCTTGATTATACCTATATCAGTGTTGAACTACGTTCTGTAGAATTCGTATATATTGCATTGTCACTTCTACATGTGTGTGCTATAGACAACACAACTATAGTGTGGCGATAAATACACTATTTAGATAATTATGCCTGCGAGCACTGTGAGGTAAAAAGTTGATTACTTTGACTTCTAGGAACATGCATGTACCATTTCTGTAGATGTGATAATTTTGCTCTTAAAAATAGGCCACCTAACAAATGCTTATGTTTAGCTATGGATATTTTTTTAGCCACATAGACATGAAAGCGCAAACAATGTTTTACTAAAAACAGTATAATTATAAAGTCTGCATTTGTCATTATTGGAAGATCGTGTGTGATCGTGAAAATTAAATGACTTTTTAAAAGGAAAATTATGTTAGCTATAGAACATTAACTCAGTTTCATCTCTTAATGGACGATACTAATTATGCATGTCATATAAAATGAAACCAGAACACGACTGATTTATAAGAATTACCATTTTTTTAATCAAGTCGAGTTTCAATATTCTCACTTACGTTAGGTTTACAGATAAGGACTGAATTAATTACCAAAATTTTATTATAACCTTGTCTTACATATTTCTCCGTTTTCAGTAAACGTCCTAATTAATTATGACCGTGATAAACGATCTTGTACTTCCAAATATTTGAAAGTAAGTCATTTGTTAAGATGCGCAAAACATTGCCAAACGCAATCCTTCTAATTATGTGTTAGATGCAAAGAATTGATAGTGCTAGACAGTTAAAATCTATTTTTGGATTCGTTATGAAACTGTGTTTTTGTGTTTGTAAATTAAAGAGAAGAACACAACACAAGACACAACGTCTAGCGGGTCAACTAGTTTTTAAATATTATTATCGAAGCATTAATCAATTACTACCCATACACTGTTCGAGACATACAAAAAGCACTTATAAATGCTTAGACTCTGGGATTTCCAGTTTAGCTTGATTATTTGCTGAATAGCTGGGCTGCAGTATCTAATTCGTTCAACGAAAAAACGAGTATTTATTGCTATAGGTCATATCAATTTTAAACCGAATAAGTAAAGCCACTTTAGGTCTGAACACAATTTTTTGGAGGTACAGACCCTAATCTTCTGGTTTAAAATTTGGTACCTACATATTTAACATGAACACTTTTTCTTAAGCATGGGTAAAATCGTGAAAAATACATTCTTGGCTCACAAGTTTTGTTTTCACTGTAAAAAAATCACTCGATGAACCCTACTTATAAAACAGTATCGAGCCCAGAACAAGAAATTTTGTCGCGTCAATCGGGCTAAACTCGCAGGAACTGACTTTGCTTTACGGGACTAATTTGACCAGATGAGTCCACCAAGTTAAGAAGTACAATTATCGTGGTATCTTTTTTGTAACAATAACTATAACGCGGACTAATTTGTACTAACGCCTAAAATACGTAAAAATATTGTAAGAACCTTTAAAAGTTATTTACCTTTAAGCTCCTTGCCTTCAGCAGTGCACTTTCCTTTCTCCAAGACACAGTTGACGTACGCCTCGAGGAGTCGTTTGTTTGTCAGGATCTCATCAACGTTGAGGTTGTCGTACTTGTCGGTGTACTTATCTTCGGCCAGAACGGCGGCTACCATCACGCACAGCAGTAGGACGAACTTCATGATGCTCTGGAAGAATCATGAAGATTTGGGTTGAGAGATGGGTTGGTGGTAGAGAAAAGATTTCTTGTACAGGGAAGCGAGAATGGATGTAGAAATAATAACTATAATACCAAAATATGTTGTCTGTTATTAAGATTCTGTTGTGACTTAAAAATGCAAGCTGACATGCAATAACTTATTGCTAGAAAAGGTTTCGAAATGAAAGTGCACACAATGGCACACATTTCAAGAGAAACAGGCGTATCTGCACTCTATAGTTATAGCTTATACCCATAGGGTATTCTTCCAAGTAGAGGTGTGCCTAGAATAGTCCCGCACGGTCTCACTGAATGAACAAGGACTCACTCATTCATTAATGCTTATTAAAAATAGCAAAGACGTAGAAGTCACAACAAAGACGACAAACTCTTTGATAGTGATAATCTCATTTATATAACTGTAAATGCATATGATGTTAATTTGTGATAAACAATAGGTTTTAAGCAGAAGCAACACCACACGCCTAATAATTACAAGATACTAAATTTTGCCGCACCTCTAGAGATTTCAATGATTACGATGTACTGATAAAACTAAATTAAAAAAATAACACTTATTTTATTACACAGACTATTATTTCGAGTCTAGTATTAGTATGACCTACCTGCTTAGTTCCTCAGGTAAGTATGAATGTAATCGCAAGTAGCCGAGTGACTTATGATGTCCGTCGTAATGATATGCCTCTATATATACTGGTCGTCGCTGTGCTTAAAACATCTAATTTGCCCCTGGTTGGATCATTATTTTATCTGTCTTCGATGCATAACTTGCGCACTTGTAATACAGGACGTTCTATTTTCTTTGTTAACGTTTTCTTAACACGTCAAATAGGTATGTGTACATATCAACGCGGAAAGTTTTGCTGTGGTTCTGCAAAAATATTTTATGAATTACATTAATTAGCATAATAACATTAAAATCAAAAGGTCCACAATGATAAGAAATTATTCTCCTAAATAAGGTATCCCTGAGAGTTTTAGTTTGTATCATTCATATGATTAGTACTGAACCATTACATGAAAATAAAACAATGTGGTTGTCGAATAGTTCTATTACTTCTAGAAGATAAGTTCGAGGTAAATCAAAGACCTATTTTCGTAACATAACCAGGAATGAGATCGATTAGAAAAGGCAATTTCTTGCAATAGATATGACATGACATGGTATTATATTATATTTACAAGACAGTATAGTTGCAACCATTCGCAAAAACTAATGATCGATGTATGTGTCACGAAATAAATAAACAAGTGAAATGAGAGCATTCTAGTTTCAAAACATCAATATTTAATCTATTGATGTCTGAATCAGGCGCAGACATCTTGCACTCCATAAATATATATGTTTTCATTATGTAATGTATAATTTAAATGTATAATCAACATAAGATCTCAAAAGTGCTAAATATGTAAAATAAAATAGTTTTAAGTATTTGCTTAATACTTTTATGAATTCGATGAGAAAAACTACGTAAGGATTTTTAACTCATTTTTGCCAATGCGAATTTTGACTTCAAATCACAAAAGGCTAGCTCCGTAGATCGGGTTACGGCCAACAAAAGGTTGTTGTTGCTAGTTCTTTGCGATCGTGTTAGGTACAAATCTGAGGTGCACAGAAGGGTAACTTCGATAGAACAAGTTATGTGCAACATGAGGTACACGAAATGCTAGCTATATGGGTGGGTTATGTGTAACAAAAGAGACTGTATTACTGCACAGGTGCACATTAGGGCTCCTATGGCAAACTTTTGGAGACCTTATCGAGCTTCGACGCTTGAAAACAAGGAAGATACCTCATATCGAATGCTACAAAGGGCTCATACTTACTCATTAATTCTAATAGGACAAATGTGCCATCAGAATTACAAATGTACTTAATGCATTTATTTAACGCATGACTCTAGCATTTTCTGTTATGAGCTAGTTACTAATGGGAAATGGACGTAACTTGATTTTCTTATATGAGACAATGGGCTTCAAGCGGCTTTGCACACCAAATTTTATTCGTTGAATTTTAGAAATACGCTGTCTCAAAAAAACTTCAGCAAATATTTTATATTTCTAGATTTATTAAATAATTTATAAATATCCTGGGACAACCCACACACGGTCATCTGATTCCAAAATAAGCAGAGCTTGTACTATGGTAACCAGACAACTGATAAACATACTTATGTTTTATAAATACATACATATAATAGATAAATTACACCCAGACATCTGTGTCTGTATCATCTGTGTGTGTGTGTGTATGTGACAAACACTTATGCTCATCATACAAGGTTTGTCCTGGGTGGGAATCGAATCCACGACTTCAGTCTTAGCATTCAGGGTCACTAACCACTAGACCAACTGGCCCGTCAGTAGTTTCAGATGTTCGTTAATTACTACCAGAAAACCTGTCTCTTTATGTAAGAATTTTTATTTCTGTATCGAAATAGTTAATTAATTTTGAGAGCATGCTGTATAGGAAAATTATGTTAAGGGGAAACACTCGCAGGGTCTTCCGTTTCCACCGTGAGGTACCCTTGAGACTACGTGCATTGTGTATTATACTTTTTTAATTCTCATCGCTGTCTGTTCTCAAAAATGCCTAACAAATTTTATACACGCGTAAAAATGCGTAATATTTAAAAAATAATTAACCGAATAAAATGTCGAAGATAATAACTTTAAACCAAAGTGAGTTTTGTTTCAACTAACTAAAGACACCATTTTCTTCACTTTAGAATTGTCAAAAAGTCTTAAGTCTTTCAAAAGGTTGACGCTATTTGCTTGTTACAAAATAGTAGTAAAATTCGATTGTATTAAAGTTAATTTTTACGTTTTTTTGCACACTTTATACACATACATACTACGATACTTATTTCATGCCAATTTTAGTTTAAAATTCGTGATAAGTAGACAAACCAGAGTAATAAAGTAAATTGGTCTTGAAAAACTTTAATTTTAGAAAAATGAAGTCTTGAAAATGTCATCATTAAGTATTTCGAGTCATAAATTTACTTTTTTATATTTAACTAGCTGGTTACCGCGGATTCACCCGCGTTATATTAGGTCTTTGGTGACTACTCCGTACCCGTAAGTCATAGCGTGGTATTCTATTGCGTTTGTGTTAGCTGATGCGTGTTATGTAGTTTTAATGAAATCCGCTCAGTTTTTTTATTGCTTGAAAGAGTAACAACCATCTAACTATATCAAATCTAAAAAAATCTATTGAAGTATAACTACATAGTGATATGGTATATTTGAAGGAAAATCACACAAACACCTAACGTTTAAATAAAGAGATACCTGCTTGGTTTTATTTGCTCAATTTATTAGGATTATTGACTGTTACAAATTAGACCGCTGCATATCAAGAATAGTATTGCTATTCTTGTCATGCACCGTTCTAATTTTACAGTGGAAGCGAGTTTGTGTTGAATTACATATGGTAATATCATAAAAACAATTTGGTTTAAAGATTAGGTAAACATAAGTATTTTTGTTTGACAATAACTTTCTTTTTCAAGAACCGATTTCGAAATAAAGCTTAAAGGCGTGAATATGCGGGCTCGACGCAAGCTCTAAGCACGCTGCACTTAGGCTGAGGTAAATAAGCGATTGCTTTATCTAAACACTAATAAGTATTGTTACGATGGTAAGATAAAGATGGAGAATTGGTAAGCCAAAGTACGTGCTAAATAAGTCATTTTTATTCGGTCGTAGTGGAGTCAAACATCCGATGATTGCGAAAGTCACTGGTTGTGTCATGAACCATCGGAGTTGCTTTTTAGACAGTATGAGACAGATAGCCCTTTTTACTCCGTCTACCCCAGGGTGGACAATCTCACTAAGGATTTTCCACTATCGAATAAAAAATACATAGTATTAAAAATCAACCTGTTAAAACTGCATAAAAATCCAACACAGAGAAACTTTTTTGACATTCACTTTCCGACTTTAACACGAACGTACTTTTTTACTTGTAAATTTAATTGATTTCATTGAATTGATTATAAAAACAAGAAACACTACTAAGAAACCATAAGTTGTGATCTTAGTTATTCATTTAAGTCGATATTATAAATATAAATGTTATGTTACTCAGAGACCGAAGCCAGATTTTTTTATGTACTCCACTGATTGGCGCTGTCCATAGCGTACACCGTGTAAAACGTCAAGATTTTCGTCGCAAAGTTAGCCATATCTATACATACCACAAGCCAGAAAAAAATACAGTGTTTAGTCAAATGTATAAAGAAAAGACTTAAACAAAAACAATTTACAAATGTGGTCTAGTACTACGTAAAAAAAATGTTCAAAAAGACCACGAAAAAAAATCGTCGTCTCGAAATTCTCAATTTTTTCCACCATATTTTTTATGTCTATAACGAAGAAAATTTAATGAACTATTAGGACATCAAAAAATTTTAAAACACAGAACTGTTTTTTTTTAATATTCAATTAAAACTGCAAAATGACTTACATTTTTGCGGACATGCCAAAATATTTTCGACCTTATTTCTATTAATTCGATGCACCACCGCGAATACCTAAAGATTAGCTACTTACCATGCCTTAGGAAAGATTCACTTCTGAGTTTAGTGTTATGTTCAGGTAATTATAAAAAATAAAAATAAAATAAAACGAAAAATCTTTAATTTCCTGACAACATAGGTCCACAATGTGTTAGTGCATAAAATTATCTTAAAAACTATGTTAGCATAATCAGCCAGACATTTAATATATATCAGCCACAGATAGCTCCATCAAGCATCATGCGGGACATAGCTTGATAAATCTACCCATAGTAGGTCCATCCATCCTTTCAGCAAACACCCTCAGGATGCCGTTGGCGCTCCTTCCACTCATCATCTTTTTACGCATTACTGCAAAGTAGTCATCAGTGTGTGCATCGGCGAACATACCTGAAGCACTACAATAGGGTGGAAGCCTCAACAACACCCTGAAGGTATTGTTGTATTGAATTCGCAGGGCGTTGTCTGCTTTTTGGGTATGATTAGCCCAAAGACTGCTTGTGTAGAATGTTTGGCAGAAAGCCTTGAAGAGTGTAATTTTTACTGGTATCGAACGGTTGCTCGGGAAATATGGCGGCTCGAAGGTTTGCTGGTTAGATAACCTTCGAGCCGCCATATTTCCCCGCTCACAGCCAGCGCCTTTTCCATATCGGTGTCGTCCTTTAAGTCCTCGGTAACAATGTGACCCACATATTTAAACTGGGAAACTCTCAGTAAAAGCGAGCCGCAGAGCATTATCGGAGGGACATAAGACGGACTTTTATTCCTACCTCTGAACACCAACAGCTCACTTTTCTTAGGGTTATATACTTTAGCCCATATTTCTCAGCATACCCCTCACAAATGGACTGCAGCTTTCTCAATCCACAGATGGATGGGCTCAGCAACACCATGTCATCTTCATAGCTTAAATTATTCACACTTACTCCATCTATGTGGCATCCGACATAAGTTTTGCTGCGCTCAACCAGTAATTTATTAACATAAATGTTACAAAGTCTTGGGGACGTAAGACCTCCCTGTCTAACACCACAATCCCGTTTATACGGGTCAGACAGCGCATTTGCCCACTTTACAAAGTTTCTCTGCTTATAATACTACCCGCTTCTCGAAGCTTTTCCCATAGGGCATTATAGGAAACCAGGTCAAATAATTTTGACAGGTCTAGAAAACATGCATACACTGGCGTTTTTCTATCTGTATAATACTTGACAGTATGCTTAAACGTGAAAATAGCACTCTGGGTAGGCAACCCAGCACGAAAACCAAACTGCGAGTCGTGTAACTTGGTATATCCACTAAGGTGAGCATCAAGCACATTGTCAAAGTACTTTGGCTATCACCGTTGCCAGTGAGATAGGCCTGTTACTTTTGTCGGCTATGTCCTCTGTCCTGCCCCCTTACCATGACGTTTAAAGTAAGATTGTTTTATTCCTGTTCCAGAGTGTGCAAGTGACAGTGTTAGACACGTTGTCTAGCGCCGTCTCTTTCCCACTGAAAGTAATATCGAAGTAATACTGCTATAAGGGTTCGTGGTAGGCCCCCTGTCCTTCACAATAGGTATGATAAATGTGTCTAATAACTCTTCCGGTAAGTGAGAATGCCCCAAGCACAGATTGAAGAACATAGTCAATACTCTTGGCAGATGTATACCAGCGTTTTGAAGATGTTCGATGCTGAGCCCACCATGACCAGGAGATTTCCCCGGCCGCCCCTCTTCATAGATGCAATAACTTCTTTTATTTCTTTACATGGAAATTGAAGGGGAGATTTTGAACGGCAGGACTCAGCATCGTTCAACCTCAGCATTGTCTCGAGAGGTATTAATTCCTTTCGAAGAAATTTGAGAAAACAAAGGGCTAAAAAACACCAGGAGCTTTAAAAAAAATCTAATAATTTCAGAACTATAACGAAACTAATCAGACTAAGATTTGTTTTTTGTTTTCTAGTGAAGTAAAATATACATTTTTGAGTTAGTTAATTTGTTAATTGATTTCTTGTAAATGATTAACTTTTAATAACGTTTCTGGTCCCAAGTAGTAAAATCTGTATAAAAATAGCTTAATGAATTAATATGAAACTCATTCAAAATCACCGAGTGAGACATTACAGAAATACAGAATTCAGGAAGCAATTTTTAGACATATATAATAATACTAAAATATAACTACTAACATAAGATTCTAGCGTCATCTTATTACCTAGCCTCTAATGTCGGGTCCGATGAAGGTGACTTTTTATTAAACAATAATAATTACAAAACTACGTGCAAGGCCATTGCTGAATTGGACAAGTTATATTTAGATTACCACGAAATTTCCAGCTGACGCCTGGGTTTATCCTAACTTTATTATTTCTGAATATCATATCTGTTAACAAATCCACGAAATAAACCACCGTGACGTAGGAATTGTGAAACGAGATTTGTGATGATAAGCATCCTTTTGTATGCTTACAAGACCAAATGTTTATCATAAAGTTGATACATCTTCAGTAACAAATTTTTTTACGTAAGTATGTATCTTCTTTATACAGATAAATCAAATAAACTAGAAAACGCTGCAAACATTGTTTGACCAAAAAATGGGTGTGAGATGGTAAAATTAAAATTTAACATGTTTAATTGAAAAAGTAAAAAATATGAATAACGACGAATAATACTCATAATTTCATAGGATATTAAAACAAAGCTCAGTGACGTCTTCAGAAAAGCGCCGGAACAGTGAAACTCGACGAGTCCCAGAAAAGCAGTTCAACTTACTGCAATCCAGCAACGAAATCGATCAGAAAAAAAGGATTAAGAAAAACATAATTTCCACTTGAAAACCCAGATTGTTTAGTGCTCTAGCATCTTATTTAAATACAACATTCGCCTTAACCATATTCCAATAGGTATATTATGACAACCCAGTGGTCACCGGAGCGACGGCTGGCTTAATAGACGCAACCAGCATGCACCGACCTTCATGCATCACGTTGAGCAAGCCTCTGTTTGCTCGTCAGCTCTCGTTAGGTGCATTATTAGCATCTTCAAGATGCTGGCCATTGTATAATACAGACAGTAAATATTTACGACGGTTCTCAAGTATTTTTGCTACGACACGTTTGACGATTTAGGCTAAATAATTTCGGTAAGTCTAAAATCAAGCTCGCGGTTATTTTAAATTATTACAGCATCGGCAAGTTTTGAGTAAAAATATCATTGAATTAAGTAACTGGAGACTTGACTTTATGTAAAAACGTTAACGCGGCGTAGTGTATAATATGTAAATACAAGTGACATGCCAGTTTGATAATAATATAATAGAAGAAGAATTATCGCAAAGTCACATAACGTTTTTGTGTGGTTTTAAGCTGTGCAAAAATTATAGTACTGTGTCTATTTTTAGTATTGCCCATTATAATAAATGGGTAATACTAAAAATAGATACATTATACTAATCTTGATGTGAATTTGATAATTGTTAAAGGAAATAATATACTGGGACTACCATAGTATGAAATAGTAGTTGACAACGTGGCGCAATTGTGGAACCATTGGCTTTTGGGTTGCGTGTCTGGCTACAGATATTTGTCCTGAAAGTGTTTGTGTACGTATGTTTATATGTTTGTTACACACCGTTTATATGACCTATTTGCTACTGCCCATATGAAAACATGATTCATTAAAATGTGTAAAAAATAGTTGTGTAATATAAGTAATTGACATTCAGGACTTCCAATTAAAGTGAACCTATTGTTAGCCTCAAGCGCTTTACAATCATTATTTAAAATGAATAGAGTGTAACATTTCAGACTTTTGGAGGCCAAAGTCTATCAAATGCACGTATGTAATCTTTATACATATATAAAGAAACAGTCTGACTACTGAAGAAAGAAACTATTGAAGATAGTAACGTGAATTTCTGACAATAGTTTATTTGTGAGACTCAAAGCTTTAAATATTCATTGTAGTCTGAGAATGGTGCTTATGAAGAGAACAAATTGGAAAAGTCATCTGAATAATTTCCTTTCAGGAAGAACTGTATGTCCATATTTCTACGGGATATGAGTGATATCAAAAACTTGATAGGACAGAAAAATCTGTCGGGCGCAACTAGTATAAAAAATGCTTGTATCATTACGAGTAGATTGCGTTACAATTTAGCTAATTACGTTCAGTGTGTATGCGTTCTTAATTAACAATCCTTTAATTCATAAAAACAATGTACCTACAGTATATTTTTAAATAATTCGCTGCTAAACTTGATATACTACGTCAATAGACAAAAACTGTATGCATTACATGAGTGTAATATATGAACATTATCATACTTTTTGCGTGGGTTTATAAACTTTAACTTTTCTATTTGTTAGTCTGTATTTATTTTACTAGAGGAAAATAACGAATAATATTGGCAAATCCAACTTGATGTACTTGTTATGAAATCAAGTATCAACCAGGCTATTTATTTTGGTGGGCATTCTCAATTCTGCTTATTCTTTAAGGAAAATTAAATCTGAAAGGCCTCGGTAAATACTAGTCAAGCTCTATAAGAGAACGTATGTATCAGTGCTAAGCGTTTAAACTCGCTTTTGCCCCAAACTTCGACCGTGTCCACTGATGGGGTTCAGCTTATCCCGTAGTTTTTTTCATAGTCGGTTCAGAGGTTTAGCACTAAAAGCCCTACAGGCGGACAGACATACTGAGTTAACTTTGTATATACAATAAGATGGGTGTATATTATGTTGGCACAGTAAAGTCATAAATATTATATAATGGGCAATTAGTTACGTTCAATTGGCGGATATACCTAGTAGTCTCACAAAATTCTCAAGTGCAGCAGTTCGTAACGCATTTGGGGTCATTTAATTTTACTGCTACTACTATTTAATTTTACCGTTAGATATTTTCTTGTCTGAAATAATCTTCTTTTTTTTCAAGGTCGTTGTATTAGTATGTTAGTTTAACATTTCAATATTATACTCATAATTATAAATTTTCGTATAGGTATAGAAAAATTTAACGGCCTTATAATTTCTTGAAATAAAACTGCCACATACTAAGGATTTAAGCGTTCAAATTTTGTTATTTCTTCTAGTATTATTTAGTTTTATGTGTGTATCTGATAATAAATGAACTGAATTAGGTCAGAAAAAAAGAGGAAGCTGGTATGATCTAGTAAGCAATTTCAACTCTTTGGATCACGACCACAAATTTTTAACCACAAATAGCTAATAATTATATAGAACAATCGTTTGGTAAATACGGTCATAACATGTTTTTGTTTTAAACCTTAAAAATGTTTACGCTGTACAATAAAAAAATTGTAGGTTGGTTCTAAAATAGTAATTAATGATGTAATTAATGCCATCATGATGTTAATGAAACATGTGTTGCAATTAAAAAAATAACTAGACATAGGCAACAACATACAATTAAAGTCCAAAATATAACAACGAAGGAACTAAGCAATTTAGTTTTTACATACAACATGATTTTCAGTAGATAAACCTTATTTTTTCCGTAACAATGGAACAGGAAACTTCATATAATATCGCTAATTTATATGAATTGTGTGACTGCAATAATTTTTAAACACAATGGTGCTGATTCTCTTGTACACAAACTAAACAAAATTTAAGATAAGTGCATCTTTCTCATTCCATTTCATTAAGAAAAGGACAGAGGATACATATTAGTTTAGTCCTGTCAAATTAGCCAGCGCCCGAAGTAAATCGACGTACTTTCAGTGGTATTTTTTTTAATCGCGTCTATATTATCTATGGAGTGTCTAAATTTGACAGGACTAATACTTTATTTTCTGTCCTTTTCTTATTTGAATAGAAAGAAAAATATGCACTAGACTTAAATTTTGTTTAGTTTGTGAACAATTATTTTACTAACTGTCCCCCGCGGTTTCAACCAATCTATAATAATATAATAATAATGCTCCGCTACCGTAGGTCACGACGTGATGTCACGACCTACGGTACGTGTCGTGTGTGTGTAGACTATATTTTTTTGATGTATAAGCTACATTACTGTAAAGTTTCATAAAAAATCGTTCTGCAGTTTTTGTGTACAGGAGTAACACACTTACAAACTTTCACATTTATAATATTAGTAGGATTAATTTTAAATGGTGTCTGGTCAATTGGTGACTGATACTTACATACTAACAATCAGTACACACTTATTATTATTTATTACTTACTTTTTCTTAATCAAATAAATTAAATTATACAGATTTGTAAAAGTGTCATTGAGGTAGTTTTAAACTATAGAATCGAAAATTCTCGAATAAATATTTAAACAACATGAATGAAGTTAGGTTATGAGAAACGACTGTATGAAAACATACACTTAACGATATTTAAGCATACATGTTACGTGACGTCTGTAATTTCTTTGGTTAATAGGGGTTTTGTCCGGTTTTACCGCGACATAATCACACTCATTAATTTTGTGATGGGCCGTCCTAGAGGCTTTGACCTGCGTCAAACCATGAGTTGAAAATTAGGTTACTACGCATACGTACTTGAAGAAGCCAATTATTTACTTGGACAAGTAAGGTGAGTGATAATCAGTGACCGACATATTAATTAAAAATCCTATTAATCGGCTAGTTTTGTAGTCGATGAAGACGGCGACAAGACGGCACAGACCGCCGACAATACGGCTTCTTATTTTGTTTGTGTTTCTTTTTATATTAAACATTTATATTTTTTATAAGTAAAAGAACAGGAATTTATATCTTTTTACAAAAACTTAATTCCGACCAGAGCAAATTAAAAATTAAGTTTTAATGTACCAGAAGTAAACAAATATCTTCCTGAACGGTTTCAGACGGCTGTTGCAACTCGCGCATGAGTCAGCTTCAAACGTAGAGTCATTCTAGTTTTTAGTTTCACGATTAGGTGTTTAAGCGCGAGCACTATTTAGTACATACTGTAAGTTAGCAGGCGGCATCTTTTTGCAAAAAACAGAGCACACACATTGTCGATTTTGGCGCCTATATCCCTTAGACTGCTGGAAGTACAGATCTACGCAGAACACAATATAATTTAATTGTTTTAATTAAGATCAGAAATTCAGAAACTGATAGATAAAGCAAAACGATAGCGCGTGTGTACTGTAATCAAATTAAAATTATTTATTACTTATTAAAAAAAATCTTATGAGAAGTCATCTATACTAATATTATAAAGAGGTAAAATTTGTAAGTTTGTAAGTTTGTAGGTTTGTAAGTTTGTATGTAGGGGGTAATCTCTGGAACTACTGGTCCGATTTGAAAAATTCTTTCAGTGTTAGATAGCCCATTTATCGAGGAATGCTATAGGCTATATACCATCACGCTACGACCCAAGGGAGCGGAGCAGTAACGAAAAATGCGGGTGAAACCGCAGGGTACAGCTAGTTCTTTATAATCCGTATAAACGTTATGTTACAAAGGGTGGGAAATAAATGATAATTATTGTAATACGTCTAACGCATAAGTAGGTCGAATACAGAATATCAACCTTAATCTTAAGACAAGCAATGTTCATATCGAAAAATCCAAACCTTTAAATTATTTGAAATATATTTCCGCATACCATAAAAAACTTCAATCTATTTAAAATGCATATAATATGCAACTTTTTGTTTAATTGTTATAACAAAAAGGTTGCTAGGAAAATCCTGCCAGCTACAATCTAGTTGTGATCACGCAAGTTGGTCTTGTGAATCCAGTATTTAATTACAATAGTGTATAACAAGGTCGCTATTTGACTTGTGTCTGTTCGCACACCTATCCGTACTATATTATACCATATAATAGTATAAATGCGAAAGTAACTCTGTCTGTCTGTCTGTCTGTTCTTCACGCCTAAACCGCTAAACCGATTTAAAAGGAAATTTGGTACAGATATAGTCTGGGACCCGAGAATGGACATAGGATAGTTTTCATCCCGGAAATCCCCCGGAAACGGGAAGTATTATTCCACGCGGACAAAGTCGCGGGCAAAAGCTAGTTCTTTTATAAGTTGATGCAGTCACTATGATTTCGAGAATTAATTTTGGAGGGTTTACGTGTGTAATTATTAATTTATCCATCACTCACACATTACTCATTCGCAATAAACACGAAAAACACTAAACGGATTTTCATGCCGTTTTGCATGCCATGTTACCAAAATAGATGGAGTGATTCACGAGAAAAGTTCGGCTGTTTAATACGTTCATATTAAAAGTATAGAAAAAACGGAAAAAAAACAAGTGTTTCCACACTCGACCCTGGAGCGGGTCGCAGGTTTATAACAATTACGAGAACATGACCTGTTATTAACGCTAATAAAATTATAATAAAAATGCCAAAGAGTTTGCCTAGGTCATTTCCAACACTGTTATTATTTTATAAGGAAAACGAACACATGTCACTCTTAAAAAGAACATATAAAAATATTTGAAACATGACCATATAACATATTACATGTTTTTTGTTGTAGCACGTTTGTGGGAATAGCCTATTTTAATTCTACCTTATTATGTTCATTAACTGTTTATGATGTTCCGCCTGTTTGTTGTTTTTGGCCTGTATTTTGTTAGTTATGCGTAATACACCATGTAGAACTAATGATTATAGGTAAACCAATTTACATGAACCAGCAAAAAACATTTGTTCCTTCTTGTAAGATGTGCGTACGATATCTTTATTTTTATTCTTAGAAGTGTCTTTGTTGTCGACTTGGATTGTATTTATAATATATTTCTTATAATCGATATGTTAATTATTTCTGCTAACTTTAACGCCATCTAGATGAGATATTTTATTTTAAGTTTCTAGTAACAGTATTCTTGTCTGACTTCAATACCTTATTAACGATCGTGTATTTTTCCATTTACAACAGAGGACGCTCAATAGATAAAGCTGTTGTAGTTTTCCGAATAGGTTCTTTCTTGCGTATATGCAGGTTACTAATAAAATACGTTCTTGAAAGCAGCAGGAAAAATTAAACCCACAATTTTAACCATAATCTATGTCTTAAATCTAATCGAAATATAATTTAATTATAATCTCAGAAACAGTCAAAACTTGTTAATAATATTAATGAAGACTTCATGATTAATATTAAACAACAAACAGTTTCACAAAACTGTTTCTCAGCGTTAGGAAATAGCTAAGGCATAGCTAGTTAAACATAAAGGACAGTGGACTAACAAAATTGAGGACATTTTCATTGTTTTGTCTATTTTTTGAATAAATCATAGTGGTTATAATTTTTAGCCAAGAAACTTTCGGGAACAGAACCGCGATCCCAAAGGCCATCTTTAATATACCCTAAACTAAAAAAAGCAAAAGTTTTGTAAGGGTAGATTTTGAAAAAAAAAAAAACTACTGTAAGCGACCAGCGAGCGGTTTGGGCTGTGCGTTGATACATCAACAAACAGTTATTCAGGGTCGGTATAATCGATTTTAATTTTGATCCCGAAAGACCATTTAGAAAACTTGACACACTCTACTGTGCTTTCTTTTTTTTTTGTGCTTACTTGACTGTGCTCATTAGGTAATTTATTATACGTAAGCATGAGCAGAATAATGTCATTGTTTGTTTATCGCTTGCAAAATGTATACAGATGAATTGATTACGGTGTTTCTTTGATTCACGAAGGCCTTTTGACATGAACAGTGTTATAACAATAATAGTTTAAGCTCTTATTGGCGTAATCCCTGTCTAGTCTTCGAAATATATAATATTATCCAAGCTTACTAATATAAATGAGAAAGTGTGTGTGTCGGTTTGTCCGTCTTCTACGGCTAAACGAAACGACGAATTGACGTGAATTTTCAAATGGAGATAGTTGAACGAATGGAGAGTGACATAGACTACTTTTTATCTATTTCTAGCGCGAGTGAATCCGCTGGCAAAAGCTAGTTTAAAATAATTCTTGGTTTAGGTTAAAATCAGGATAAGTAGCTAAGGTCTTGGGAGATGGCTAAGCCAGCAGTGGCGATAATGACAATATTCAAAGACAATGTTTTTAATTTTGTTGTCGTGATGGCCCAGTGGATAAGGCGCCCGTCTCTCGTGTAAAAGGGTGCGGGTTCGAATCCGGGCAAGTACCAATAAGACTTTTTCAATTCATATGTACTTTCTAAAGTTTATCTTGGACATCACTGACATCCCGTGCCTCGGAAAGCACGTAAAGCTGTTGGTCCCGGTTGTCATTCGTAGAACTTTGACAGTCGTTACGGGTCAGTCAGAAACCAAAAGTCTGACCAGTCTAACCAAAGGGCATCGTGTGACCCAGTTACTGGGTTGTGGAGGTCTGATAGGCAGTTGCTTCATGTAAAACATTGGTATCCAGCTAATCCGGTTAGGCTGGTAGCCGACCCCAACATTGTTGGGAAAAGGCTAGGGAGATGATGATGATGCATTATATTTAAGCTTTTATACCTTTGACTACTCCATTATTATTAGGGCGTAAGCCTAAGTTTTTACTAGTATTTTCGTTAATTTTTGTTATTTAATAATTAAATAACTCCATAAGCGGCAGTCATTTGTCATCACCATCGTAATTATATTGCTCAACACTCAACAGTTTATCGTGCAAACAATTACAATTGTACAGAACACGCGACTGTTAAAGATAGTTCCTATTCAATCGGATAAAGTGCCTACCGTTTAATTTTTTTTGTAGTAATGCACCTGTCATGTTATTTCGGCACCACGCTGGGTTTACTGGTAGAAAATGCCTAAAGCAATTATAAGACCACTTTTGTGTAAGTCATATTTGTGCAAGTTGTTTTTAAATAAATATAAGAAGGAAAATATCTGTTTTCAGATGATTATCGGTACAGTTTTTATTACAGCAATTCGGCTTATATCGCACATTTTGGTAGGATGAAAAGGATTTCAAGATGGAAATGGCCTACAAAAGATTTTTCTATTTTATTCTGGTTCCGATACTGATGAAGCAAGTATTATGCGATTGCTACAAGAACTATTTTAGACCATTGCTTACTGATTTAAATCACAGTTCCGGAACTTGAATGTGATGCTAGAGACCAATGCAAAACAGTTGAATAACAGATGTAAATAAAGCCTTATGCGACAAGTGTAAATTCATATTTAAAAATAGCCTCGCGCCCGAAGTTATTTAGATCGCAACTTCAGCTTACAAAAGAGTTACTCACGCCAAATGAGCTGACCCTTTGATGAAACTATAACTATAACTATTGCCCTACATTCCAACAAAAAAACAGCGCCCTTACGATGACGCTTAAAGTAAGATTGTTTTATTCCTGTTCAGGAGTGTGCAAGTGACAGCGTTAGACACGTTGTATAATACTGCTATAAGGGCTTGTGGTACGCCCCCAGCTTGCGAATTATATCACTCGTTTAAAGCTAGTGTGCCACAGACAGACAGATGGTCAGACAAATAGACATCTTTTAATTATTGCTGTGCCCTACAGGGTCCATATTGAAACTAATTGTATTATCATCTACCAACTCGATGTACCTGACATATGGATGCAATAAAGATATTGAGTATTGAGTATAGACAGACACACACACGTAGCGTTCGAATTATGACGAACTTCTTTTTGCGTCCAGGGATAATTACTTAAGTGACCATGTCTTTCCTGCAATAAATGCCTATAACACTGTGACTCAATAAGCCTTCAGCCACAAGAACAATAAAATTATCACGATGACTCATAACAGTCTTAAGTAAAGTGTGAACCAGCGACCAATGTAAAACAGTTGATAATGTATTTCTTGCAATAAATGTATATGTTATAGGCAAAGTGTACAATGCAGGCATTCTATACAATACCTAGGAAATGTATAGAATGCCGGGGTCGTTCAGGCATTGTATAGAATGCCAGTTGAAGCACAGGCAATGGATGTAATCTATTTTTCTTCTCTATGATTTAGTTAGATAGGTATATTATTCTTTCTTTATTGCACAAGAAAACACACATAAAAACAGCAAACATAAATGAGCTATGTACAAAGGCGAGCTTAACCCAAAGTTGAGTTATCTTCCAGCAAACCCTAAATTCTATAAAAGAAATTGCAATATAGGATAAGCCTGTGGGCTCAACAATACATTTTTATCTTAAAATTAAATTGTGACAAATGTAAAATAAGTATACATACTATAAATAAATAAATATATACATAAATAAGATAATAAATACAAATAATATAAAATACATATATATTACTCAATCAACAGACAGGAAATGTTCCCTAATCCTCCTCTTGAACACCTCTAACGAAGGGCTATCTCGCACAGAGTGCGGAAGTGCATTCCAAAGGCACTGATCTTTTGAGATCTAATCCTAATTTCAACTTCCATTAGCAGACAGCGATAAGACATATGTGTTCTATTGGTTTGTATGCCTAAGTACATACGAGTTTTTGCGGAGAGAGCGTTTCTCACATAGCAGTTGCCTTCGGATAAACATTTACATTTACAACGTACCAAAAAATTGCTGCAGAAAGTCGCCCTGTTCATTTTTTACCACTTGATTATGAAAATTTGATCATGATACGAAAAAAACCAACAGTTTTCATTTAAAATAAGCTTTTATTATACTTCCAATAAACTGTAGGTATCATAATTATAATTTAAAAGGAAATAAAGCGTAGTAACGTCTTTGAACAAACTAAATTAGAGTAATGAGAAAATTGCAATCTAGTTACTTGTAGGTACTTAATAACTAAAACAATTATTTTCTTATATATCTTCACATGTTCAGTAATCGACACAAAATCTATGCGCTACGTTATCAAAGTAATAATATTCTATTAAAAAAATACTTAGGTAAAGTTTGATTTATACCATTCAAAATTAACATTATTAAACTTTAATTTAACACAAACATTACTCTAAATAATATAAAGGTTTCATATGTAGGTATTAAAAATGTATAGTCAAGTGTGAGAAATATTATTTACCATTTAATTATCAAAAGTAATAATAGAAATGACATAATGAAATTATAGAAACACGTGTCTCCTTCTCGTGGTCGTTCATTATACACATTGCCTGATGCGCTTTGGGCATTTTATACAATACCTAGGCAATGTATGAAATGAATCGTATTATATATGTTATAGGCAATGTGTATAATCCGGGATTGTATAGAATGCCTAGGCATTATATACATTGCCTAAAACTTTCAGGCAATGTATATAATACGATTCATTTCATACATTGCCTAGGTATTGTATAAAATGCCTAAAGCGCATCAGGCAATGTGTATAATGAACGACCACGAGAAGGAGACACGTGCTTCTATTATTTCATTATGTCATTTCTATTATTACTTTTGATAATTAAATGGTAAATAATATTTCTCACACTTGACTTCACATTTTTAATACCTACATAATATGAAACCTTTTTAGAAGATTTTTAATTTATATTATTAAGAGTAATGTTTGTGTGTTAAATTAAAGTTTAATAATGTTGATTACCCTGCCTTGGGGGTGCATAGGGGCGGCACTCCGGTATCACCGGATGCCTGCCTACTTCTGTCGTGTGGTCGAGGCCTATCTGACGGACAGGGCCGTCATCTACCCCGGTCACGAGGGAGTGTGGAGATCTCAGGGATCGGTCTTGGGGCCGCTTCTGTGGGACATCGGGTACGACTGGGTGCTGCGTGCCGACCTTCCCGAAGGTGTCAGCGTAGTGTGTTACGCTGACGACACGCTAGTCCTAGCGCAGGGAGGGTCGTTCCAGGCCGACTTAATGTCGAGTGGTGTTGCGACAGTCGTGGACAGGATCCGGCAGCTGGGACTCGAGGTGGCCCTGCACAAGTCCGAGGCCATGTGTTTTCATGGCCCTCGGCACCGGCCACCTCCGGGGTCTCAGATAACGGTGGGAGGGGTTCACATCGGTGTCGAGTCGACGATAAAGTACCTGGGACTTATCCTCGACAACCGATGGAACTTCACGGAGCACTTCCGACGTTTGGGCCCCAAACTGGCGAAGGCCGGAGCTGCCCTCAAGCGGCTCCTGCCCAATCTCGGTGGCCCAAACGCCTCCAGCCGGAGGCTCTACACGGGGATCGTGCGGTCCATGGCCCTCTACGGGGCTCCGGTGTGGGCGCCCAATCTAGCCGCGGCTCCGGCCCGACTTCTGAGGGCGTCCCAGAGGGTCATGGCCATTCGCATGGTGCGGGGATACCGCACGGTCTCCTGTGAGGCGGCATGCCTCCTTGCCGGTGTCCCGCCGTGGGATCTGGAGGCAACGTACGAGTGGCGCGCGTGGAAGTGCAACGCCGGGGTGAAGTCCCGATGTCGCGGGTTATCGCGGCACGGCTCACGGAGCCCCGGCTCCGGCGAGATCTCATGGCGGAATGGAGACAACGACTGTCACAACCTAGTGCTGGGCACGCCGTTATAGCGGCGGCGACCCCTCTTTGAGGAGTGGCTGGAGAGGTGTCATGGCACTCTCACGTTTTGCTTGACACAGGTCCTCACCGGACATGGTCAGTTCGGGAGGTTCCTGTGTCGGATTCGGGCGGAAGCGACGCCTGGGTGTCACCACTGCAGTAACGGTCGCCTGGAGGACACGGTCGAGCACACAGTGGAGGTGTGCCGCGCATGGGCGGAGCAACGACGTGTCCTTGTAGAGGCGATCGGCGGTGGTGACCTCTCGCGCCCGGCGCTGGTTCAGGCCATGCTTCGGGGCGAGACGGAATGGGATGCCGTCGCCTCCTTCTGCGAAGCAGTTATGCTAGTGAAGGAAGCGGCGGCGCGCGAGAGGCAACGACGAGCCTCTCGCCCCGGACTTAGACCCAGGCGGAGACGTCGAGAGTCGCAAGACGACTACCGGCCACCGTAGGCGCGGTTCTGCGGATGGCGAGCGATGGGTAGCTCGCCGCCCGGCTAGGACCGGTTAACCGGTAAAAAAAAAGTTTAATAATGTTGATTTTGAATGGTTTGAACCAAGCTTTACCTAAGTATTTTTTGATTAATATGTTTAATTTGATAACGTAGCGCATAGATTTTGTGTCGATTACTGAACTGAACATGATTGTGAAGATATTTAAGAAAATAATTGTTTTCAAATCAAATTTCTATAATCAAGTGGTAAGAAATAAACAGGGCGACTTTTTGCAGCAATTTTTTGGTGCGTTGTAAATGTAAATGTTTATCCGAAGGCAACTGGAGAAACGCTCTCTACGCAAAAACTCGTATGTACTTAGGCATACAAACCAATAGAACACATGTTTTATCGCTGTCTGATAATGGAAGTCGAAGTTAGGATTAGCTCTCAAAAGATCAGTACCTATCTCTAAATCGTAGAGAAGAAAAATCGATTACATACATTGCCTGTGCTTCAACTGGCATTCTATACAATGCCTAGGTATTTTATACATTTCCTAGGTTAAGTGTAAAATAGTTTAATCATTGAACATCATTTCATACATTGCCTGAACGACCCCGGCATTCTATACATTTCCTAGGTATTGTATAGAATGCCTGCATTTTACACATTGCCTATAACATATACATTGCCTGTACGTTTTAGGCAGTATATATAAAGCCTAGGCATTCTATACAATGCCGGATTATACACATTGCCTATAACATATATAAGACTGTGAGTCAATAATCCCTGGACCAAAAGAACAATAAAATTACTAAAATGTTTTTTTTTTTCGTTGAGTGGGACATCTTTAAATGACATCTCCCGCCTTGGGCGGACCGGGAGGGTGTGTTAGATTTTTACTGACTAAAACCCACTCATGTTACTTCGGTTGCCCTTTATTTCCGGGGTCGCGGTAACTATTAGAACTATTCCGCAACCTCGGCAAGGATGACTCATAATAGTCTTCAGGAAAGTGTGAACCAGCTCTAACGCAGCCTGCGCCCGCGCATCGATTATGAGCTTGTGCAACTGCCATCTGCCATTGTTAAATGTCTCTAGGATCACTTAGCATTCAATTCCTAGTTTGCATAACCTTAGCTTATGTGAATATATGTTCAGGTTATGTGACAGTTCACTACAGGTTATGTAATGGTTAATGGAGTTCCGGTTTGAAAGTTTGGTTAAAATAAACGTTGTTTTTTTTTCTTAATCAGAGGAAGTTTTGTTTTGATCTCCAACGCACAGCCCAAATCCCTGTAGCTAAAAGCGAAGGAATTTGCTTGCACACTACACTACACTAACGCTACACTATATCTGAGTATTAAGAAAGATTTTTTTGGAAATATAATCACTTACAACAGCCTGCCTTAGGGGCAAAATTAGGGAAAGCCTAGATTGAGAAAGGATAAGAAAAAGGCAGTAAGGCTCTTACTCTACTCAGATAGATAAACGATAGCTTATATATGTAACTAGCTATCCCCCGCGGTTTCGGCTTATTGGACGATTCGCACGAATTTAACTCGCACAAAACGTGCGAATCGACTCCTTTATAAAAATATTATTTTTCTGTAGTCGATTCGCACAAAGTTCATTTATTGGCGTGCGAATCGACACCTTCACAAATATGTAGTAGGCTATTCGCACACATATTGTTTTTTTTTGTAATGAAATGCAGTTAAGATAAAGTACACTTGAGTACAGAAGTAGTAAGGTCAAATGTGTTTTACTCATAATAGATAGAAAGTAAAAACACAATCTACACACATCAACATGGTCGGGATAATTCGTATGGATAATTTAATTAAACCTAAATGAAATTCTATTAACTTTGTCAAAACAAGGGTGACAATATCCTGTTGTGGAATACTGTCCCAAGTCCTGCTAAGATGCAAGAAAAACTGGTTTTCATGCACAATATAGATTTTCAGGGAAATTCCTAAGAGCTCTTCTCTGAAGCATATCCCAGGCATGCTCAATAGGATTTAAGTCAGGGGATTGTGCAGGCCAGTCTAAAGCTTGTGTTGTAACCAACTTGTATTGCATTGTCGTGCATTGGCTGAAAAATTTGTCCCATTTGCTGTCTTTGGGGTTCTAGCACCTCATCTCGGTATCCAAACGAGGTCCGTTCTACCGCCGAGACGAATTCCTGTCCAAACCGTAATCGTGCCACCTTGATATGCATGAACTTTTTGTGGGTGCTGCAGTCGATTCCAACGTCCAGGTTCTCTCCAAACGCGTACTCTTCGCGAATCAGGATGAAATCTAAACCTGGATTCATCAGTGAAAAGCACAAGTGACCATTAAAAATCGTTCCAGATTTCGTGTGCAATAGCCCATTGAAATCTTCTTCCTCGATTGCCTCTCCTCAAAGCTGGTGCCCAAAATGGCCTACGAGCACGTAGGTTGACTTCATGCAGTAGTCTTTTCAAAGTTTGACCGCTTACCAGCAAACTATACTCTCTCTGTAGCCTTTGAACCAATTGCATAGCCGTTACATTTGGTTGACTTCGTGCCGCATTTACTATGAATCGGTCCTGTACATGTGTTGTAATGCGTTGAGGTCCTCGGTGCCGTTCCACCACTTCCCCCGTGACACGATAACGTGATTAAAGCCTGGATATAACGCTATGACTGGTCCTCATGGCTCCAGAAACCTCAATTTGGGTAGTGCCAGCTTAAACAGGATATTGACACCCTTGTTTTGAGTAAGCAGAACCGCTGCAGATGTGTCAGGAGAGTCTCAGGTGGATCCACGGATTATTAATTTTAAGTTTTCAACAATTTTTATAAAAAATATAGTTGTTTTGTTTAGGTTTTGATGTTTCAAAAATAAAGTTAAGATTGACATTTTATCAGAGTTTTCCTCTTCTTTTAATTGTTTTTAAATGTATCTTCATCTAAAAGTTTATTATCAGATTAGATAGGATATTAAACAAGGTTTATTTTAATGTGTAGGTGTCTTAATAAAATGTTAATAGAATTTTATATAGTTATTTGTTTAATTGAAATATCCCTAGACCATGTTGATTGTGTTTTTATTATTTTTTGGGAAGTGGGAAATCATCAAATGACTTCTCTCGTTCTGGGTGCGGCAGGAGGGCGTGTCAGACTTTTACTGACTAAAACCCACTCATGTTCCTACGGTTGCTCTTTATGTTCCGGGGTCAATTACACCCAGGTTAACCCCCCGTCCCTGGGCAAGAGTACATTTATAACCCAACCAGAGGGTCCACCAGTTCCCTGGCTGGGGGTGCGCTAGAGACTGATGCGCCATCCATAACTGCAAACTTAAATACATAACTGTTATAAATGACACTACTCCTCAGCCATTCGTATCTTCACCACGCACCAGAACTTGGTAATTTTTTATAGAGGTGGTCTTCCTCGCGGCCCGGGCGGTTAAGCCAAGGCCCTCGACCCCCGTCGAAAGTCAGAGACATGAACGTAACAATCTTCGGGGCTACGAGAACAACGGTGACAGGAGGAGGTGACGACCCCCAACTGCCTGCTCTGCGACAGGGTGAGTGCACGCAGAGCCCGTTCCCCGACTCCAACACACACTGCCCTCTGCTACATTCAGAGGGACAGGTGGTGAAGTCATCCGCGACAGAACATTCGCAGGCGGGCAACAAGACCCCCCAGGCACACCGTACTCAGTGACGAGTCGTTGCCCACCTTCCAAAGTGCACCGTCCCGAGGACTGATCTTTGCCCCGAAAGAATCCTTAAGCGAACTCCAGCCCTCGGGCACACGAGGAGGTTTTCTGTCCAGGCACCCCATTTTTTATCTATTACGAGTAAAACACATTTGACCTTACTACTTCTGTACTCAAGTGTACTTTATCTTAACTGCATTTCATTACAAAAAAAAACAATATGTGTGCGAATAGCCTACTACATATTTGTGAAGGTGTCGATTCGCACGCCAATAAATGAACTTTGTGCGAATCGACTACAGAAAAATAATATTTTTATAAAGGAGTCGATTCGCACGTTTTGTGCGAGTTAAATTCGTGCGAATCGTCCAATAAGCCGCGGTTTCAACCGCGTTATATCAGATTTTTGGTTACTAAAAAAAGAAGATAAAAAGTATTCTATGTCCGTCCCCTGGTCCTAAGCTACCTCGCCAACCAATTTTCAGCCAAATCGGTTCTGCCGTTCTAGAGTTATAAAATGTGTAATTAACACGACTTTCTTTTATAAATATAGATTATGTTCTTTTGTTTAAAAATTCAGAACTGATTTTAAACAACAGTTAGTAGCAATCAACCATTCTTCCTAGCTTCGATTAGTACAAAAAACGTTTTAAATTGTCATTCTTTTATACAGCTTAATATTTTTTTACTAACGAATCCGTTGAATAAATTCTACTAATAGGTAAATTAGCAGGGTTTACTTGATGAGATGATGATGATTTAATTAGTAATTAACAAGTTATAACAATTATGTTAAAAGGAACACACGCCAACAACTTTGTCTCGCAACAACGACTTGCCGTGTTAAGAATTACTTAGTCGCTAGGAATGAATTTACTATTATAATTTTATTCCATTTTGACAATGGTGCCGATTCTCTTGTGCACAAACTAACGTAAATTTAAGTTAAGTGCGTCTTTCTCTTTCCGTTTAATTAAGAAAAGGACAGAAGATCAAATATTAGTTAAGTCCTCTCAAATTTAGACACTCCATAGATGATTTAGACGCAATTTAAAAACATGGCGTCTAAATATACGTCAATTTTCATCAGGCGCTGTCTAATTTGACAGTATTAAGCTAAAATGTATCTTCTGTCATTTTCTTTAAGAAATGGAAAGAGAAAGATGCACTTAACTTAAATTTACGTTAGTTTGTGCACAAGAGAATCGGCACCAATGTAATGAAATAAGTGTTTAATGTCTTATCTCTTTACGATGAAAAAATATGATAAGTACTCCATTAATTTTATTTATTTATTTTAGTAAACATGGAAGACTTACAGCTAAAATGCACAGAATAAAAACAGTGTGTGGGACTGACAGCCAATTAAAAGTCTTCACTTCTAGAACCTGATTGAAAAAATGAGTGAGAACAACACTAAACAATACACCAGGAGGCTGGATATTAACAAACCTTAACTTAAGTTACATTACACAATTAAAGAATAAAAGCTAGTACAGACAAAAACTTAATTAAAGAAGTCAAGGCTCATGCACTTTCTGGCCGAGGACACACTTGTTAGAAAGACATAGACCATTCGACGCCTTTTTTGCTATCAACAATTACAGAAAAAAGTAATTTGGCTAATTGAAGATAGGACATTTTCACTTTCTATTGTTTAAATAAAATTTGTAAACTGATGGACTATATATGACCCAGTCAGTCGACTGGGTCATATATACCCACATAAAAAACCGCTGGTCCGATTGACACAAAACTTAAGAAGAGAAGGTTAAGAAGAGTAAGTATCCACTAAGATAGGGTTTTTGGGAATTCGGCCCTAAAGGGGGATAAAACGTTAGTGGAAGTTCAACATCCAAGCGGACGAAGGTACGGGCAAAAGCTAGTTAAATAAATTATTAGTCTCGTTAGTAAATATGAATACGTTTTATTTCATCAAGGTGTGCGTTCTCTAGGGTTCATTACTAGGTCTTTTATCATATATTTCTACCACGTAGGAAGGAATCTGGCTAGATGAACAACAAATATCTATACTAAATTTATAAATGGGAAAGTGTGTCTGTCTGTCTGTTTGTCTTTCTTTCACGGCAAAACGGAGCGACGGATTGACGTGATTTTTTAAGTGTAGATAGTTAAAGGGATGGAGAGTAACATAGGCTACTTTTTTTCTCTTTCTAACGCGAGCGAAGCCGCGGGCAGAAGCTAGTTCTGGCAATAAATTAAATAAGATAGCTGTACGCAACCAGACGTGAAACATTTTGAAAGTGTTAACAATGTTTAAAGACAGTTAATTGTGAACATTATTTTTGCTAATATTTGTTCCCAGTATACACTATACACTGGGAAAAATATTTTTGTTTAGTTCAGGGCCGTGTGTGCGAATCTGTGGGTACAACCTGAATACCTAGGTTTAGAGTTGGGATCCTATTTAGTAATGCTGATGGTATTTCCTTTGTATTAATTACTTTATTTAGTGACATGCTATAATCTTTAGGCAGAGAGAATTTGCAAAATCCGCTAATTAGATACTGTTAGATTTATCTAACCTACAACCTTTATTTATTTATTTGAACTTTATGCATATAATGTAAAAACATTGCACATAGGCAGACTTTATGCCTTAGGTCCTTTCGATCTTATGTCTATAGCGATCTTATAGGCTACTAATTAGTCTAGCTAACCTCCGGTAGCCATCTCTTATTAGCTAGTAAAAGTAAATACTGTTACAACCGCTTTTTTTGGTAAGTGGTTCACACTTGTTGATCATAGTGTATAGTTAGTTTAAGTTAACTATATAACTTTTGTTCGTATTATTACTTCGGGTAAATCTGCCAAAAAACAATCCAAGTTTCAATTTTAGAAATTACAGCATTCAAACCTTCGAACACATGTGATTTGAGACACAACGGAAAGACAATAGCAGCACGACAGCCGGCTGTCGCTTGGTCGTTGAAAGGTTAATAAAACAAAATTCTACTTAGCTTTGAATACAGGTTATGAATAAACTCTGAATACAGGATCATTAAAAATAATAATATACTATAATATAAGTATAGGGTATAAATTTGTTGAAGTGCTACCATTTATGAATCTAGGAAGTAAATCGCAGTTTGATGAGTTTACTATTGTTACACTTTAAAAGTTTTCATAAAAGCATTTCCGTAATCGTAAAACATTTGAAAACTTATTTTATTTTTCTTTGATCAATTCCAATTTAAAATAGATTTAAAACTAGCGATCCGTCCCAGCTTCGCACGGGTGTTACAAGTTTTTGAAAAAAAGGATTACATGAACCGCAACGAAATCCGTTGCATAGCATTAATGATTATATCACTAAAACTATGCATATATGTATAGGGACGGACAAACAGACGGCGTAAAGCAAAAAGGCGACTTTGTTTTATTTAATGTAGTGATTTACGTGTGCAATTTACTTAATCAAGATGTTTGACGAGGTATGATAAGCGCCGTGGCTACAAGTTGCCGCCCTTGTATTAAATATTAGCCTGTTTTGTTTAACTGTTGTCACGTAATGTAACGCTTAAGCAGTGACGTTTAAGTGTTGAATTAAGACTGTTATGGCATTTTTAATGACGGCTTTTGTTTTAGGTAGAAAATAAGTTTTCAAATTTTGACGGGCCTGTTGGTCTAGTGGTTAGTGACCCTGACTGCTAAGCCGGAGGTCGTGGGTTCGGTTCACATCCAGTACAAACTTTGTGTGATGAGTATGACTGTTTGTTCTGTGTCTGGGTGTAATTTATCTATAATATGTATGTATTTATAAATTATATAAGTATGTTTATCAGTTGTCTGGTTACCATAGTACAAGCTCTGCTTAGTTAGGGATCAGATTAAGAAAGTTGGAGGGCATCGGAATCCGAGGTACTGCTGATGACCTTGTGTGAGTTGTCCCAAGATATTTATTTATTTATTTAAATACTAGCTTCTGCCCGCGGCTTCGCTCGCGTTAGAAAGAGACAAAAAGTAGCCTATGTTACTCTCCATCCCTTCAACTATCTCCACTTAAAAAATCACGTCAATCCGTCGCTCCGTTTTGCCGTGAAAGAAAGACAAACAGACAGACAGACACACTTTCCCATGTATTATATTAGTATGGATAGTATGGATTTTATTTTGCTAGCATTTGTCTATGGCCTTGCCCGCGTGGATGTCAAAACTATCGCTTATTATGCCCGCCCCTTAGGGTTGGAATTTTCAAAAATCATTACTTAGTGGCTTCCTCCTCCTCGCAAAGAACACACCCTTCAAGTTTCATGTCTTTAGGACCAGCGATTTGGGCTGTGCGTTGATATATTAACAGTTAGTCAGTCGGTTTACCATTTTATATACCTATTTAGATAAGATGGCTACTTAGTAACAACAACGTAAACGTAACATTGGCTTGGTAGACGTTTTGAACGCAATTAAATTCCTTGTTCAACCACATCGGATGAATCTCTTGGGCGAATTGTCTACTTTGCCGTAGTTATAGTCCTTATATATCTGGCTATGACAAGAAAATATTATATTACACTCATAAATATAAGATAAATGTAATAAATATGCTCTGGTGAAGGTCTGATTACAACATTTTAGAACTCATTTCTGGTAAGTGCTATGAAATCAATTTCCTGAAACATAAACATAATTATTACTAACAAATCATAAAAACATCAACTATAAATCTCTGATTCCGAGAAACATTATTCATACCTAATTGTATCCTTCAGATCAGTTAAGGAGAGCTACTTCTTTTCCGCAGAGGAAAACTACCGCAGGAACTAATCTAATTCTATTTATATGCAGTACCTACACTTATGAACAAAAAACATCTTACAAGTTGTTTTTATTTACTTTGGTGGTATTATTAGGTACAATGAATGGTAATGATTCAACATAGGTTTTATCTGCATTGACCTTAAGATGCATTATTGTTATGGTAAACACGTTGGACTTTACTACTGAAATATTAACTAAAGTTTAGTAACTAGGTGTGCCCTGCGGCTTTGTCTTCCTATTTTCCAATAAACTGGTATACCCACTTACGGGAGCCAATGTTGATTCTAAAACAAAATGACTTCAGTAGTTTCATCTGTGCGTTTTTTTGGGCAAACCCCGCCACAGTATCCCAAACCGCTGCAACTTCAGACAGCTAGAATCAATAGTAGAGTTCGCTATGACACCGTAAACCCAAAAGTACCTAAATAAGGTCGACAAGTCCCGAAAAAAAAGGATTTAACTGACAACGAAATCAGCTGTGAGTTGCAAAGAGACCGTATAGCTTTAGCAACTCCCATGGGCTACAAACTAAGCGACTTTACCGTTTGAAGTCCAAGGAGCAGTTTATTAGATACTGATTTACATTTGTAGTTACGCAAAGACAGAATCATCAATCAATAAATCATGTTTCATTGAGACGAGTTTTATTCTTTTAATTATTACTACCTCTAATGCAACACCATTGTTTATTATATCCCGGTGGCCATTATGTGCATAGTGTCGTCACAATGCCTGATTAATTCAAGAAGTGAATGCAGTATAAATTGTCTATGGGCGAGATGCAGGTGTCACAGCCCAGCGAAGGGTCGAACAGAGCTCACGGGATCTTGGTGAGTATTACTACCCTTCAGTATACTTCATATTTTTTCTTTCTTACTTTAACTTTTATGCCTTTCTTTAATAGAAAATAGTTAAATTGTGACTGTTTCAAGACAAAATTAATTTATGGCCACTCTCAATAATTTAAATTGTTGCACTTTGTTTCTTAAATTGTTCACTTTAACACATTTTGTATAAGTAGTTGTTAGTAACCGAACTTTTCGATAGATACTAGATAGGTTACTGAAGATGGCTGTCAGTTTGTTGACATATCGTCTTTCAACTTGAACTTTTAATGAATGGCCTTTGTGGAAAAGACACCACAATTCTGCCAATAACACGTGAACACTGCTGATAATAAACCATCAAATGCTGGAGAGTATTTAGCGAGAATTAACCGTAAACGTATTAACTTAAACATAAAGATCAAAATAGAAAAATGTCTTCGCAGACGGACATTACAACCACAGATTATGACTATTTCTTTCGTTTACTTTGTTGTTATGGGAATCAAGCCATGTTTTCTCTCAATCTCCTTTTTTAAATTCTAGAAGAATTTCGTGCTCCTTTGTGGTTTACTTCAGATCGGCAGGGTAATATGTCTTTGAAGGTTTGTAGCAACTTTGAAAACGAGTTCTTGTACAGTAAACTACAGGTTCAAGTGATAACTTCTAGTCAGATAGATAACACATAGACATCGACAAATAAAACAGCAGTATCAAAAACCAAACAGCATCGAATTTCCAGTAACATTTGTTTATTTATAAAGATAATGTTATTTATTATTATAGTTACTTACTACTTACTTCATAATCACCACATCATCCAAAAGCCTTGTACTCCCAGTAGGCCACTTATGGAATCACTTAGCTTTATGTTAATACAATTACACACTTTAATACATAAACTTTAGTAAATGTCTAACTTCTAAGTTTGCCTCTTAATAAAGATCCTTGTAAAGTAATGGATGGTAAAAAATACGCCCATTACACTGCATCATATTATATTATTATTCTATGTGACACATAATATGTCCAGTCGCCGGTTCATTATCATAGATATCGTTTATAATAAACAGATTAGGTTATCTTGTGAGTGGTTAGTACTGTCAACAAAACAGATAAATAACCAGGATCAATATAATATTTTTTTTTTACTTAATTAATTATAGAATATTGTTGTGTATTTTAATCAAATAAGTAGTTGTAAAAATGCCCCAATATCGACTGCATCGAGAAGTTTCTAAAAAATAGCTACAAAAATTTATAAAACATTGATATACTTCCGGTAATCATCCTTACTGGCAAACACCTCAATTGCTCTAAATAATAATTCAGGAACAGAACATTTGTAATACACTCACTTCTGATTGTAGTTGTAACCCATTTTATATTATTAGATAAAAGTTATAATAGCGTATTTTTAAAATATTAGGTATTTGAAGTAGTTAGTGTTTTTCCGAGGTTGTCATGAGTCAATCTCGGAAAATCTCTCTTCTTCTATTATTTTTGGTTGCTTATCTGAATTCTTATAAAGGTAGTTCTTCCCTGTCGGGTTATCTGATTTTTCACTAGTTCCACTACCTCATTGGTCAACAACGCACGTGTATTTGCACATTTATGCATTAAGAAACCCACCACAGCGTCCGAGGGGTGTTTCTATTTGAAAATCCCTACTTTTCATACAAACCTATGCTTGAAAGACTATCTATAAAAAAACGTAATTGTAAAGATTAGGGACAGACAGACAAAGACAGGCGATTTTGTTTTATACTATTAGTTACTCAAGCAGGGTCTTAAGTAATGACTAGTCTTGAAGTTGCTTAACATTTCTAAAAGGTTAGAAAAATATTACTGGACTGTAATATTTGCAATACTATTATAATTAATGCTTCCTATAGGTAGGTATTAACAATCAGGAAAACAATGGAAACGTCTCATAACCATTGATTAACGTGTCAATTATGGTCATCTTGTTAAGGGAAACCATTAAATAGGTAACTAACTTGTCGTTGTGTCGTTTATAATAATTATGAGATCTATAGTTTTCCGAGTAAAGTAGTTTGCATCTTGTAGTTAACCCATTGAACTTGAGAATAACAGATTTATTGCTCAATGCTTTGCTTAAAAGGATTCTTGTATATAAAAGAGCCGGACTTAGTTTCATGCATAGCGTACATAGCGCATTTTAGTGGCGTGCCTTTAATAAGTCAAGATTACAAATTTTCTGAGGTGGTTTATAAATTGCACAGAGTATTGACCAAACCTCCTGAACTGGGCGGAAACCTGTATCGCAGGGAATATGGATTCAGTTATTACCATAATATTCATCTTAGGACATTTGTCTTATTAGGTTTGCACTAATAAAACCAAAAGATGAGCCTATCGATAAATCTAAAGAAAGTTATTCTCTTAATAATACCACATGGGTATTCTACTCACTGATAGCGCTACTGAGCATAGTTTAACAGTCCCCATTTGCAACAGCATACATTGTTTATTGCTGGTAATATACAAATATGAATGTATGATGTTGTGTTTACATCTTTCTGGAGTCTGGACTGAGACGAGCATTAGAAATTCGATGGTGAAGATGATAGTATAAATTCAAGTTTAGAATAAAATAATCAGAAATTCTTCGAGGTGGTACTTTGAACTCTAAACATAATATGAATAAAAAATCCATACAGACTAAGGATCGCAACAAACGTTCCATTATCATCGTCACAATGAGACAATAGGCAATCATAGTAATTAATAACAACACCGCATGCCCATGAACCTCCGCGAACAATTACTGCTACTCCCAACCATTGTCAGGTAGCTTCAGAATAAACAAGCGGAAAAATTACAAATTATTGATAGACTGTACGCATGAATTGTTGCATTAATAACTTCTACGTCAATAGTTTTTCTTGCACTTAGGTCATATTCTGACTTAGTTTATTGGCTTAACGTTTTGTATCTTGTGAAGACAAACGTGATTTTATTGCGCCAATGTTGGTATTACCAAAATTATTAAACAGTAATCGATTTGGATGATCCCAGTCTTATGAAGGAATAGACCACTAATTAGTTTAAGTGACTAAAATATGTTTCTTTGTATTGCAGAACAAACAAAAACAAAATGAAGGTCATAGTTGCTATCGCTTTATTATGCATCGTGGCGGTCGCTTGGGGTAAGCCCGCCGGCACCTACACAGACAAGTGGGACCATATCAATGTGGACGAGGTCTTGGAGTCGCAGCGGCTTCTAAAGGCATACGTTGACTGCCTGATGGACAGAGGACGATGCACTCCCGATGGAAAGGCTCTTAAAGAAACTCTCCCTGATGCCTTAGAGCACGAGTGTAGCAAATGTACGGAGAAACAAAAGACTGGCTCTGACAAAGTTATCAGGCACTTGGTGAATAAGCGCCCTGATCTGTGGAAGGAGCTTTCGACCAAGTACGACCCTGACAATATCTACCAGGAAAGGTACAAGAATAAGATTGAAGCAGTCAAACAGTAAATACACGAAGAGAAGTGCCGATAACATGTCATGTCAGATAATGAAAGGGTGATGGAAATATAAATTAGAATCAGAACTGCAGTTACCAAAACTTTGATTGGAATTATTTGAATAAATATTTCGTTTTTATTAATTATTTTGTGTGTTTTATTCTACTATAAGTTTCACTTTTGTATGGTGGCAATTTCATAAATCTATTCATATAAATAGACGAAATCCAAGAGATCTATATCAGTTAATCCTTTAGATCAATATTCATACATGTACATCAGTTGTCTGGTTACCGTACAAGCCTTATTTATTTGGGATCAGATGGCCGTTTGTGAATCGTTTATATATATATATATATTGATTTATTTATCTATGTTAAGATATGCTATCAACACTCTCATCAATCACAAAAGTAACTTCTGAAGCATTGCATATTAATAATATATACAATCAAATTAAAAAGTGCCTGCACAAATTACAATATCTAAGTTATGTTTAGTCGTCTTCTGCTAGAAACTTATCGAAGGATTCTTTGTATTTTCTTTCTTTGTCGAATTTGTTGGTGAGCTGCTCCCACGCCTCAGGGTGGCTGGCGATTACAGCCTTTACCACCTTCTTGATTAACTGCTTTTGTTTCGGGGTGCACTTGCCACATGTGGTCGATAGAGCCTCGGGTATCACTTCTGCGAACAAATAAAAAAAGAAATAGTAGGTATCATCTATCATTGCGTTATTTGAAAGGTACCGAAATTATAATATTAAGTAATTGAAATGATATTGGGGTGGGAAAAACGTAAAATGTAATTTAATTTAATGAAATAAACTTCCTTTTGCGTTTTGATGCAAATGTTCTGCAAACTCGAAACCATTCCATCTAAACTATTTACAGGTATCTACTATCGGATTATCTAGAAGTCAGTCTGCCTCTTTTGCTACAATGACCTACCTCAAATGATTACAAGGTGCGTGGGAACACAAAGCTAGCTCATAATAACATGGCAATATAGCTACTTCTGGAAAATCACTACTTAGATTGCTAATAATTATTGACACAGTGTCTGTTGTGTTCCTATGTTGGAAAACCTTTTAATGGCAGACCCATTTCAGCCCTTTATGATCTGTGATCGATGGGGAAAAAATAATTCATTGGTGAAATGTCGCGCCGGAAACTTGATAGCGGCTCTCTAGCTTTTGAGATAAATAACTTAAAAATCTCTTAAATATGTATATAACGGTAGGTTGATACAATAGCATGGGTATAATAAGACAATAGGCCTTTAATAAAGTACTCTTTAATATTTACGATTAACGATTTCTAATCGACTGTGAGCCACCAACCAAGCTTCTGTGTTTTTCATTATTTATAATTATATATATTTGTTGTAGGTTGGTAAATAAATATACTAGAGGTCTTTGTTCATTCCATAGAAGTGATAGCATGAGGATAAGCCAATGTGATGACTCGATCTCATGATAAAATTCATGCAAAATTTTAACAAAATCATGCATCAAACGTACATGATAAAATTAAAAAAAAATTTTTTTTGCTTCGGCATCGGTTATAGAACATGTATATTTTATTATAAGGTATAGATCATACTATATTAGATCTCTAAAGGTGGTATCAGACGGTTCACTTTTCTTTCATTTTTGTCTTTCATTCGGCGTCTTTCATTCGAAATGATTCGTCTGAACCCCAAATGAAACACGAGTGCCGAATTAATTCATTAATGAACCGATCTGACGATGTTAGATTTTTTCATTCGGCATCTTTCACTCCAACTGCGAATGAACGAAAAATGAACGGTCTGCACATAAAGAGAACGTTCACTCAGATTCGGTCATTTTGTTTCGAGCTCGGAGCAGACGCACGTCCCGTGGCGTCACTGAAAATTGGCGGCAAAATGGTGTTCAAGTGGAATGAGCAAGTTCAAGTGCAATAAGCAGTAAAAGTTCTTCAAATTTAAATTCGTCCATTCGCAAATGATTGCGATACGATTCAGGATCTTCATCAGCTAGTTCTCTCAACAGTGTATTCGAAGCTCCAAACATATTTCTTCTTTCAATCCATGGCCGCACCCACCAACGTCGACGTTTTCTATGCCTCTTTTTTTCTAACTTTTGGATTAAATGATCACAAATTAAACGGATTCCGAGACGCACGACTTTACGCGATGACATATTTAAAGTAAATAAAGATGAACGTTCTTTTCTTTGTCATTCGTAGTAAGTCGTGTGAACAAGGAATGAAAGAAAAATGAAGCATTCATTCGTATGAATGTTCACTCGAGTGAACCGTCTGATATCACCTTAAGATCCAGAGCTATTATAATGAGACAGAATAACAACAATTCAATTACTCTTAAAGTCCTTAGCATCAGGCGTGCAAGGTCCCTCATCTAGGAAGCACTTGGTGTAGCTGAGCAGTATCCTGTCGTTCTCTAACAGGGGCTCCACATCAAAGTCATCGTACTTGGAGTTATAGAAGTCGGCGGTCACCACAGCCATCAATGTTGCGAGGAGCACGCAGTTAGCCTTCATGGTGAACTGTAACCGATTTATATGCAATTAGGTACACTAAAAAAGATAGAAAAGACATACAATATATGCGTTTTTTTAATAATCCGTAAAGAATACAGTACACGTCAAAGTTATGTAATGTTTTCCAAAAAGGGACGTTTGTCTTAGATATAGATAAGCTCTTAAAAACCACATGCATAAGTACATAATAAAAAATTTCAAAATAAATCTCGATTACGATAAAACACGAAGTGAGCGAATAATCTATGCAAATAGATATTTCTGTCTGGTAGCTTGAAAAGCATTTGAACCTGTCATAAGTGCAATGAAGACTTGATATAATCATGGCCACACTAAATCCTTTCAGGCCAGCTAGTAGGATGCCCAAGATAAGCCGGAAAGACGCATTACGTTTTCAATAAATCCTATTGGTTAAAATACTTCAAGAAGTTTATACACATTTAGCCTACTAAAAATGCTACGGGATTGTAAAGTTACAGGGTTAGCATTTTTGGTTTAGCCATAGTTAGGTAAAAATAAACAATAATGTGTAAAATATTTTCTGTTATTGATTCTCAAATAAAAGCAAAACTGTCTTGAACTAGTTCAACGGTTCGACTCTCAATTCTCAATCTTTTATTGTATAAGTAACTTTTAGTAGACCTGGAATTATGGACAGATATCGACAATTGGACAACTATGCACACTACCTTTTTTCTACCGTTGATTTTGCAAACTTTTGCAATAGACGTAACTCAACTGTTTTTAGACGTCAACAGGAAGCAAGCATTGATGCTGCCGCCGCTCCCGCTGCTGCGGCTGCCGCCGCTCCCGCCGTTCCCGCCGCTGCCGCGCCCGTCGCTGCCGCCGCGAACACCGAGGCCGCAATGGAGTGCCAATAATGGCTCCATTGCGCCTCGTACAGGCGAACATCAACCACTGCGCCGCCGCTCAGGATCTGTTGCTCCAGAGCATGGCGCAGTGGTCGATCAACTTCGCCGTGGTCTCCGAGCCGTACTTTGTCCCGCCCAGGGATTCTTGGGTGGAGGACCTGAGCGGCTCGGTGACCATCATCTCGTCGGCCGCCGCCGGTACCCCAACCCTCGAAGGCGTCAAGAGGGCACAGGGGTGGGTTGCGGCACGGTTTGGGGAGATCGCCGTAGTAGGCGTCTATCTCTCCCCGAGCCGATCCCTCGTCGAACTCCACAACTCCCTTATGGAGCTGAGCGTCGTCGTCGCCGGGTTCCGAACCCTCCCCGTGCTCGTTCTCGGGGACTTCAATGCCAAGAATCTGGCTTGGGGCTCCCGATATACTGATGCACGGGGGAGAATGGTGGAAAACTGGGCCCTAGAGGCAGGCCTAGTTGTGCTGAACCAGGGTTCCGTCCCCACGTGTGTGCGGATGCGGGGTGAGTCGGTGGTGGACATTTCGTTCGCCAGCCCCGCTCTGTCACCGCGTGTTGTTGACTGGCGCGTAATGGAGGAGGTGGAGACGTTCTCCGACCACCGGTACATCCGGTTTGACGTCTCCGCCCAGACCTCCGCTGCGCCGGTCCGACGGACCCCAAGCGGTCCGCGTTGGGCGCTGAAGCAGCTGGACCGGGAGCTTCTCCTGGAAGCCTCGATAGTGCAGGCCTGGGTGTCATCACCGGACAGTCCTGCCGACATCAATGCCGAGGCTGGGTGGTTCCAGGAGGCCATGTCCGAGATCTGTGACATGGCAATGCCTCGAGTTCAGCCTGGAAGGGGTCAGCGCCAGGTGTACTGGTGGTCGCCGCAAATCACGTCACTACGTGAGGCGTGCGTGGCTGCGCGACGCCCATACACCAGACACCGCAGGCTCCGTATCCGCCCTGTGGATGCGGATGCCATTGAGGCGGAGCTGTACGAGGGGTACAGAGCGGCGAAGGAAGCCCTCCGACTGGAGATTATGCGGGCCAAAGCTTCGGCCCGCCAAGAGACGCTGGGGACTCTGGACAGAGATCCGTGGGGGCGCCCATACTTGGCGGTGCGGGGCAAGCTCCGTACCGCGGGCCCCCCGCTGACGCAGAGTCTCCGGCCCCAGGTCGTAGAGGGCGTTGTGAGCGCTCTGTTCCCTTCGCGGGGGGAGTTTTCTCCCCCGCTCATGGCTCCGCCACCGGCGGTGTCCGATGCGGACCGCGACGGCGACGACGACGACGTTCCAGAGGTGACCGAGGTAGAACTGGGAGTGGCGGTGCTAAGGCTTAGTGCCAAGAACACCGCCCCAGGACCCGACGGCCTACCAGGGAAGGCCTGGGTCCTGGCCTTAGGGGCTCTCGGGCCTCGACTAAGGGGGCTCTTTAGCGCATGCTTGGAGGAGGGCCAGTTCCCACTTCGTTGGAAGACAGGGAAGCTGGTCCTCATACCAAAGCCGTCCGCGTACCGGCCCATCGTTTTGCTCGACGAGGCGGCAAAGCTCTTGGAGAGAGTGATTGCGAGCCGCCTCGTCGAGCGGCTGATGCGGGTGGGGCCGGATCTGGCGGAAGGTCAGTTCGGCTTCCGTAGGGGACGCTCTACGGTGGACGCCATCATGCGCGTGCGAGCCCTCACGACAGGGGATGCGGTGGCACAGGGCAGGGTCGTCTTGGCGGTGTCTCTCGACATCGCCAACGCCTTTAATACCCTGCCTTGGGGGTGCATAGTGGCGGCACTCCGGTATCACCGGATGCCTGCCTACCTCTGTCGTGTGGTCGAGGCCTATCTGACGGACAGGGCCGTCATCTACCCCGGTCACGAGGGAGTGTGGAGTCGACGAGGGATGTCGTGCGGTGTTCCACAGGGATCGGTCCTGGGGCCGCTCTTGTGGGACATCGGGTACGACTGGGTGCTGCGCGCCGACCTTCCCGATGGTGTCAGCGTAGTGTGCTACGCTGACGACACGCTAGTCCTAGCGCAGGGAGGGTCGTTCCAGGCGGCGGCCGACTTGATGACAAGTGGAGTTGCGACAGTCGTAGACAGGAACCCGGCAGCTGGGACTCGAGGTGGCCCTGCACAAGTCCGAGGCCATGTGTTTTCATGGCCCTCGGCACCGGCCACCTCCGGGGTCTCAGATAACGGTGGGAGGGGTTCACATCGGTGTCGAGTCGACGATAAAGTACCTGGGACTTGTCCTCGACAACCGATGGAACTTTACGGAGCACTTCCGACGTTTGGGCCCCAAACTGGCGAAGGCCGGAGCTGCCCTCAAGCGGCTCCTGCCCAATCTCGTTGGCCCAAACGCCTCCTGCCGGAGGCTCTACACGGGGATCGTGCGGTCCATGGCCCTCTACGGGGCTCCGGTGTGGGCGCCCAATCTAGCCGCGGCTCCGGCCCGACTTCTGAGGGCGTCCCAGAGGGTCATGGCCATTCGCATGGTGCGAGGATACCGCACGGTCTCCTGTGAGGCGGCATGCCTCCTTGCCGGCGTCCCGCCGTGGGATCTGGAGGCAACAGTCCTTGCACACACGTACGAGTGGCGCGTGGAAGTGCAACGCCGGGGTGAAGTCCCGATGCCGCGGGTTATCGCGGCACGGCTCACGGAGCTCCGGCGAGATCTCATGGCGGAATGGAGACAACGACTGTCGCAACCTAGTGCTGGGCACGCCGTTATAGCGGCGGTAAGACCCCTCTTTGAGGAGTGGCTGGAGAGGCGTCATGGCACTCTCACGTTTCGCTTGACACAGGTCCTCACCGGACATGGTCAGTTCGGGAGGTTCCTGTGTCGGATTCGGGCGGAAGCGACGCCTGGGTGTCACCACTGCAGTAACGGTCGCCTGGAGGACACGGTCGAGCACACAGTTGAGGTGTGCCGCGCATGGGCGGAGCATCGACGTGTCCTCGTAGAGGCGATCGGCGGCGGTGACCTCTCGCGCCCGGCGCTGGTTCAGGCCATGCTTCGGGGCGAGACGGAATGGGATGCCGTCGCCTCCTTCTGCGAAGCAGTTATGCTAGTGAAGGAAGCGGCGGCGCGCGAGAGGCAACGACGAGTCTCTCGCCCCGGACTAAGACCCAGGCGAAGACGTCGAGAGTCGCAAGACGACTACCGGCCACCGTAGGCGCGGTTCTGCGGATGGCGAGCGATGGGTAGCTCGCCGCCCGGCTAGGACCAGGACCGCGTAGACGGCGCGTTTTGTTCCACGCGCGCCTCAAAGAGAAGGAGTCAGCACAGGAAGGGGCCCAACAGGGCCAACGCCTGCCGGGGTTGCGGAATATTTATAATAGTTACCGTGACCTCGGAACATAAAGGGCAATCGAAGGAACATGAGTGGGTTTTAGTCAGTAAGAGTCTGACACGCCCTCCCGTCGCACCCAGGACGGGAGCAGTCATTGGATGATTTCCCACTCACCAAAAAAAAAAAAAAAGCAAGCATTGATCAACATGGTGCCTGCCGAATGTAAAATTTCCATCGATAATAATACACACTTAAAAAATATTACCTTGATATCCACGTTAGCGGCCAATTATATCATTGTTTACATAATCTCCGATCATAACTTGACGTCAATGATTCGTTGGCGCATAATGTTTACGATTGGCATTGCATTAGTAAATAAGTAAAACAATTTAAATCAAAACATTGCATATAGACGGGACCTGTTCGTCTAGTCTAGTTTGTTGGTTAGTAATCGTGACTGCTGAGCCGGAGGTCTTGGCTTCGATTCCCACCCAGGAAAAACTTTGTGTGGTGAGCATGATTGTTTGTTCTGTCTAGGTGTTGTAACTTTAAAAATAAAAAATGTACGTTTTTCTATAAAAATTGAGTAGGTAGTTCCCTCGATTTCGGCATGATACCATCATCAGATCCTGGACCTGATGACAATGGGACAGTGTTTTTTATTTTTTAGTACCTCAAATCTAGTCCAGTTAAAGATTGATGCTAAACTATAAATGTAACAAAATCATCCATACAAAAATATGATGATTTTTCTTCAATTTCTGGAGGATCATACGGTCAGGTATTGACCCGATGACTATGGGACCACCCGAAGAACTATTAATTCGTGCCTAAGAATTTCAAGTTATCGACACAAATACTTAAAAAAAAAAACCAACAAGACAACGAATTCAGAACTCATCCTTTTCGAGACCGGTCAAAACTAAAAGACACCGTTCTCGCATTGTATTATAAGTAATAAAGCTTTATCTTTCTAAAGTAACTTATTATCAACATGATCACATTATTATGTTAGAACCTTTTTTTTTGGTGAATGGGAAGTCATCCAATCCGCTCCCGTCCTGGGTGCGGCGGGAGGGCGTGTCATACTCTTACTGACTAAAACCCACTCATGTTCCTTCGATTGCCCTTTATGTTCCAGGGTCACGGTAACTATTAAAAACATTCCGCAACCCCGGCAGGCGTTGGCCCTGTTGGGCCCCTTCCTGTGCTGACTCCATCTCTTTGAGGCGCGCGTGGAACACTAACGCGCCGTCGACGCGGTCCTGGTCCTAGCCGGGCGGCGAGCTACCCATCGCTCGCCATCCGCAGAACCGCGCCTAATTATGTTAGAACCTGATAACGACTGTGAAATTCTTAGACTTTTCCTCGTTGATACTGGACCGAAGAAAGTAGTTTTCCATAAAGTATAAATACCACTTACGTAATAAATAAAACCAGTGATACTGCTCTCTAATACACTTTCAAAATAATTACTCATGGGAAATCACGGGATATCCGTAGTAGCGGAGAAATGTTCGTGTTGTTGTCATGTTTAATAGCACATATACACGTTTTATTGACGGTGTTCAAATTAGTTATATCTGGATAACGAAATAGGACAAAGTAACGAGAATAGAGTTAGATACAGACGCTAACACATCAAGGCTTTATAGGAGTTTCGGCCGCTAATTTTCGTTGCAGTCAAAACAGAAATTTCATTATCCATACTAATAGGTATTATAAATTGGAAAGTGTGTCTGTCTGTCTGTCTGTATGTTTGTCTTACTTTCACGGCTAAACGGAGCGACGAATTGACGTGATTTTTTAAGTGGAGATAGTTGAAGGGATGGAGAGTAACATAGGCTACTTTTTGTCTCTTTCTAACGCGAGCGAAGCCGCGGGCAAAAGCTAGTTATTAATATTTTCTCATGGTACAAAAAATCCCCTTGATTTGGTAAAAGAAAAAGTTTTTCTATCCTGCTTGGTCAAAAAAATCAGTTGTTTAGTACATTTATGTATACCTAATGAATTGAACAGCTGATATTTTTTTCACTATTTCGGCGTTGCTTCCATAATAAAAATTGCTTGTTATCATGAGCTCAATCACGTCTTTAAGTATCGTTCACTAATTACCGGTCACCCTATATAAATTAATGGTAATGGCTGAAACATTACCACATTACCATATTGCACCTATCCATAATACGTATTATAATTACCAAATAATTGAATAATTATCACATGAGACAAAAGAGGCTAGACAGGATTTATTTTAACATAATGAGATGAATAAAATAATAATTAAAATTCAAATACCTGCTAACTATGTTAAGTCAGGTCAAGATAGAACACAACTGCAAAGGAAGTGACATATCAACTTGTATTTAAAGCCTTGTTTGTCATTGTCCATAAGTGCTCAGAGCAAACATAAGTTATTATTACAATCTAGCGACGTGAGTATGTTGGTAATAGGTGCATTATCGGATACAGAGATAAAACGCACATTGTGATTCATGCCTCTGCGGATTACCCTTGATTTCAACGATGGTATAAATAAGGAACTTACATCTTTCTACACTTCCTGTACCTTAGGATTCTGTACACGCACAGAATTATTTATTTATTTATTTTAGTTATCCATTTGTTTCAGCCATCAAGGCCCATATAAACATATACAATACCATATTAATATAAAACTTAAAAATACTATAAATATATTATTATATTACATATTAACTAAAACTAGTGCACAGGAATATTATTATGGTATGAAACATGAAATCGCAATGGAAGAAATTGCCGTCCAGTTGTCGTTCTGATCGAACGCGCAAGCCGTAACGCAATGGGATGGGAATTCTATTACATTTCATGTTACATTTCGTTAGTCTGTACCCGCCCTAACATTTTTGTAATATCACGACACACCAACGAGTAAATAGGTGGATTGAGATCTCTGTATTCAAATCTTGAAACTACAAATTAAAAAAATATTGTGACATAAATCAATCATTTCAATCATTTTTGTGGGTTTTTTGTATCAATAATGAATAAACGTATTAATTATGCCTTTAGAATGCAATAGAGCAACTTCGGGGGGGAAGGGGAACCGTGGGATGTTTATAGAAAGAGATCCTAAAGTTTCTGCTGCTGGTATACCAACTGCTCAAGCTAAAGTGACTGTCGGGGACTCTCTGCAACATTACCTGCTCAAAGATGAAGCAGATGCCCTATTGGGTGATGCCATCTTCCCACAGCCCAAACCGCGTCCGCTCCCACCGCTCCGTCGTCCAATACCACCAGACATGCGGAATGCCGGCCCCTACGGGAAAGTCGCCAGACTAATCAATCCACCAACAAAAACAAAATTTGAAACACTAGTTAGTGATTTTAAAGATACGGTGTACGAATCTTATTGGAAAAAGATTCTTGGAGAAGTAAAAGACCCTGTTCCAATGTTACCAGAAGGTTTTGATAAAAATACCACATTTGGCAAGCCGACGGTGAAGCATGGCCGACTCTATGATATAGTAATGCCTAAAGACCCGTTACCTGATAAAACACCGCAGTCGAAAGAAGCTGGCGTGCAGGTAAAGCGCACTTACTGTTCTCCTCCTTATCGTGCAGACGTTACTTACGGCCACCGTACCACGCAGGACCCTCGAGGCACCCGTGGACGATGTGCTGTCACTGATGACAGGGTCATGCTTGGCAAAGGAAACATGGGAATTGTCAATTCAATAGATGCAAACTTTTCTCATGTTCACAAACCGATGATTGGGCAGGTGTTAGCTCCGAATGATAATGTTAAAGAAGTGCCCAAAGATTATACTTATGGTAAACTCACCCCTCCTGACAATTTGAAGGAATGTTTGACATTCTGTGAACTAAACAATGGAGTGGACTTTTTCAGAACTTGCTTGAAACATCTTAATACTGTACGGAAAGGTTTGTCTACACGCGTGCTACCAAGTTTTTTTCATACATTTTACTTGAATCTAAAATATTATGATAAAGAGAAGACTGGCTGGCTTGCTAAGGAAATAGTTTATGATATTTGCGGCACAAAGCTTATACGATTCGATCCAGAATTAATAGAGCCTCTATTATCTATGTGGGGGGCATTTAACGGGTCTCAAATTGAATATAAAATGTTTGTACATGTTATTAATTACAGAGAGCCTTCGCCTGAAATCCCAAAAATACCTGATTTACCTGAAGACTGCCTTGATTTTCGTACTACTTACACAGAAATGGTAAAACCAGGCCAAAAAATTGATACTCGTCGAATGGCCGGTTTACCTTCAGGTCGATATTTTGATCTAGACTTTCCAATATCTCCAGAAAGAATGTGTAAGGCGGATAGAATTTGCCTTCCACAGGAATCCGATGTTAGGTCTTGTATATGTCCAAGCGTTATGACGCTTCTGTTTGTTTCACACCGTGACATGTATCAGAAACGGGAACCAGACCTAGTTAGAAGAGTGTTTGAGGCGGCAGGAGAAAAGTTTACCGATGAGACATTTAACGCGATTTGGGATGAAGCTAAACAATTGCATTCCCAAGGGTGGGTCTGTTTTGAGACATTTCGTCGAACGATGAACAAGCATTCTTCTGAGTTGGAGAAGAAAGAAAACACTGAATAATATTTGTTGTTCGTTTATTAAATCACTTGCATTTATTAATTTAGAAAAATATTTGTAACTTTCATTGGAAATTGATGAAAATGTTTATGTAAATAATACATTATTTTTTATTCTTTGAGGAATTCTTTCCATGCCTCTTGGTATTTGCCTTCGGGGTCGTAGTGAGCAACTAACTCCTTCCAGAGATCAGGGTGGTTTTTCTTAACTTCTTGAGCCAGCGCCTTGCCCATTTGTTTTTGTTTTTCAGTACATTTCGCACATCGAGTCTCGAGAGCTTCCGGTAATTTTTCTGTGAAACGTCAAACATGATAATGAATAACGGGCTGTCGAAATATTTTCTATGTAAGTAAACTGAAGACAGGTAGGATAATTCAAGAATTTTGTCTCGCTAAATAACACAATAGTATTGGGAATGTAATAATAATGCGTCGATTAATTATCGCTATTCCAATTAAACGTTTTTTCATAGTAATATATTTCAATACTATGAAAAATTATCTAAATAAAAAATTGTATATTGCAGCATATCTATAGTATTAACCTTTCGACGACCAAGCGACAGTCGGCTATCGCGCTGGTATTGTCTTTCGATTGTGTCTCGAATCACGTGTGTTTGAACGTTTGAAATTGATAAAAAGTTGTTCTCTTCATTAAAAAGCTTAAAAAAGAACGTATCAATCTAAAGCTTATTTAAAAAAAACTGTTTTGACCTTTGGTGATTGCCCGCTCATGCTACTGTAGTCTATCTACTACTGAAACATTTTTGAGTTCTTATAGTTATGTGATAATGCCAAAGCATCCCGTAGAAACCGATGAGCTTTAACCAAGTCATATCGGTTATCAAGTTGATCGGAGTTACTGCAGACCAGCCTATGATCCCAATAAAATTTTTAGCGTTAAAATAAGTATGACGTTTAAGGGATTTTTAAAACGTTGCATCACAGACGACAGACTGGCACGAAGGTATGGCTTAGGCAAGTTTCAGCACGGAAAGCAAATTAAATGTTTCATAATAATGCGCAGTTTGGATTACCAAAATCGCCGAACGATAATATTAGTTGTGTACCGAAAGAGTTTGTTCTTGAGGAAACCTATTTTCTACCAATCTTCCCGAATGCCTCACAGGATGTTAGCGGAAAATCAAAAAACAGTTTTTATTAAAATGTTTTGGTCACTTAAATACTTTGAAAAATGTTTATCCAAACGTTTTGAATTAGCTTTTTATCAGAACTTTTATTTGCAATTAGGCCTGTGATTAAGACATACTTACATCAGGATGGCTTCTAAAACATGTCATTTATAATAACTCATTATGACTTTATAAGATTTAACCCTAGTCTAATTGAACCTCTTTTGGACAAATGGGATGCATTTAATGGAACTGTAATAGATTATAAAACTTTTATTCAAGTAATTAACTTTAGAGAACCATTACCTACTTTGCCAAAAATAAAGGTTTACCGGTTTACCTTTTTTCCTACTACGTATAGTGATATGGTGAAGCTTTGTCCAAAAGTGGATTAGAAGGTCATGGAAGGAGTGCCATCGGAAAGATACCTAGATAAAGACTATCCTGTGACACCATGTGTGGTTTATATCCAAGTATTTTAACACTTCTGGGAGTCTGTCACCCGAAATGAGGTAGTCAGAAGTCTTTCAATCGATCGGCTAGCCCATAAGCGAAAACTTAATTATAAAGTATGGGACGAGGCAAAGAAGTATCATTCACAGGGATGGGTGTCATTTGAAACATTTAGAAAAGCTTTGCTTAAGTATCACAATAAAAAATGCGTATTTCTTACACTTTTAGAAAAAATTATTATGTTTTTATTCTTAGAATAAACCGTTAATGTTAATTCACTTTAATTTTTAAAAGTTTTCTTACCTTTTAGTGTTTTTACTTCAGCTGTGCAGGGCCCCTTATCGAGCAAGCACCTGCCATATGCCTGCAGTAATCTTTCATTGTGCAGGACTTCAGAGATATCAAAGTCGTCGTTGGCAGAACCATACTGTTCTTCTGCGAGTACTCCGAGGGCAAGGCAGAGAGTGACCAGAACTATCTTCATGATTACTAACTTTACAATACAGACAGGTGAACTTCGTGCAAGCTAACAGCTGAGTGATTTACTCGTCAAAGTGTTCTACATTTATACGGTTTAATAGATGCTATACTTCTTAGAACAGACCACAGTATGACAAATATGTCGCCACTAATTATGCATGACGATAATTATCGGTTCAATGAAGATTGTTTTGCCGCATATTTAATGATTAAACGAGCAAGCATTTAACGGAAACCTTTTATGAAGCACATGATTAAAGCAGATCATCCGTTAGGGTGTGTTAGGACCGTGTATGTAAGATTAGTAAAAGGTAGAGAAGTGAAACTATAGAAGGTTAATACTTTATCTTTAATATCTTACTTTAGTTCTTTTCTTATACTAACAGAATCAAACCAATTAGAATAAATTATAAATGCATTGTCCGTATCTTAGCGATTTACGAAATAGCTTATTAGGCGGGATCCAATAGCTGTGTGAACCCAATGTATTGTACAATTTGCAAGGTACAGTGCATACTGCTTTAAATATTCAATTCAATGATTTAATCTTAGCATCATATCTATATCAATCATTTCAAATAAATAGTATAATTAACAACTTAACGGTATCATTAAACTGGTCTGTACTGACCTGATAGAAGTCATATGAGTCACTGGTCAAAAATGTTCATTATCATTAAACTGTTACTGTTATACATAATTTCATTGGGAATCCAGAATCAAGTTTGTTATTAATTGCCAGTGACTAAGAAGGTGTACAGGGCATCTCTGTTGGAGCGGTCAGGGCTGTATTTGTCGAGCAGTTCGAGGAAGCGGGGCTCGCTCTTTGACCTGATGCCGAGGAGTAGTGTACGCACGATCGTCTTCTGTTTGGGATTGCAGCGGCCACAGGCGGTCGCTAAGGTTTCTGGTAGTACACCTGGAACAAGAGATTTGTTGATAATATTTTTTGTGGTGTGCATCAATGAACTTGCCGTTAGTTGATTTATTTGGTGATTGGTTGTTAACCATTATTGTTTTGGGGTGATCCGGTAAAGATAGTGTGTAAGATTTAACAATAAATAAGTAAATAAAACTTTGTAGTCAGAGTACAGGCTGAAGTCAGAGAAATGTTAATTTAAATTGAATTGAGCCATCAGGCTCATACTGTTTACTGCTAAATTTCTTGAAATGTGTTATGCCTTTTTTACGAAATCATTAAAAAAAAGCTGTTTAGGTCTACAAGTTGCTTTTGTGAAGGTCTATATTGCATTATAATGTGAATTATGTCTAGTGAATGCAGATTACAAATCATTTTAAGCCCATTTCTGTTTTTGGACACTCCTGGTTGTTATTACTCAATAAAACGAGGAGTTATAAAAAAATATCGGTTATTTTCTATTTAAAAAAGATTCTATAACTTGATTTAATTCAATTATTCTCTAGTAAATGAGATGTAAAGATAGACTTTAAGTTAGTTGATTAAGGTAGACAATAATGTTTTATTAAATTATGGCGTTTAATGCTTCCGTGCAACGCATATTTAATGGAGTTAAAGTTTTCCTACCTATTACTATTTATTAAAGGCAACATTATTACAAATTCTTTTAACAACTTTGTTGGGGCTAACTTCTATTGGCTTATCTAATTTTTAAACGTTAATTCTTTTTTTCCTGATGTTTCCATTTTTTACTTTACTGCGTTTCCATGGTTCCGTTAGAAAGTTCTAACGGAACGATAATCAAGACAAAACTTATTAGAAAATGGCAAAAAAACGACAAAAAAAATTATTGAAGAAAAAATTGTTAACCTTTCAAAGACGCGAGTAAAACCGTCAGTGTCACCAGGTATTGGTGCTCATTCTCTTGTTCACAAACTTAACAAAATTAAAGTTAAATGCATCGAGTTTTAAGAAAAATGAATATGAAATAATGAAAAGACAGAAGATACATTTTAGTTTAATCCTGTCAAGTTAGACAGCGCCTAAAGAAAACTAGCGTATATTTCGTCGCCATGTTTTTAATCGCGTCTAAATTATCTATGGAGTGTCTAAATTTGACAGGATTAACTAATATTTTATCTTCTGTCCTTTTTTTAATTAAATGGAAATAGAAAGATGCACTTAACTTAAACTACGTTAGTTTGTGAATAAGAGAATCGGAACCATTGTATCAGTTACGTAGAGATGACGGATAATGGGACACAAACCAAGATGGGAATAAAGTCCTAAAGTGGTAATGGTGGAAATCGGAGATAAATATACGTTACTTAGCACATACTTTGGGTTAACTCTGTCTCTATCTCGCCATTGTAGTTTTACTGTTGTGCAATGTCGACAGTATAGCCTAGCTGAAGCTCTTCCTAAGCAACGTTTATTTATCACAGTTTTTACACTAAGTGTAGGGCCTGAGTGCCCGCTCAAATTGAGCGTCCAGCGGGGCGGGTCGTGCGGCGGCGGCGGCCATATCAAACAGACGCATTAACACCTAGGTGTCCTGAGTGGCGACCGAGCGGCGCGAGAACAACTTGCACGCAACGCTGCACGCTCCGCTCAAAGCTCCGCTGAACGCTCTTCACTCAGTTCGTACACTAAGGTCGTTAATTGTCCACAGCCGCTCACCATCACGTTAACAACAGCGAGATGATGATGAGCCGAGGCTTATAGGACGTGACGTGTGGTGGACACGCGGCTATAGTAAATGTCCGTCACTTTTTAACCGACTTATAAAAAAAGGAGGATTCGGATGTTTGAATTTTTTTTTTATGTTGGTTCGCGCATATCTCCGTCGTTTACCAACCGATTTGAACAATTCTTTTTCGTTTGAAAGGGTAGACTTCCCAAATGGTCCTATTGCCATCAGGTCCAGGATCTGTAGATGGTATCATGCCGAAATAGAGGGAAGTCGTTTTTTTGCAAAAAAATATCTTTTTCGCCGTCATCTCGATCTCGTTGACGTGACGGTGACGGCGGCGGTGGACAATCAGCCCAAGAGTTTATTTTATCTTGCTTTTACCTACTTCATGTAAGTAAGTTAAATTCTAGCAACGTTACATGTTACACGTTACAAAAGACTAGAACTTACGTTTGAAGTTCTTCCCATCCCTAGTGCAGGGTCCTTTATCCATGACACACTTGTAGTAGGCGAGCAGGATCCTGTCGTTCTGAATGATCGCGTCTGTGTTGAAGTTCTCGTAGCGGTTGGGGCCTTGTGAGTAGCATGACACCACCACCGTCAGCACGCACAGGCAGAGCAGCCAGTTCCTCATTGTTGCTGGTTTCTGGTGGGTAAGTTCATGGGTGTTGTTAAAGCTTATATTTTGCTAAGTTGTTTTTACACGACAACCCCAAAAAGACATGGGGGAGTTGGGATAATTCTGCACAATATTATCCTAATGCTGCTTTTTTACAGTTTATTTCTATTATAAACATGGCAGGCGTTTTTTTTAATAATTATTAAATTTATCTTGGCTAGTCTCTAAAGTATGTATCATAATTATAAATCTTGAAAAGCTAATTCTATCTATAGATGAATAAAATAAACCGCATTAAAATTGGCGTCCGATAAAGACAAGAAAGCGGAAAAGCATTTTCATTCTATACTATTTAGATAAATATGGTAACGTCATGAAGGTCGAGAGGTTCAATAGTGTCCTCCTTTATTATCATTTTAGATTTAACTTTATACCAAGTAAAAAAAAAATAGAAAAATAAAAAATAGTTCTGCATTCAAGACAATACGATTTCGTGCAAGCGTAAAACACCATTTAGAATATTGAGCTCAAAGAAAGTTAAAAGAAACAATAGTATCGCACAATGTCAAGGTCGGCGGTCGCGGTCGGTAAAATGTATTCCACTTTCTACTATGTACCGGTAGAATACAAGGATTCACTAAAATAAAGGCTTTGCTTCATGACACTAATTTAGCGTATAAGCGTATCTTAATATATAAATGCAATTCTTTTGTAATTTAATTTAAATGTAACCAAATCTTCGAACACACGTGATTCGAGTCACAATAGAAAGACAATAGCAATGCGACAGCCGGCTGTCGCTTGGTCGACGAAAGGTTTACCACAAAGATCCTAAACTAATATTATAAAGAGTTTTAGTTCGGGGTAATCTCTGGATAGCACTTATCTGATTACAAAGAATCATTTCACTGACACAATGCTACATTATTCAACTTCAACTCTTAATGAATGGCCTTTGTGGAAAAGACACCACAATTCTGCCAATAACACGTGAACTCTGATAATTATTAAACATGGGATATTTGTCATATTTCTTGAGACAAGTGACAGCAGATGTTAAACATTTTATAAGTATAAATACTGTGGCATAGCTAACAAAAAGAATGTGGAGTAAGGAAGTGATTGAACTATTGCATGCTAGTTAAGTAAGTATATAAGAAAGCTCTCAAATAAAAATTTTATTACGTTACTCCTTATACCTAACATGAATGAGCTACCCGCTAGTCGGAAATTAGCCGAAACAATTACGCAAACAGCACAAAATGAAACTTTTCTACAAAAGACAAGTGTGCGTATATTTTAATTTTGAAAGTTTGTTTGTGCATGGTTACCGCCTTTTAGTTGTTGAGATGCTCTGAAGATCAATGTTAGATCTTAACTTTTTTTAGGGACATCTTAGGGAATGAGTACATTAGTAGTACAAACATTTTTATTTATTACTAGCTGTTCCTCGCGGTTTCACCCACGTAACATTGGATTTTTGTTTACAGTTTCGCTCCCGTGGGACATAACGTGATATTACCTATATAGCCTGTGTTACTCGTGGACAATCTAGCTTTCGAATGGTGAAAGAATTTTTAGAATCGGTCCAGTAGTTTTTGAGCTTATTCGTTACAATCAAACAAACAAAGTTTACCTCTTTATAATATTAGTATAGGTCAACCGAGTTCTTAACCTTTCGACGACCAAGCGACAGCCAGCTGTCGCGGTGCTATTGTCTTTCTATTGTGTCTCAAATCACGTGTGTTCGAAGATTTAATTGAAAAAATATTAATTTTATTATGACTAGATACCGCTTAAATAATATTTAGCTGTTGTTTTGACATTGTAAACAGATACCACAATTATATTTATCCTTATTTGTTTACAAGTACATCAGAATAAATTATTATCGACATCTTTGATCAGTTACCTACAAAAGTTGCGGTTGCCGAGACTTATAAATAAACTTATGGAAAGACCAATACCAAGAAACGCGTAGTTTTAACTTATGTTTTGGACCCAAACACGTTTAAACATAAACAAATAAACATTTCGATAAACAAAGGCACACCAAGCTAATCTCAGAGTAGTAAATAAGAAAAATACGTAGAACTAACATTTCTAAAACAGACTGCGACCACCCGTTCACTTTCACAGCACTTTCTAAGAAGCTTTTTATAGAAAACTACTCACCGAAGAAAGTTGTGCAGTGCTGCTCTTGCGGCGTCTGCTGTCGCAATGGCGGGTGATGGCTTGTGTTGTGGGCCCCTGCCTTGGTCCCCAGTAACGGCGGGGTGCGAAGAACCTGTCGGCCCGGGGTCGACGTAACGGGCCGCATACAAAACGTCACGAAGAAAGCAGTGCCATGCAATGAATATTATTACTGCGCGGGCAGTAATAATATTCATTGCATGGCTTTTATCTTGTCATGTTTTGTTCGAGTTTGCCCGTTATTTTTGCAATCGTTTCATTTAAAACTGGATCATAAATGCTATATCATAAGTATATATTTTTTATTATCTTAATGATCTGGAAAATTCTTGCCTACAAAGGTTCTTATTAATATACTTCACCCGCGTAGATGTTGAACCTTTCATGCTATATTATATCCCTTCAGGGATTGAATTTCCGAAAATTCTTTCTTAGTGGACACTTTGGCCTAGTGGTTAACGTGATGGCCTAGTGGTTAAGGCGCCCGGCTCTCATGGAAGAGGTCGCGGGTTCGAATCCGGGCAAGTACCAATGTGACTTTTTCAATTCATATGTACTTTCTAAAGTTTATCTTAGACATCACAGACATCGGTGAAGGAAAACATCGTGAGGAAACCTGGACTTGTAGTTAATATAAGTCCGAAATCGCCAACCCGTCTTGAGCTCGTGCCTTCTATGTATGAGAAGAGGCCTTTGCCCTGCAGTGGGACAGTTATAGGTTGGTATTATAGTGGACACTTACTTTTCACAAAAAATCATACCCTCCAAGTTTCATGTTTCTAGGTCTGGGCTTAGCTGTTAACAAATTACCCAGTCAGTCAGTTGTTTACCTTTATATTGACAAGTATAACTTTTTTATTGAAAACCCTATTGAAATGAAACCAACACAAAATTTTTAGGACAGAAAAACCACAACGCGTCATTGAAAACTGCATTTTTGAGATTAGTAAACAAAATTTAAAAAAATCAAAATTCAAGGCATTTATTTCACTTAGACTTATGAATAGTCAAAGAGTCGGTCGGTCAGCCAGAAAAGTGACGCTAATTGCCTGTTCCAAAACGTAGATCTCTGTGGAGAAGAACAGGGAAGAAACTCCACGGACACAAACGCGTAGACAAACAAGCTAACAGAAAAAATAAAAATAAAATGTTTTGTGCTATAATAGTTTTTTTTATAATTATGCCTTCCATAAGTACATTCAGCGACCAATTACGATTTTATTGCATGTATTGATTGATTTATGTTTCTATGCTGAGAATATGACGCAATAACTAATACTTATGTTACGATACCAGTAAACAATTAATTATTTAGTTTATTATTCTTTATTGATTTATTAAGGTGTTTGAAATGCATTTATAATGTCATGCCCATTAGCCACGAGGCTTGTAAACTAGCAAGTTAGAACCAGGCATCCGTCACTCGCTATTATTTACCTCAATTGTTTTTTTAACAAAATATTAGTTTTAGTGAAAAGAAGAAACTACTAATAAGTATACATCGTGTTAGGTAAGTCGAGAGACATATTTAAGGTCATGATAATAAATGCTCTCACATGACTAATTAAGCTGAAAATGATAATAAAACATTATAAAAGCGTAAAGAAAATCCTATTTGAATTATCTATGAGATGATGTAAATAATTCCCTTTCCATAATAAATAACTTGGGGACTTTATAAAATTCAATCTGAAATTAAAGATTTTGGAAAAAAACATTCTGACGCAAAAACTTTGTTCTGCTCTGGTTTGGGGCATAATTATGTGCCAGTGTATTATATTTACATAAGTACAACATACCGTCACTTTAATACTAATACTGCAGATATTATTAAAAAAAAAAGTTTCGAATTGCAAGAGGCATCCTTATAAATACATATATAGGATAGGGACATTGGATCTACATGAATAAAATATATTGAAATTCCTTCTTTGGATAACCTTTACCATAAATAGTTCATTGATGCAAAGCAAAACGTTTTTTTCCTCTCGATAACTTGCGTATTTTGACATTCGCAGAGTTAGAAATTAAACGATATATTATGTCATATTCATTTCGAGGACAGAAAAGCGTCTTAAGACCAGGCACTTGACTGTCAACATGTTTGCCATTTAGTGACAAAGTTAAATAAGTCACAACATTGTAAAACCGTTACCCTTTGTCTCTAAACCCGTTATTATAACAGTAAGTTATATGGCTTAAGAAAAAATAAAATCCTCTGAAGGAACCAGAGTTAAATGCATCGTTTGAGAACAGGTTTTGGATGCAATGTCATTAACATTATGGTGACCCCAACTTTGTGATATAATCGTAAACATACCAGCGTGCGAGCGTACAGTTTATGTAAAAATATTTGTGTTATGTCATGTGTGATGTCAAGATGTGTCTCTATAATAAAGCGTCTTACTAATAATCGCTGCATAAAGTTATGACAGGTTTAAGGGTCAAAAAATGTATGGTTACACAGGCTTTATTCATGACATAACTTTACACAGTGATTATTAGTAAGGGCAAAAGTGTTTTGGATAACCTACATGATATTTTTCTGTTTATTTTTGTGGTTATTATACTCATTTTTTGATAGCTTTCCTTATAGACTGCCTGTTCGGATCACCCATAGGATCACCTAAACCTATTCAGCGCGGTTCGTTACACAAAAATGATAATTTATGTTTGGACTTTAAAAGAGACGAAAATCCCTACGTTTTTATCGGAATTTCTTCTCAAATGTTGTCAGTTAGGATATGCCGACTCCATCTAGTTTGAAAAAATATGACTTGTTAAAGTGATTTAATATCCCACTTGCATATTAAACGATTATTTTTTTTTCATTTGAAGAAGACTAAGGCCTATTGGCTACGGGGCCGTAGCTGCATAAACGCGTATCCCGCTCGTGTCTACGCTTACGCCTTGTCAACAGTCTCATAGATTTGTATGTAAACTGCAGGCAAGCGTACGCCAAGCGTATGATGACGAATACGCGTTTACTTCTGCTGCACCTTTAGCTTCGAAGGCATTAGAAAGTAAAACATATTTTTCTCTGTGAGCTTTATTTAATGTTCGATTTTCCAACACATGATTGAACATTTTTTAACTATTAAATCTATACAAATATGAGCAAGTGTCGGAATATTTTTTATTTAGAACCATTGATAAACATTAAATAAAGTGTTATAAATAAGTTATCTACCAAAGACCGACTACCTTAAACAGAAACAAAAAAAAAGGTGTAGGTATAAATTTAAAAAAAAAACATGCCACACGTCAGCTGCGCTTTCAATCAATGTTAAGTTAATGTAAGAAATTGTCAAGAACAAATAAAATAACTAAACACACCAGTTCACGTGAGTTTATTTATTCAAAAAACCGGAAATCAGTTCCAGCTTCTCGAGCAAAAAGTTAATATTACAACAAATACCTCATTAAAGGTGAACGCAGACTTGGCCGCCACCCCAGTCCCCGCAGTCATCGCATTTTCGTTGTAGTCGTTTCAGGGTCTGCGGCAACTGCGACGCGGGTAGGTGTGCGAGGTGGCATAGAACTTCATATAAAGAATTCGAATGCGAAGACTGCGGCGCGTGCGGTGTGGCCAAGTCTGCGTTCACCTTAAATAAGCTCTTTCAAATTTCTTCAACAGATTTTCAACTTTATCACTAAAGCTTTAGGTTCATGGTTAACCGGGAAGATTTGACTGTTTCGGGTATCTGACGTGCTGGCGCCTGTTTAATGTGTAACTAGGTAAACATGCTTCATAATACATAACAGATTTATTTAAATCATTGATATAAAAACCTGTTTAAATGTGTCAATTACGTATTTTGGCACAAGATGTCAATAAACTCATTCAGTTAACGAAATCATAAATATTTTACAGTTTAGATCTAATTTATCCTTACTGTAAATTGTAAATAAATAACACTTGGTTATGTAAAATATAATTTTAACAATTGAGAATTTGTTATGCTGTTGAAGTTACACCAATATATAAGGTAATAAACCTGTGATAGTTGTAAGATGGTTAATGTAAATATCTTTGAACTCACGAATGGTCCTACAATACGGCTTAGTTTGAGTAAATATTTTGATCAGAAATTCCAACCAAAGCCACAACAGAACTAGTAAAAACAATCTAAAAAACAAGAATTCCTAAGGTACATTCTAACATCTTTACAAATAAATTTAACAAATTGAGTATCTGTATGCAATGTCAAAATTGTAGGAAAAAGAAAGTGAAAGTACATACGGTACCTATAACAAGAGAGAAACTTTTCTGTTTGTTTATCAGTTTGTTCTGGCTATTCTTCGAAAAAGCTGGACTATTTTTGAGGGAACTTTCACAGACAGATGATAATATTAGAAATACTAGTTTTATTTGAAAGCTATCTGTCCCGCTTATGTAGCCTAAGTATATATGTCTTTCTGTAAAGTTTCATCAAAATCCTTTCAGTAGTTTTTGCGTGAAAGAATAAAAAACATAAATACATACAAATCTTTCCTTTTTATAATAATAACTAGCTTCTGCCCGCGGCTTCGCTCGCGTTAGAAAGAGACAAAAAGTAGCCTATGTTACTCTCCATCCCTTCAACTATCTCCACTTAAAAAATCACGTCAATTCGTGGCTCCGTTTTGCCGTGAAAGAAAGACAAACATACAGACAGACACACTTTCCCATTTATAATATTAGTATGGATATATACCTATATTGTATAGAGCACAGAAATAAAACTTTTGTAATTGTTTCAAGTCCTCATGACTCAGCCAGTTTTCAATTAAATAAATGGATTGAAAAGATATCTTCTGATCTTTGACATCAAGATATTAAGTGGTATTAAAAGCCATAAACAAAATCATTAAAAATAACTAGTACCTACGATATACCATTGTAATGGTTCAGAAAATAGTAACAATGTCAGTACATTGTAAAGAATTCTGCTGCACATTTTAATGTATCTAAGTAAGTAGGTCTATAGGTATGTTGGCGGCCAAAAACGGTAAATTCGCTACCAGTTCACATGTAGAGATAGCATGGGCAATAGCGTGGCATGTAACAGTATGTTTCTGCAATATAAATGTTCTACTTATTACTAGCTTAGTAGTAACATCCGTTGGTAAACCTTTTTGTGGGAAATTCTCATGAAACTCTTGGTCAGGGGTAGACGTAGGGTTATGTCAGGCTCTTACTGACTAAAACCCCATGATTCCTCTTGCTACCGTGAGTCGAAAGTCCGGTATATTTTTGAATCATTATTCGCAGCGAGCCCCTATGTGCGGCCTATCTTGCGACCCACAGAGCCCCTACAGAGGTAGGGGAACGTAAGGTCGCAAGACAGGAACACAGCGAGCCGCCATCACAGGAATCTGTAAAGCTCCATTTATAAAAAAAAAACTCGTTTTCGTACCTAAAAGTGATTTCGGGGAAAGAGGCGTTGGTAGTAGAATACCAATACCCAGAAGTCGGTTTGTTCCCAACAATTCTACTAAACAGATAGGCTCAGATATATAGGCGTAGATTTTGCGTTACAGAATAACATGCATCTATACATTTATCCGTCTCGTCGTCACCAACTTTCGCATTATAACAATAGTAGGAAGTATGATGTTCAACATACTTACAAGTGTGATAAAATTGCAACCCGTATTGTAAATTTCCATCGAGAGTCATTTGAATGTTAGGTGTGTATTTCTGTCTTCTCAGGTAAAATGACTGCTTAATATTTCATTTGTGCATTAAAATAATTACCTAAAGTTTGTTTCTTTGTAAGATATTTAAGTGACGATAAATATGTTTGTACACATTGTTTTGTCAATGTGGTGTGTAAACAAGAAGACTTCGATTCGTTAAAAATCGTGTCAAGCAAGTTATCACCATAAAAGGTTTGCGAAATATAGCTTCTAGCTGGGGTCCATACTTCTTTATTTTGCTCCTGTGGTACACAGCGAGATATTATTCAGTCCTTATGTTCCTATTATAAATTCTATGTGCTTCATAAAGTCTGTTTTGGACACATATTATACTTATTTATACAATACTAGCTTATGCCCGCGGCTTCGCTCGCGTTAGAAAGAGACAAAAAGTAGCCTATGTTACTCTCCATCCCTTCAACTATCTCCACTTAAAAAATCACGTTAATCCGTCGCTCCGTTTTGCCGTGAAAGAAAGACAAACAGACAGACAGACAGACACACTTTCCCATTTATAATATTAGTATGGATTTACAAACTAAATTACAAATCTAAAAAAAGGAAAAAAGTAGAATAATATATACATAATATATACTATAATTAAAATAAAATGGCATCAAAAGACTCCCCCGCATCACTGTCAACCGGTAAAGTGCCCAACAGGCCGGCAGAATTGCTACGTTGGATGGCAATGCTAAGCCTCTGGCTAAGATAAAAGCCAGCCTTTTGGTCACAGGAAGAGTAAACTAGTCTTTTTGACAGCTCTTTAAAAATAAGGTGGGCCCTCGGACCCCATGGCCCAAGGGTTTTTATGTATTATTCAATCAAACTGATAGTTTCAGTAGATGCACGACTAAACAAATAAAAAACAATCTCTTCTGATCTACCTTGTATCGTACTACGGATTTGTGATTGTAATTGAAATAAAGCATTAATAAATTATCCCAATTTTACAACCATCATCAACATCAACTTTTTATTGCGGAGTCACAGTGACTGTGTATTACTTTCAAAGTAATATGTTTCAAAACTACTTACAATCTTATAAAAAGTAAATAGATACTCAAAATCCGAATAATCCGGTAATTTGACGGGCCTGTTGGCCTAGTGGTCAGTAACCCTGACTGCTAAGCCAAAGGTCGTGGGTTCGATTCCCACTCAGGACAAACATTGTGTGATGAGCATAATTGTTTGTTCTGTGTCTGGGTGTTATTTATCTATAATACGTATATATTTAAAAATTATATAAGTATGTATATCAGTTGTCTGATTACCATAACACAAGCTCTGCTTAGCTTGGGATCAGATGGCCGTGTGTAAGACGTCCCAGGATATTTATTTATTTATTTATAAAATCCTTAATACATAAAAAATAGGTCTCATGAGTCTTGCAGTTCATGTCTCTTTAATTGAATCCTAACAAAATTTTAGTTGATTACTGTACTGGTGTTGTGATAATAATTAACATTTTAAACATCAATTCGATTAAGACCGATTAGAAGAGACACGACAGATAAGACCGAGAGGTGGCGCCACCGCCACACGGAATAAGTTAGCTCCGTACAAATAATTTGTTAAAAATATCTAATCAAGCAATTAAGTATAAAATCTTAGTGAAACGGGTGAATAATCCCACGTACCATCAGTGCAAGTGTTATCCAGCAAAAAACTTAAGTGTTATTCGGACAAACCCTATTTGAAGTGACAAAGTGATAAATCAATATTAAAGACATTATAGAACCAGTATTTAACGTGGACTAAACTTAATTACGACCCACAAGACTAAACCCATACAAACAGTGGAAAAAAGTGACTATTTTTATTAAATTCTATGATAACATGATCAAGTGAGTCCGTTTTTTATTCAAACTTTGACAATATTGACATCACAACCATCAAATCTCGGGAAGGAAGCGACATCTAGCGCAACTATTTGAAACTGCTTAGCGTGGCAGCTAGCTCGCATCACGAAACACCACAAGATGTTAACATCAATGATCAATCAACTATAGCGACATCTAGTATCTTAAAGGAAAAACTGCACCACATACGTCACCGCACCAAGAGATCATCGATTTCGCTTATTGCCTTAAGCGCTGGTGTGGTCGACTGGTTATATAGGCTGCGTGATAGCTAGTGTCTGTAGGTTCGAACCCCACTGGGGAAAGCACTTTTTGTGATTATTTAATTCAAAATCTGAACATATAGAGAAGTATAAAAAATATCAGAAATGGATTTTCTAAGCAATATTACGTTTAGAAGACCTAGAACGCAATCAGACACTAAATTGGAAGATGACAGTATAGCACAATCTGGAACGTTAAACTACACTGCTAATAGCATGCCAGAGGTATCTGACGATGAGGACGACCAAATAAAATCACTAAAGGAACAAGTTGAGACATTATCAGCACAGTTACATAGCGCATACAATGAAATAGATAAGTTATCTCTAGTAAATATTAACCTAAAACAATTAAATGAAGAATTAATAAAAAAAAACAGTCTGTACAAAAAAAATGCAAATAGCCCAATCAAAAATAAGACTCCGAAAAAACAATTAACTAGTAAAAATAAACAAAACTTTAAGGAAGCAAGTAACACTACTCTGTCAAATAAATCTACTTCAAAAGAGAACACAGGACGAGAAGCATTAAACAAGTGCAAGAAAAGCATTGATAAAAATGTCATAAACTCCGAAACAACAACACCGAACAACAAAAACAGTAATAATATCGGAAACTTTTTGTATACCCAGTTTCCTAGCTTTAGTCCTTCAGAGGATAATAAAGACAAAGAAAAAATGTGCATATTAAGTACAAATAATAAAAATCACATCTTCTCGATAGCGACTACAACTTTCCAAAATAATAACATATGCCATTACGTAAAACCAAATGCTAGTACCGAACAGCTTTTAAATGGGATGAAAACCAAGTTAAGCGACTTTAAGACAAGTGACTTCTGCATTGTATTACTCGGTGAGGAAGACTTCATTTCAACACAAAATTATCACAGGATTGTTCAACATATAAGAGACGTTTTAAAGGAGATTCAGCATACTAATATAATTATTTGTTTACCAACTTACAAGTTTGGGAACTTCACTAGTTTATACAATCAGAGAGTTGAGACATTCAATAATTTATTATACTGGGACATCCAGAATCACGGACATGCATATCTACTGGACAGTAACCGCAATCTCAAATGTGACTACAGTATGTTTAATAGACATACATCAATAAATAACTTTGGACTAAGCACTATATTTAATGATTTATTGACATTAATTAACGACGTTAAACGTAACGTTAATACTGACATCTCACCCGATATAGAAAATTATGATGAATCTGTGACAACAACCGATTTTTTTCGTGACTAGCCACTTATACATTCTACATCAAAATATTGCAGGCTTATTATCAAAGTCTGATATTTTTACGATCTGCCTTAACGAACTGAAAGAAAAGAGTATAAATGCCAACGTGCTGTGCATTACCGAGCACTTCATGATGGAAGGCTATGAGGATCAACTCAATATACCTAACTACTCTCTAGCAGCATGTTTTAGCAGAAAAGACAGTAAAAGAGGAGGTGCCTGCATACTCGTTAGGAATGGCCTGCGCTGGAAGGAACTACCGCGTATATCTAAACTATCAACTTGTGGTATATTTGAATGTTGTGCTATAGAGCTGAGTGACTATAAGACTGCTATTGCCTGTGTATATAGAGTACCAAAATTAAGTAATCTAAACGTGTTTTACGAGAAACTTGAACTGTTGTTAAGAGAGCTAATGAAAAAATGTATAAAAAATATTATTGTTACAGGTGATTTTAACATTGACGTAATGAAAAAAAATTGTCAGTCGTTGGAATTTCAGAATTTATTACTAAGCTGTAATTTAAAACTGGCTATCAATCAACCCACACGTCTAAAAAGTCAGACCTGCATCGACAATTTTGCGCATAATTTTAGTCAACCCTGTAAAGCCACGGTGCTTGAACTAGCTCTATCCGATCATACAGCCCAACTACTTAAGTGTCCAATAGAAACATTAAGTTGTCTAAATAGGTGGCGAACAGCGAGACGTGATTACAGTAAGGAAAACATCAAAAAGTTCAAGACATATATCGGTAGTTTGTCTTTCTCTGACGTATATCAGTCTACTGACGCAAACTCTGCCTACAATGCTTTTATTGACATTTTTAGTTTACTCTACAATCAGTGCTTTCCTAAAATCTTTACTTCAGTCAATATGAATAGAAGAAGTAAGTGGATATCAAAAGGTATTAGTTTGTGTAGCAGGAAAAAACGTCAACTATTGTGGCAATACAGACTAAAACCCGGACCGCATAATAAAAATATCTTAACTAATTATTCAAAACTATTAAAAAAAATTATAAATCTAACAAAACGGGCACAGAACGACCACAAAATAAATACATCTAAAAATAAAAGTAAAGCAACGTGGGGAATAATTAATGAGTATAAATTGAATGCACCAAAAAATTATATAACTAAACTTATAGTTAATGATCAAATAATAAAAAATCCTAAACACATTGCTAATTTTTTTAATGACTATTTTGTAGATAAGATACAACCGTTAAGACATACAGAGGTATCAGTAACTAAACATATTCCGGCAAAAAAAGACTCCATGTTCATGGCACCCTCCCTACCACAAGATATTGTAAAGATAATTTCAGCTCTGAAGAATACTAACAGTGTGGGTCATGATGGGATCTGTACCAAAATAATCAAAGAAGTTCCTTATGAAATATGTGGACCATTAAATCATGTGATTAATCTAAGCATTAGTGAAGGCACGTATCCAGATGCTCTTAAAACAGCCATCATTAAACCAACGTACAAAAAGCAGAACAAAGAGCTAATGGAAAACTACAGACCTATTGCGCTGATACCGGTATTTGCTAAAGTATTTGAAAAGTATTATTATAAAGAATTATACGCGTACTTGGAAAAACATAACATATTGTGCGATGAACAAAAAGGGTTTAGGAAAAATAAAAACATTAATATGGCTGTATATGACTTCCTACATGTGGTATTAGAAAATATGGATAAAAGAATGCCAGTGTCATCAATATTTTGCGATATGACACAGGCCTTTGACTACATCCAACATAATATCCTTTTCAAAAAACTTGATGCCTATGGGTTAAGAGGTAATATTCTAAAACTCTTTGAATCATATTTGAGTAACCGTAAGCAAATAACGCAAATTAGTAGCATTAACGCGAAAAAGGTAGAACAAGTATTTTCATCGGAAGAACGTAGAGTAGTCTATGGAGTACCACAGGGAAGCGTATTAGGACCGCTTCTCTTCATTCTCTACATTAATGACTTCCCTAGAGCCACGATATACCCTATGACCCTTTTCGCAGACGATAGTACAGTCACTGTAACATGTAAATACCGAGACACGTTCGAAACAGACATAAACGATGCTCTTATTAAAATTATTGAATGGTTAGACAATAATAATCTAAAAATAAATATAAATAAGACCCTAATTATCAATTTTAATCAACGTTTGACATCTAAAAATCTTGACATTAATTATAATAATACAAAAATTGACGCAGTAAATACGACGAAGTTCCTAGGTCTAACAATAGATAGTGCCCTCAATTGGAAGGCCCACATAGAGACCCTAAGCAAACGATTGAGCAGAAGTTCATATGCCTTATATACTCTATCTCGAAACCTCAGTAGTGATGCACTCCTTACTGGTTATTACGGACTCGTTGAATCGGTTCTCAGATATGGTGTAATTTTCTGGGGCAACTCTACTGACAGGGAAGTAATATTTAAGGCTCAGAAAAGGTGTTTGAGGGCAATGTTTCATTTAAAAATAACAGATAGCTGTAAACCCTATTTTAAACATTATAAGATTCTGACTCTGCCATCTTTATATTTATTAGAAATACTTTTATTTACTAGGTCAAACCCTCACCTATTTCCAAGTGTTGCGGATACGTTCCCTAGAAACAGGCGTGATAATAGCAGACTATGCTCGAAATCGGCTAGCACGGCACTTATGCGCAAGAGTGTCTTATGCATGGCACCTACCATATATAATAAACTCCCTAAGGGTTGGAAAGATTTGAGGTTTGCTGAATTTAAATCTAGAATTAAATCCATGCTAACTGACAAAGCTTATTATAGTGTTAATGACTTTTTACAAGATAAATTATGAATATATTGTGACTAATTATATAGGCAATCATTAATTCTTATTATATGTAATTTCTAATTTAAATTTGAATAATAATAATTCTCGAATACAATTAATCAAATCAAACAATGGATTGCACGTCATTGATTATGACAAACATGTTGGAATCAAATTTTATTGTAACATCTTGCATGCTATTGTATGTACACACATGTTTATGCAAATAAAAGTATCTTTATCTTTATCTTTATCTTTAGAAACGACTTCTGTTTTTGAAAATAGACAGCAATTTCACTGTTCAATATTATATTGCTACTAATAAAAACATAGGCGCAACGAACACCTAAATTATAAACCTTTTGTTTATTAGTAAATTTTACGTAGTATTCAATTGGTATAAATAATATTAATAATTAGTTCTCGACCGAACTCTCTAGTACACGTAAAAACCTTTGCCCGTCACCAGCCTAATTGTTTTTCGTAGTGCGTGCTTTAGATTAATGAGTAGTATAGCGGAAAAATGCAAAATAATATATTTGCTACGCTATAAGGTGTGTAAGAAATAAAAAAAATACTTACACTTTGAAAATGATAATTTATTACACAAAACTGGTAATCAAGAAACACTTCAGACCGAAAATAAATCTAAAGGCAAAATTGGTTAGTAGAAAACACTTACATTGGATATTGATGCTAAAAAAAAGAATGATGATGCTATAAATTAAATCAACAGATTTTTTAAGAAGAATAAAGAAAAGATACAGTGTGTTCCTAGCTTTACCTAACACTTTTTCATGAAATAATTTATGAGTAGAATTCCTTACTTTACGTTGTCTAAGCTAGTCAAAAGCATGCTTTTGCCGTTTACAACAGCAACTTAAAAACTTATCAGGGTTCTCATGAAAAATGACAGGTGAAACACAGGCTTTTTAAAATAGGTATAAAACATCACCGGTTATCAACACAATTTATAGAAATTAAAGTTCCAATAGATCCTGGAGCAGGAGTTTACACGGCAGTTATTTCAAATGCGCCTAGTGGCGCTTCAGTCTTCAAATTTTTATGGGTGATATTTAAATGCGGTCCGAGAACCGAATATTGGTGTTAGTTGACTGCTTACATGGGTTAGTTACAGCAACAGTCAGATTATTCTTCCGTAAATCAGTAAATCATGACTTATGGCAAACTGGATCTTAATTTATCACTTGTTTCGCAAAATCACGACACAAGGGGAAAAAAATACGAGAAATACCTGCACTTCTATGCGGTATATTGGTTATTCATCCATTGTAATATCCAGCCAATTTCTTCAATTTTCTTTAAATCATGAAAATACGTGCTCTTAACCGCTCACCATGAATCGAGCATATATTATTTGAACAACTGAGTGAACTGACTTATTCAGAAATCAACAATAGATTCAATAAAATTCACAGGAAAAAAGACCTTTTGTCCATCAACTCCAAGCAGTAAGTGACAAGAAAAAAATCAGTCATTTCTTTTCTCCAAACAGCACCGCTTCCAATTTTAAAAATTGACCAAAAAGAATTTGGTAAAAAAGGCTAGCGAACAAAAAGAGAACTTATTTGTCGAGCATGAAAAAGGCCAAACAGTAGCGTAATGCTACAGTAGGTACAAGTTCGATAGATTTGTTTAATGGTCAAACAAATGTATCGAATTCGAACAAGAGAAAGCCGAGTTTTTCGAATTGTATGAAAGGCATATAAGTATGTTAACTTGCATACCGGGTTAGGCTTTCTACCGTTTGTTCCATCATAAATAAAATAAATAAATAAAATTAATATCTTTGGACAACTCACACACGGTCATCTGATCCCAAGCTAAGCAGAGCTTGTGTTATGGTAATCAGACAACTGATAAACAAACTTATATAATTTATAAATACATACATATTATAGATAAATTACACCCAGACACAGAACAAACAATCATGCTCATCACACAAAGTTTGTCCTGGGTGGGAATCGAGCCCACGACCACCGGCTTAGCAGTCAGGGTCACTAACCACTAGACCAACAGGCCCGACAAAGGTTACTATTCTCACTCAGAAAGCTGTTACGCTGAAATGGAACAAGGCTGAACACATCAGACAAGCAAAATTTACATGGCAAGCGACATCGCGGAAGGCCCAAGCGGAGATGACGAAATGAACTGTTGGATAAAGATCGATAAAATAGCTTTATGCAGAGAAATATAGAATGGGAGTAGAGAGGCATTTGCTCTGCAGTGAAAAAAATCTAAATTAACACTTAATTTTAGCTCCATAAAAATGTTTACCTATCTGTAGATCTAGATTTTGGTTGCAGTACAATTAATATAATAGTTACTCAAGATGCGTTGGTAAATAAATGGTGTCATCATAAGATGATCCGACTCTTGATATTGTTGTACAAAATCGATTGAGGAGTTTTTTTAAGCTCATATAAAAGTATGTTTATTGATGCGTGGTGTGAAATACGCAATAATTTCCTGAAGCGCAGCAAACCAGAAACTGAATTGTGTGCAATATGAATTAGGTGGTGTTTGAGTTTATGAGCTCACATTATGCTTTTATGTACATTATGTTAAGTTTTAATTATTAATAGATTTAGCTACAATTATTATTCTATAAGTGTGATAGGAGCCACTTTTAGAACAAGGTCTTATGAATAAAATTATGTAAATAAGGTAAAAACCAAAGGTAAAAACGTATCATTTATGGTGGACGTTCAAGGCAGCCCCCGCGAAATTCAAATTCTTTAACGCGTTTTTCAATTTGTCGCTTATTGTCTGGGTGTGTGTTGATATAGTATGGTAAGCGACTGTATAGTCATTAATATCATCAAAACAACCCTCAGAGTGCATACAACTCGATTGAATGACTTTTTCATGAAAAGGCATTGGCAATCAATCGAGTTAAATGCACTTTGACGAGTGTTCTGCCGTTGGCTGTTAAGCATTCTTAGCAATAAAACAAAATACATTAACTGTCAAACAAAATTTTATTTAAGAAAGTACAAAACTGCATAAAAGGAGACATAACAAGACTTACACAACTAAAGAAAATAAAAACATTTCCCTCCTGGATTAGTCGGGTAAAAGAGTAAATATGTTGAGAATATTTTTAAAAATGGCATCCGTGCATAATGGTCGTTGATCTGCGGTCATTGCTTAGCGTCCATAGCCGTGATGGTAATAATGATGGTGGTAGCCGTGGTGCGCATCGTGGCCTGGATCTGCGGCTGCGCTGGCGACGGGGCTGCGCGCCGCCCGCCCGGCACCGCTCACCAGGGCGAGCACGGCGCATACGAACATCAAGAGGAAGGCAAGCTGGAAAGTGAAAAAAAAAATGATCGAAAGGTTTTTTTTTTTGGTGAGTGGGAAATCATCCAATGACTGCTCCCGTCCTGGGTGCGGCGGATCGAAAGGTTGTGTCTGTGGTTTGTAGATATTCATCGAGTAAGGACTACTAAAATATGTCCTTGCGTTTTATTTTGAGGATGGGAAATAATCAAATAAGTTCTCCCGCAACGGGCGGGATGGGAAGGAGTGTCAGACTCTGCCGGGGTTGCGCAATATATTTATAATAGTTACCGTAACCCCGGAACATAAAGAGCAACCGAAGGAACATGAGTGGCTTTTAGTCGTGAAAGAACGTGCCGGGCTACGCTTAATGTAGGGTTCTACGTAGTCCGTCCGTCACAATAAGTGGGAAGAGTTTAAAATAGCTATTTGTTACGTTGACATACTAAGTACGGAACTCTAATAAATACGGAACTCTCAAAACGGGCCCGCAAAGGACGGTGATAACTAAAAAAAGAGTTATAGATTCCAACCATACATAGAAAGTTCGAGAAAATTTACTACAAACTTAGTCCGGAAATTATTTTGTACAACTTTTTTTGTATTTTCTGTTCAAAAACTGCTCTTTCCATCTAGTTTAAAATAATTTTCCTAGGAAGTCCTTATAAAGTTCTACTTTTTAGATTTTTTCATATTTTTCATATTTAAACTTATGGTTCAAAAGTTAGGGAGGGGGACACATTGGTTTTTACTTTTGGAGCGATTATTTCCGAAATAATAATAAAATATTTTAGTAAACCCCTTTTCATTTTTGAATACCCATCCAACAATATATCACACGAGGGTGGACATAAAAAAAAACACTTCCCACTTTACATATAGGGAGGCTACCCTAATAAAACAATTTTTTCCAAATTTTATTTTACCACTTTGTCGGCGTGTATACACATTGGTACCAGATTTCAGCTTTCTAGTGCTAATAACGGTCACAGAGATCAAGCAAGGACGAGGACAGACAGACGACAGACGGACAGACAGCAATGGCGAAACTATAAGGGTTCCTATATAGTTGATTACGGAACCCTAAAAAAGGGAGTGTCAGGCTTTTACTGACTAAAACCCACCCTTGTTCGTTCGGTTACCGTTTATATTACAAGATCGAGGTAACGATTACGTAACCCCGGCAGACATTGGCCCTAAAGGAGTCTGTTTAGTTTTCATAATGATTTTTTCTATACGCACTCACTGATGTATTATAATTTTCATCTTATTAAGTTTAAGCTTTCGCAATATTTTTGAAGAAGATTGAGGGGATAAGCCGCGTATGTGTGTTAATTATGATAAATAAGCAGAGAGTACAAACAAGCACAGGGTAAGTAAGTGCGCATAAATTAAGAAGTTTATGTATTGATATTGTTTGTTATAACACCAGCAATTAGCATTAAAATGAATTCACTTTAAAATCATTTGTCAAGGAAAAAACTTTTTTGCCAATATTTGCACAAAAGCGAAAGAAGTCGATTATTAACAAATAATTTATGAATTTATTTTAATGCTAATTGCTGGTGTTATAACAAATATCAATACATAGACGTATTACTTATATTTTTACTAAAAAAAAGGTAGTAAAATTCATGGTGAATAAAGTTAAATAAAAAACTACTTACGACTTTCATTGTTGCAATATCAAAGAACACTGATAAATACATTTTGGAAATATTAGTTTATATACTCACTACAAGCACTAAAAATAAAAAAGAACAAAGACTAACAAAAATCTTGTTATTCTCAATTTTTAAGTGGATCATGGAATTTTATTAAAGGGTACAGGATAATGTTTACGGTTTTGATATACGAAATGCAACTCTGTCCGATAGTATTTATTTTTAAATCACGTGTGTAAAGTGGAATGAACTTTAAACCTTCAATCTTTGTTTTTGATGTATTAATTTACATACCTACTCCCAGATCGACAGAATTAGTTCAAATTATACGTATAGCATGTAGTACTCATCGTGATCTTTTTCTGTCTATGATAGGGCCACCCTCACTAAAATAGAGGTTATCGTGTCGCCCAGTCACTGCACGTAAAACACTAGTATCTAGTTGAATCCGGTTAGGCTAGGAGCCAACCCCTACACAGTTGGGAAAAAGACTAGGGAGATGAGGAGGTAAATTAGTTAAGATAATTCCGATTACTGCTGATAATAAATAGCAAAAGTTTCCGTAACAACTTTGCTCGACTATATTGCGTAGCATGTATTTTGGCAAAGTTTTTCCGTTTCTTTTTTTCTACCATAGTGTGTAGTTCGACGGTGACAGTAAGGGACTACGCAAGCACGCGAACTTTTTAATCCATTTGCAAACCTCGACTTTATAGTAACAAAAGCTGAACAGAAGTAGACAGCTCAACGATTTTTATGAACATAAGCCTAGAAATGATCGTAGATAAGCCTTAAGAAATCTTGACGGCATTTCTCATTCTTACGACGCCGAACTCGGCTGCTAGTAAGTAGTAGTGTAAGTGTGACAAAACTCAAACAGTGTGCGTAGTCCCTAATAGATCTTAGCCGAAGTACGCAGCAATTAATTTCTACTAAAGGGGTCTATTCACCAGAATTCTTACCTGACTATCGATACATATATCGACTATCGGATAACTGAAATGGTTACCATCATAACATTGGTTTTTTTTTTCATAAGAAATGAAAACTATGCGTTTTAAAAATGATATTTTTATTAATGGTGAATACAATAGACATTTTTATTCTACAATTTTTGTGCCAATACAATATACTTTTTATATTTTTAACTTTACTCTTATTATTTCTGTGTAGCAGCAGCTTTCTTCAATAGTTCGTTGTAAACAGGCTCATATTTCTCTTTTAACTGCTTGAGAACATTCTCGTACTTCGCCTTTTGCGCAGGAGTGCATTCTGCGCATTTACTTTGTAACGTCTTCATTGATAAATCTGAAATAATAAAATAAGATTAACCTTCAAGTCAATTCTATCTAAGTTTTTCTACAATAGCTGTATGGGTATCTCCTAAAACGAGTGATATTGGGATTATCCGTGACGAAAAATATTTAAATAAAATTCTCAACGTCGCCATATTCCAGAGTTTGTAACTGGGGAGTGAAACTTAATTAGGTAAGCAATTTATGACTAATATTTATGTCTACGTGTAAATAAGTGAACCACATTACTTAGTATTAAGATCCGTAACCTCTATATTTAAAGCGATGATATAATGGAAGAACATCGTTACAAAATACATAACAAGAAGATACAAATCTAAAAACACACCACACAAAATAAATTAATTCACATATGCCATAAAACCAATCATGGAAACTTCCAAACCTATTGGCCATATTTAATATTCGAAAACAAACAAACAATATGATCCGTCATTCGACTCTCAAAATAAAGCTATATGCTTAGTCAGTCGTTCCTAGTCGATGTTTCTAGTCTATTACGCAACTGGCCCTTTTGGAGGCCCATCGCCATCTATCTAAATGTCGTTACCATAAAACATTGTCGCTTTTAAATATGCATAAGTTCATTATGTGTGATAAACAAACTTTCAGTTGTTGAGAGATAACTGACTTTTATAAATAAATAAATTAATTAGAAACTCCCAAACTCAGCAAAGCTGATACCATGGTAGCCAGACAAGTGACAGACATAGGTACTTATATAATTTATAAATACATACATGAAACAAACAATCACGCTCATCACACAATGTGAGTCCTGGATAGGAATCGAACCCACGAACTCCGCCTTAGCAGTTATAGTCACTAACCACTAGTTCAACAGGCCCAGGCAGGTATTTTTGTGTATTATTTGTGTTGCTACACAAATATGCATCCGTATTATTATTATAAATGCGAAAGTAACTCTGTCTGTCTGTCTATCTCTTCTTCACGCCTAAACCACTGAACCGATTTAAATGAAAGGAGAATGGGCAAAATGGTACCCGGCTCCAATAGATATGGTTGTAGTGTCGTTTAAAAGGTCTTACCAAGAGGAACAACATTTACTATAACCGCCAGTCTCAAATATGATTGCGTTTGGAGATAAACGACGGTCTTACTAACTAATAAAAACCCTATACCTTCGGTTGCCATTTGGGTTCCCGGGTCACGGTAACCTGTTTAGACAGTCCCGTGGCCCCGGCGATAAACATACATATACGAGTATATCAGGTACCACTTCCTCTACTTAAAAAAATGAGTAGGTACCAAGGTAATATTTTCTGCATTTTTCCGTTTAAGTTTACTAGCGCTAGGTACATTTACCAACTCAAGCTGGCAAGATCTTACTGTGCCGAGCATTTATCAAATGGTCTATATATAATTGAAACGTACAGAGCTCCCTGCACTTGAAGATCTGCCATACTATGGTTTACACGAATATGCCTGGCTTTTGCGTGGACGAATTCAGTCGCGACATGTCCGTGTAAAAACATATTTTTGTTACATATTGATCAACAGTGCAAATTCTGTTGTCCAACAATATTGCACATGTTCAACCGGGCGGCGTACGATGGGCACTTGTGCACACATAGTGTCCATCGTATGGTACCTAGGCTATACGACGGATACGGGATTTGGGTGAATATCCCGGAGGTGAATTTTGCGTGTCCACGTTGAGAATCAAGGTGTTAAATTGTAGGATTTTTCTTATGTTTTTTTATAGTGAACTACGGAACTTGGTTCAATTAGGGCCACGTATATTTTTGTATATATGTCTATATATAGGCAGAGAAAAAAAAATATCCTCTAAAATTTAAGTTTGGTGGCCTGTCCCACTTCCATTTTTTTATACAATTGCATTTATCTAGGTAACAGTTTAAGCAAAGATCAAAAATAATAGATTTGGTTAGTATGTGCATTAGATAAATAACTAAAAAACATATAATCCATGTTAAAAAAACAAATTTAAAGGCACAGGACATTCGATTAAAGTTTGTCCAAGCAAATATGTAAATTTTTGTGGCATTTGTTCAACTTACAAAATCCTGAAGTTTCGTGCATATGCGATCAATTTAATTTTATTATTTCACTTACTCTCTATCGTGTGCCGGCGCTTGCGATGAACAGTGTGTGATTAGTGCTGAGATCTCCCGACAAAAACGTAATCATCATGTTGGGTGGCACGGGGGACAAGAATTGTTCAATTTTGGTGGGTCGATTTACTACTGATTTTTAGGTGTTTTAGATATTAAGCTGCACGTTATATGTAGTGATTTGGGTTACGCATTAGTTAATAATATCATTTGAATTGTAACTCTGAACCCCTATTTTTAAAGATTTTATTTATGCCTGGTTCAATTTTGGTGGTTCAAGTTTGGTGTTTTTGGTGGCATTTTTACGTCACCAAAATTGAAAACGACCCACCCAGTTTGAAATAAGTATTTTTTGTACGTGGTTTGTACCATTTGAGACAGTTTTAACGTTGCAAGATAGTTTGATTAATAAACTGATAAATGTTATGTAATTAGCAGTTCTTCTTCTTAATCGTGCACTCTTGACAGAGTGGTCGTGATCATGGAAAGTCCTTAGTAGCTGCCCTTGCGATTTCTCTCCACTTTTTTCTATTAGTGGCGTTCCTCGCGCACTCCACGATTGAGCTGCATGTTACTGTTTTTATAGCATCCGCCCATCTGGTTGGTGACCGACCACGAGGACGCTGCCCCTCTATTCTCCCTTGCACCACTAATCGCCCCATTGAGTCTTCGTTGTGGATAATGTGGCCAAATATTGTGAGTGTTCTTATTTGCACAATCGAAGAAAGTCTTTGTTTGATGGATACATTGGTGCGGTGCACAGTCCAGCTTAATCTCAGTAGTCTCCTCCAGCACCACATTTCCAACGCGTCTATTCTGTTGCGATCTCTTTGACGAATCGTCCACATTTCCGCTCCATAGAGAAAGATAGGAAATCTTTCTGTCTTTCCAAATCTTTTTGAGCTTTTAAACACTCACAACACAACTCCCAGTGTTGGTAATGGTAGAACCTAAGTATATGTAGCTCTGGACAACTTCACAGTTACCTATGTTGTTGATCTCAGGTCTGTTACCGGTTTTGTGATCCACAATCATCATTTTTGTTTTCTCACGGTTTATAGCACCTACCGATATCCCTTTATCCCATTGATTCAGTACCTTGCGCATGATGTACTCTGTGTATATGTATGTTGAACAATAACGGGGACAGAAAGCCTTGCCGGACAACCACCTGCGTCTTGAAATTCGCTGAGTCAATTAGCAGTTAGTAAGACCTATTTTAAAGGTATATTATATATTAAAGAGGAGTCTTACCGCCGCTATTACGGCGTGTCCAGCCCTGGGTTGCGACAGTTGCTGTCTCCATTCCGCCATGAGATCTCGCCGGAGCACTGTGCGCCGCGCCACGATTAGTTGCGGCAGCGGGTCGACTTTGTCCCGACGTTGCACTTGCGCGCGCCACTGGTACGTGTGTGCAAGAACTGTCGCCTCCAGATCCCATTGCGGGATCCCACAGGCAAAGAGGCTCGCGCCTCGCAAGAAATCGTGCGGTGTCCCCGCACCATCTGAATCGCCATGGGACTTGTCTGGGACGCCGTCAGAAGCCGGGCCGGAGCCAAGGCTAGTTTGGGCGCCCACACCGGAGCCCCGAAAAGGGCCATGGAACGCACGACACCCGCATAGAGCCTATGGCAGGAGGCGTTTAGACCACTCAGATTGGGCACGAGCCGCTTGAGGGCAGCCCCAGTCCTCGCCAGTTTAGGGACCAAACGTCCAGAATGCTCCGTGTAGTTCCATTGGTTGTCGAGGACAAGTCCCAGGCACTTCATCGTCGACTCGACACCGATGTGAACCCCTCCCACCGTTATCTGAGAGCCTCGGACTTGGGCAGGACCACCTCGAGTCCCAGATGATGATCCTGTCCACGACTGTTGCAACTCCTACTGACATGAAGTCGGCCGCCGCCTGGAACGGCCTTTCCTGCGCTAGGACAAGCGTGTCGTCAGCGGAACACACTACTACGCTGACACCATTGGCCCATTATTGGTTCTCCAAAATTGCTCCTTAATGTAGTCACATTAAGGTTCATTTGCTCAGAGCAATTCAATTTTGGTGTACTGATTTTAAATTTTGGTGGGCACTTCTAATTTTGGTGGGCGGTTTTCAATTTTGGTGGCGACACTAAACTTTAAACTAAGATATCTCGAAAACTTATCGAGTTATCTTAGTCCCTCTTGAAGATCCTTTTAGCTTTGACTTACTACTTTTATACTAGGAACTTATTTTTCACGAAAACTGAAGAAAATTCTTTGCCACCAAAATTGACAGAAAATGCACTTTGTTGATATTGACCCATTTACTACTTCGGCATCTTTCCTTAATGCTGTTATAGTTGATGCCGATATGTAATGTTTTAAATCTACTCACTTTTTGCTAAAATATATGTTTTTTATTTGAAGAACGCTTGTTTTCTTACTTCTTTTAATAATAGAATCCTTAGTGTGCTACATCATCGTCTAAGTCAATCTTATCCTAGCTTTATTTTACTGATATAATTAGTTTGTAGTAAATTCTCATTTAAAAAACTTAGTAAGATTACTGCTTCCTAAACGTGAATAGCGACAAGCGCCATAGTAGACATTTTTGTGCATCAAAACGTCTTTTCAATGATATATTAATGATGACTATTGGAGCGGGTACCACGTCCCATACATTTTTGCCCATTCTCCTTTGGTACAGACATAGTCTGGGACCCGAGAAAGGACTTAGGATAGTTTTCATTCCGGAAATCCCCCGGGAACGGGACGAAGTCGCGGGCAAAAGCTAGTATTAAATAAATAATTGCCTAACTTATAACAATAAACGTTGACTCACCAGCCACTTGTTTATATTCGCCGCAATCCCCTTTCTCCAGCATGCAGTCAAATAGTTTCTGGCTCAGTTCTTTGTTGGCCAACAAAGTTTCGTAGTCGAAAGCTTCAAGCATCGACAGCTCTGCAGGACTGAGTTCTGCGGCTGCGGCGGCGGCGAAGGCAACCAGCACTGATAACACTACTAGCACTTTCATCTTCAACTTTCAAAGAGCTGGAAATAAATCACAAATCTTAATATATTTACTAACTAGATGTTCCTCGCGGTTTCACCCGCGTAACGTTAGGTTTTTGGTTACTGCCTCGCTCCCGTGGGACATAGCGTGATGTTATATAGCCTATGTTACTCAGGAATAATGTAGCTTTCGAATGGTGAATGAATTTTTAAAATCAGTCCAGTAGTTTTTGAGCCTATTCATTACAATCAAACAAACAAAGTTTTAATTATATATATTATAATATTAGTATAGACTACTATGAATTAAACCTCGTAACTTAGTCACCGTCTTATCCTAGTGGTAACTAGATTTCGTCGTGAGCTCACTCATCTTACAAACACTAGATAAGTAATAAGAAAAGGCAGCTAAAGGGTTGTATTTTTTTACGATATGGTTGGCCTAGCATCTGGTAATAATTTTCGATCAGGTTGCGTAAGTCTTTTTTTTTTAACCAACAATGTATGAAAATTGCTTGGCTTGACACTTTTGATGTAAGGATGCGCAGCTGTAAGTGTGTTTAATGAGGTGATGCTTCTACGGGACGGACCAGGTCTGCTTAGTTATTATTTATTATAAAAAAATATGTGCCTAAGTTGTACCAATCTATTTTCCAAATATATAAAATGGTAAACTAACTGTCTGATTGATTGACTGCTGGTCTTAGAGACATGAAACTTGCAAGGTTATCACTAAGAATGGATTTTTGATTTTTGATTTTTTTAATGGTGTAAAATAGGGTGGAAGAATCGACAACTGGTACAACTAATTAAGTTAAGGAAAAACAACATCATGTAAATGCTAATGTGCACTGACGTATAAAACAGTAGGTTATTTAATAAGCTAAGCATTTAGTTATACCTACGCACGATTGTTATAAAAATTAATGGTCTATATATAGATCGTGAGCAAGTTTAATCAACAACACGAGCAGGGAGACATAAAGCACAAGTAAAGCAGTTATACTTGTTTTTATAGGCACAGATATGTGGCCCTGCTAGGGCCAGTGCCTACCAGGGATGCAGAATGTATCACGTGTGTGATTGTGTGTTGAGTTACCGCCGTCCTGGGGCGCAAAAGAAAATTAAAAGAAACACGGATTTGTGTTAGTCAGTAAACGTCTGACACTCCCTTCTGCTCTGCCTAGAGCGGGTGGTCTCATTGGACGATTTCCCATGCATATAAAAAGGCACTGAAATGGAGTTGTGTCACCACTAACTTTTAGATTCTGTTCTAGTATTGTTACCTAAAACCTTAACTCTAATGCCCTTACTAATAATCACTGTGTAAAGTTATGTCATGAATAAAGCCTGTGTAACCATACATTTTTTGACGTATCAACCTGTCATAACTTTATGCAGCGATTATTAGTAAGTAGTTAATTGTATATTTCTATTAGAACAATCACTTTGGATCGTCACAAATTCAAAGAAATGAATATAAGCGCCCAGTACAGTAGGTTGTTTTGTATAATACAAAATCTACCTAAGTTTTAGAACTATGTATCACTTTTCTGATTGACCGACCAACTTTTGACAGTTGGGTATTTTATACCATTAAACCTTTAAACACACGTGATTTGAGACACAATAGAAAGACGGTTGTCTATTGTTTGCCCGAAGATTATATGCCATAATCATCATTTTCCCGAATTTCATTTACCCGAATTTCATTTGCCCGAATGTTTCATTTGCCCTAAAAGACATATGACATACTTTTAATTGCCCGAATTTTAGATACCATAAGATACGAATGCCATAAGTATTGTTTGCCATAATTTTATGTGCCATAATTTTATGTGCCATAATTTTATGTGCCATAATAATTATTAGACATAATATTTAAATGGCATAACAAGTATTAGACAAATATTTAAGCCCCGTAATGGTTTTTTTTTCTGTGCATGGTTGATGGTGGGCTAGATCGACGGAGCCCCGCTTCGCGGGGCTCCTACTTCTGTGTGGTTTATAAAAAAATAACCACGAAGGGGATGGCGGGGTCGTGTGAGCGAGCGAAGCGAGCGAATAGACCCCGCCATCCCCTTTGTGGTTATTTTTTTGTAATGGTTGGTTTTTTGTAATGGTTGTAATGGTTTTTTTTTCTGTGCATGGTTGATGGTGGGCTAGGTTGACGGAGCCCCGCTTCGCGGGGCTCCTACTTCTGTGTGGTTTATAAAAAAATAACCACGAAGGGGATGGCGGGGTCTATTCGCTCGCTTCGCTCGCTCACACGACCCCGCCATCCCCTTCTAACCTAACCTGTCCGAGTCGGGGTGCCCTAAAGTCCCAATTGCATCCAATTTCTCTTGATATAAACAACCGTTATACACCCGATGTCGATGGCAAATTATGTTATGGCATATCATAATTATGGCATGTGATAATTAGGACATGTGATAATTATGGCTTACAATGATTATGGCAAATGATGTTATGGTAAGTGACTTTATGGGAAACAATGATTCTGGCACGTGACTATTATGGCAAATGAGAGTAGGGCAAATGAGTATTATGTCGTATGATATTATGGCTGTTGACTATTATGGCAAATGAAATTAGGGCAAATAAAATTCGGGTAAACGGCGGTATACCTAGAAAGACAATAGCAGCCCGACAGCCGGCTGTCGGTTGACCATTGAAAGCCAGTAAATGCAAGACACATCCGTACTAATATTATAAATGCGAAAGTAACTCTGTCTGTGTGTCTGTCTTTTCTTTACGCCTAAACCACTGAACCGATTTGATTTAAATTTGGTACAGATATAGTCTGGGATACGAGAAAGGACATAGGATATTTTTCATCCCGGAAATGGAAACTATTATTCCAGGCGGACGAAGTCGCGGGCCAAATCTAGTTTTCTATAAAACCTGTCTTAATTTTAGCTAAAAATGTAGGTTATTTTAAAATTACTGTAATATTTGATTTTTAGTAGCTTTGAAATCAAGAAACAGTCCGTAAACGCTCAGTTTACTTAGTGACGTCATAAGGCGACATTTTTATACAAAATCTATGGGAGGATCGCGTTTTGACAGCTCATAAAAAGTATGGCAATTGATGATGGTGTAAAATACCGTATTTATTCGTGCCTGTTAGGGATCTTTTAATCAAACGTACCGCTGCGTCCATACGACACGATACCGGAACCCCTAAATTGAAAGCGCTCTTTGGTCTAAGTAAAATAAATGTCTTCAATTTTGAATTGTATAGAAGAGTATGCATGAAACTCCACAAGTGCTTACCAATACTGCTATCCGAAACCCAGGATAGTGTAGTGTTGTTTGCCAGTGAGCTCAAAACGTAGTTAAACCGTGCATCGATTACTCCGTAATTACACGACCGATTTGATATTTTTTGTAACAACTAATATTGCTTTTTAAATTCTATGTTGACGATTAATTACCGGCAAGGGTAGATATTACACCAATATATTGTTTAGTATATTTAAAGACATTTTTCAACTATCTCTAAAAAGGAGAAGGTTCTCATTTTGCGTAGGTATATATCATAGAAATATAAATAACAGGAGAAGTGGCAAGTGGGCGTGTCGCTGTCCGCGCAACATGCAATCGTGCTACAGGTCGTACGTAAGTGGCCGTGTCCGCAAACTAGTGTGCTTTCGAACGCCATCGTGTCAACAAATGAAAATATCGTATTGTTCAGCGATTTCTTGCAAAAAGTGAAGCAGATACCAAAACTATGTCAACAATGGAATCACATTTCATATATTTTTTCCTATATTTGTCTTTAAAATCATAAAAAATAACAAATCGAAAAATATTTTCTGTTATTTCGTTTCTAAGCATCACAGCGACTGCATTGTTTCTGCTGAAATACATTGCTCCTTCACAACTACGCAAGTTTGTCACTTAGTGACAAGACAAGCAATGTAAAAATCACAAAACGATATTTAACTAAACGCAAGAATCGCGTGATGCGGCCGCTGGTTCTTGCCGTGAGTTAATGATGTCCATGTGCAAATCCTTTAGCGTGGGTTATCGACAATAAAGTCGCCTGACGAATAAAATATTGTTTGGGAGTTATTTGTTTTAATTTGTCCACCGTTTTAACCCGCTTGGAATATCAAAGTAAATACTAACATTTACCCTGTTTTAATTTTGTTTTATAATAATAAAACAAAATTAAGACATTAGTCAAATATGTGACCAAATATTACAGCGACCTTAAATATTTCCCTCGGCTTACCTAACACGGTTCAAGTGCATGTCGCGTGGCATCTGGACCATCGTGTCCATTTTGTATCAGTATTATACCATCGTAAAAAATAAACAAATAAATAAATAACTGCATCGTATTCATATTTATAAAATTCAAAAATGCTTTTAAGTTACACAAACCCAAATTTATCTATTTACGCCATCTTTTTATTTAGTTTTACTTCCGAGAACCCAAAAAGGATTTGGACGATAATAAATAGAAGTATCGATAATTTTCCGATTTAGTCAATCACTAGCGTAAATGTAAAATAAATTGCTTTTGCACCAGGGCTTGAAATACCGTTAAAAATATGGTATCGTTACAGCCCTTTGATGCAGATATCGTTATCTATAAAATAACGTTACCAAATTTAACGTTATATCTGGCACATTTTACCGTTAAACATACGTAACGTTATAATGTACGATAACGTTAATTTTATCGTTATGAGTCAGTTTTGTTACCGGCGCGGCGCGGCGCCGCCACTACCCGCCGTGCCGCGCCCGCGCGGCCTTGGAAAAAAGGGCAACGTCGCACAAAATAACCAAAATATACCGTTAACTTGTTACCGCTATTTTCACAGTAACATTAAAAATACCGGTAATTTTTAACGCTATTTTTAACGTTCTTTTAATGTTATGTTACTAAATAACGCTACCAAATCATACCGATATGCAAGTATCTCTATGGAAATAACGTTACTTAACGTTATTTTTAATGTGAATTGGTAACGTTTTCACGCCCTGTTTTGCACAACACAACGATAGCCATCAATGTTAATGTGTGAGTAAGTTTTACGGTGCATGGTAAATACACGCTGTGTAGGTGTTTTAAGGTTCATAATTGATTGTGTTGTACGTTCTAGTACAAGAAATGCGGGTGTGTGCGCGGCTGCGTATCTATTGCTTTTACTGAACTGCGCGTGTAGTAGTTGCCGTGTGGTAGGGATAACAGGAGACACAGGTATCCGATACATTTTCGTCTACAGGGCATATCTCCTTCTTTAATATATCTATGGTATATATATATATTGTAATTGTTGTATGTTACGCGATTTTTCCGCCATTAGGTTTCAATAGGATTTCAATGTTTTTTTTTAAACACACTCCTGTAATCCTCCACTTTATCAGACTGATGATGGATCTGTAATGGATAATGGATCGGCTACTTTCACATTTTTGTAAAAAAAAATTTAAGACAATCTGTCACGTATTTATTTGTGGTCAATTGATCATGAACTTTGAAGATATGGAACTCGAGAACGACGAACAATACACAAACAACGATGAAGATGACACAGTTGTGTCTGGTTAGGTTAGCGGACTAGAAACACATAAATGAACGAAATTAATAACTAATACTGTCTCTATTAAAATATAACTTTACTTGCAATCATCTCCCCTACGTTTTAAATGATTTAAATAGTGAAGTAGTCATTCACCTGTGTGAACTCGCAGGTCAAAGCTTTTTTCGTTTATAAAAAAAGTATTATTTCAAATAAACCTTACCTCTAATACAATGATGAACACTGATGAAGAACACAACAGATCCTCAGTTGTATTCCTCATTATATACTTGCGCGTGAGACTGAAATGTTGCAGTTTTTCTTAACAAGAGGAAAAATCCGAGATAGGATATAATGACACAATATCAATTATGAAATTAGAAACAATTATAATGGCACTCGAGTTCCTAGTTGCATACGATCAACCTGTTTTTTATAATAACATTACTTACCACCAAGCGTGTTCCGTTGCACAGTTTTGGTTGGTTTAAGTTTCGAAGCATGATTACTACGGAACCAATCTTTAGTCGTAAATTGTGCGGTGGTAAGCCAGGCAAGGAGTTTGGACAACAAATGTTTGACAGGTACGATACAAAGTAGGGAAAATGATTCATCTTTTATTATTATGTTATCGTCGAGTTTTCATTATTTTAAAGATGTATTCAGCTATTCGGGGCGGGGACAAATGTAACGAACCAAAAACCATGAAAATTGGTCTAGCCGATCTCGAGTTATAAGTGTTGTAACAAACCCGTCTTAGTTTTATATATATAGATTTATAAGATTAGACGAAGCCCAAATAATTATAATATACGGGCCTTAGTTAGAGTATGAAAAAATGCCAGAAAGTCAAGCCAAGAAGAAATGCTGAATTTTGATTGAAAGGGTCTAAAAAGTCGTCATAATGTCCCTAGAAAAGTTTACCTGGAGTTTAGGGTTTTACATGGAGTGACTACCTACTAGAGCTCCACCACCATACCTCCAGAGTTAAATACTGAGTAACACGGTATCCCTTGGTTTGATTACTGAAGTTTTCGTGGAATTCTGACTAGGCTACGTATGTTATAATATTATAATGACCTAAACCCAGTATAAAATACCACCGTTAGATAATAAAGGATTTTTCATCCCACCTATTCGAAAAAGACGGCTTTGTTCCCCTTTAAGTACGCCCAAAGTTGATGTTTTCTATAAGAAACTTTCAGCGGGCAATAATGACGCTCCAAATTCAAAAAGTGCGCCTAAAAGTAACTTTTAATCGCACTTTTTGAATTTGGAGCGTCTTTGCATGTTTTACGCCCAGTCCGTTTACAATTAGCGCGATTGGCCTCCTGTTATATAAAAACTCATATATATAAAAACTCTTTGGAACGTCTTAATGCTCAGCGCCAAGGGAATCGAACGCAAATAATGAATGGCTGGTACGACGGCCAATACCATAGCCACAAACTACAGCCCGAGTTCTCGTAAAAATTTTCACGGATTGTTTTGCAGCAAATAGCTTGATAATAATAGCAGCTACAATAATAATTTTACAATAAAGTTTGAGGCGAGTTTGAGTTTGAATCCAGAGCGAAGTGAGGGATTCTAGAGTAGAATCCCGAGCTTTGCGAGGGGTTCAAACTCAAACGCCATCGCCGTATAAATATTACTTTGCGCCCTTGTAATACAATCTACTATTATCAAAGCCTTAAAAATACTGATAACAACAAAATAAAGTAATGAGATAACCCGATATGAAGATTACTACATTGCAATGAAGGTAAAGTTCTCCACAGTAGATGTGCAAGTTTCTGTTATTGCTCACAAAGATGTGAATTGGGAAAAACTAATCAATAGAAATATTTTTTGTTTTTTTTACAAATAGTAGCAATAAAACTATATTTATCGAGATTTATTCCATAATTGATTAGTCTAAACCATTACTAATCAATTAGGGGATAATTCGTTTATATTATAATAATTATCTGTTATTTGATACTGAAGCGGAGCCCTTGACTCGTCTCAAGTAACCATTTATTGCGTCTGAAATGCTTTGCATTTAGTTGTGGCCTTATGTCAATGTTATGTCATCCTTGTTTACAATATAGCTGATTAAATGATTTTTCCACCACATCTACATTGACCTTAGTTCCGCTACATCAACCATTATAACCATCTACTGCCATGACAATCATTTTCTGATTGACTGAATAATTTGCTCCATGTGTATGATATCAACTATTGATAACATCTCTTGATTTTTGTACATAATTTCCTTTACATAAAGTTTAATTTATGTGTACATATAATATTTTCATGAAGGTCAATGTTAGTATCGTGATATCGGACAATTAGATCTTGCGAAATTGAACAATAATGATGTTAGACTGAACAATCTCATTTTTAATATTTTTTGGAGATTAAAATAATTGTGTGTATCCGTGCCGTTTGGTATAAAATGTAGCGTATAGTTTTTCAGGCATCGAGTCTGCTGTCAAGCATCAGAAGAATACAGAAGAAAAGTTTTGGTAAGTGTTGGTCATGCTATCTAAATGGGGGTGGGTCATACGATTTTTTTTTTCCACCATTACATTTTTAATCTTGGCACCATTATTTATGTATACTTAATATAACTATATATACTATACTAGCTTCTGCCCGCGGCTTCGCTCGCGTTAGAAAGAGACAAAAAGTAGCCTATGTTACTCTCCATCCCTTCAACTATCTCCACTTAAAAAATCACGTCAATCCGTCGCTCCGTTTTGCCGTGAAAGAAAGACAAACAGACAGACAGACAGACACACTTTCCCATTTATAATATTAGTATGGATAACTGTTACAACAAGAATAAAACTCCGAAAGTCTTTAAAAATATTTTATACTACACTTGGTTTTCGTAGAACATCTTTCATATTACCACGGGCGGGTATAGTCACAAATTAAGCAGTACAGTCAGCATCAAAAGTCGCTGACCACATTCAGATTTTCAAAACCGCTGAACACTATATCATCCATAAATCGCTAGACAAGATAGGCGCCAGTATTGAATGAACATCACTAAAGTTCAAAATTAACTGAACACCATTTTGTCAAAAATTGCTGATCGTTATTACATTCAAAAATAACACAACAATTAGTTTTGCAAAAGTCACTGAACAATATAAAATGGTTCTTTTGGTATCTAGTGTAATCATGGCAACGTCCAAAAATAACTTAACAGCGTAACTACCAAAAGTTGCTGAACATTAAGCTTTATTTCGAATACTGAACTGCAAACTAAAAAGTGCTTGTTTCTATCTTCAGAGTTACAAATCCAATATTGTCCTATCAAAACTAAATCATGTAAAAATATTTAATGGATCTAAATTTCGAATTTAACTTTCCAAAATATATTATTTTTATTTCTTAGAGCCAATGAGAATAGTCGAAGCGGGTGATCAAGCAACAAGCACATTTTCAAAATTCACGCAGTTTCCCTTTTAAATAAATTGTTTAGGAAACATAGTGGTACGTTACATATAGATATCCTTAAATATAAAAAGAATATTTCCACTTAATTATAACATTGTTGACAGTCTACACTGATGTAAAAAATTTAATACAAAAAAAAACTGATAAATATCTGTGACAAGTACCCAGGGAGGTTATAAACGGTTTTACTAATCAGAATAATTTATCATCTTCGCGGAGTACTACCGTGCCCCCAGATGTTTTGTTGTCAAACTTCGGAAAGGAATGTTATATTAATGTCACTTCACAAAAATACGACGTACACACACATATTAAACTCAAAAAACAATTGATGCTGTTCAGGGACTTTTGAGATGAACGATGGTATGCTATTTTTGTCAAAAATTTGTTTAGTGACTTTAGAGACGAAGAATGTCATACTTTTTTGCCATAACTTTGTTTAGCGACTTTTGAAAAGTGGTGGTCACCTACTTATGCTCTTTTATGATGATCATTAATTTCTGGTGCTTGTCATGTTGAGCAATTTAGGTATTATACGGTGTACAGCGGTTTTGAAATTTTAAATGTGGTCATCAACTTTTGATGCTGACTGTACCTATAACCTTACTTGAGCTTCAAACTTACTCAAAATCGGTTCGACAGACAGACTGCATATCTTTTGTATTCATAATTATGAACCGACAGAATATCAAATTCAACGGTATTGAGGGTTCTGATTGATCGAAAGCTGAACTATTTTCATAATCACAGAATTGATAATTAGAACATTTTATAGAAATTTAGATTATAGAATTCAATAATTTACAGTTATTTCTTTCATTGCTAAAATCATCTTAAATGTTTACTTTGGTTTTATCATAGCTAAGCTATCACATTGAGAGTTGAGAAATTTTCTACTAAAACATAAGTCCATCCCAATCATTCGAATTTTTGCTTACAAATAGTTAATGAAAATATTTCTAACTTTTAAACAATTATGTCCTATTTCAGAACCAAATATGAACGCCCTTCTTGTAGCTGTGTTCGCCTTGGTCGCTTCCAGTGCGCTGGCCTATGACGAAATATACGATAAGATCGATGTAGACAAGATTCTGGGCGATGACGCCCTGTTCTCGGCTTACATCAACTGCATGCTGGACAAAGGGGACTGTTCTGTTGAGCATTCTGCTGACTTCAGAAGTAAGTGTCGAAAGTGCCTTGTGACAACTTATGTAAATAGAACTGTTGCTATGAACTTTTGAATGCTTTTGAATTAAGAAAACAGTTTTGGGATTGAAACAAGTTTCGATATAAAGTCAACTTGCGAATGATTCGTCATAATGGAAGTTGGAGTTTGGCTTGAATTATTTGTGAGCTCGTTCGGAAGAACTGCCGACAGATCTATTTCTGCGGCAAAGCAGCGTTCTGTGTTTCGGTGTGAAGGGTAGGTGGGGTCATAAAAAAACTAGTCATTCATTTAGTTATATATTCTCATGTGCTAATATGCTATTTTCAGAGCTACTCCCTGAGGTGATAGCAACATCGTGCGCCAAGTGTACGCCCATTCAGAGGCAAAACGTCAGGAAGACTGTGAAAGCCCTGTCTGAGAAGAGACCCGACGAATTTGCTGAATTCCGAACAAAGTACGACCCAAAAGGAGAATATGAGAAGTCCTTCACTGAGTTCGTCATGGGAACAGATTAAAGAGAACGTTAGATGAACGATATTTACTTCACTTTCGGAGACTCTTGGCGCATTTTATATATGGAACTGATTTAAAACTATGTGGAGCATTACTTTAATTAATACATAAGTTGCAAGTAAAAAGCGTTTGCCTTTTTCCTCTACGATTTTGTCTTCCTTACTATACAGGTGTGTTATTTTTAGTCGATAATGTCGCAAGTGTTATTGCGTTCTAATTCATTGCACATAACTGTGATAATTATCGCAGCAATTTATGAATAAGCCATATTCCCCAAATTATGATAAGTAGTTGTAGTCATTAATCAATTTTTAGCCCTTTTCCTACACGGCTTTTTATTTCTCTTTTGCTGTCAGTGGACCTGCGATGGCTTGATTTTTGACGCATTTCAAATCATTACCTCTCTCTAGTATTTTACCAGAATTGCCAGTCTAACCAAATTCAGCTGCATTACATGAAGTGACTGCCTATCTTATCGACAACTCTGTAACTGGGTAACACGATACCCCTTAATTGTCAGATATGACTTCTGAAAGATCTTCGCATGATAATCGGGACCAACGGTTTTACGGGCACCACTGTCGTTCCGTGCCTCGTTTACGAGCACGACTGTCATTCCGTGTCTCGTTTACGGGCACCACTGTCGTTCCGTGCCTCGTTTACGGGCACCACTGTCGTTCCATGTCTCGTTTCCAAGACATTGGTGCCGATTCCCTTGTTCACAAACTAAACTTAATTTAAATTCAGTGCATCTTTTTCTTTCCATTTCATTAAGAAAAGGACAGAATATTAAATGTAAGTTTAGAGCTGTCAAATTATCATGACCACTAAAAATAAGTCGATTTACTTACAAGAGTAAACTAAGACTATCTAGCTTAACTAACTATCTAACTATCTTCTGCCTTTTTCTTAATGAAATGGAAAGAGAAAGATGCACATAACTTAAATTTAGTTTAGTTTGTAAACCAGAGAATCAGCACCAGTGTTAACACTGGTGCCAAATATTAACTGTCCATAACAAAGTTCGATGGCATGTTTACATGGATGGGATAAACAAAAACTAGTTTTATGGTTTTGACGCATGACCATTAATCAAGGCTATCATACAACGATAAAAATAAACCAATTAAATATTTCCGATGGCTGATTGGATAATATAAGGTTGTCATGGAATACCTCTGACCCATTGAGTGGTGATAAAAGGTAAAGAATTGAAGCAGTTAATTACACCCGCATGAGTGGTTAACTGGTCACGCTATAATTATGTATCTGATATAGATTTTCCTTTTGACGTCAGAGTTATTAATATCACGAGGCATTATATTTAGACAGATATTCAACGTATGCAATGTGGCAAGAGAAGAAATAGAAGTTAGAGGTCGAGTAAGTCTTCCTCTAGATGGATAGCGATAGCGATTAAAAAAAAAAAATTACAATAGCTGCATGTTTACCTTCGACGCAAAAAAGGGGTGTTAGTCTGTTGTTATACAGTGTTATATATTGTGTGTGTGTCTGTTTGTTTGTTTATCTGACTGTCTGTGGCACCGCCTAAACGGTAAAAAACCAACGTACTTCTTAAAATGTGTTTTATTTACTAATTATGGAGAGGAATAATTGGCTATTTTACTAGGAACGTGAATTTGTGACGTTTTTTGCTCGTCATATTTTACTGGGGCCATCTGAATGTGGCGGCATCTATTGCCGCCGAAATCTCGAATCATATCGAAAAAAAGACAAAAGCCGCTGAGCCATTTCTCTTAATACTCGTCTGGTGGAAGATCTTCAAAGCAGGACGAAGAACTTTTTACTGTACCTAAAACTATATTAGGTAGCTTTTGCCCGCGACTTCGTCCGCGTGGATTAATAATTCCCGTTCCCGGGGGATTTTCAGGATGAAAACTATCCTATGTCCTTTCTCGGGCCCAGACTATATCTGTACCAAATTTCATTTAAATCGGTTCAGTGGTTTAGACGTGAAGAAGAGACAGACAGACAAAGTTACTTTCGCATTTATAATATTAGTACGGATATTAAGATGAAGAAAGGGAAAGCCAAAGGTACTCCAACGTTACCCAACGGTATCGAGAACGAAATAGCTCACAGGCAAAAAACAGTAAAGGGTCCCATAGAGCAAGTGACGAGATACTCATGCTATGATGCGGAACGATTGCGTTGTGCTGAAGATTATGTGACGACCTTACACAATCTATGAAGTTACATCAGAGTGCAGCGGGCTCTACTGGCGCAACTGGTCGCGCCACGCAGCCGTATCGCCGCCCGACGGCCCTGCCTGACACGAAAACCCACATGCAACCAGTCCAATTGCTCAGTTTTTAAAAGCAATTTCATAATTGACAAAATTGCTGGCATTTAGACCAATTTTGGAAGCAAGTTCATTTATGTATGACATCCGTGTCATGATCATGACAATAGTGATTTTTCGTTTTTGTCATTCAATTATTGTGTTCAAAATATTTAACTTAATGGTATTTACTCATAGATCAATAGTTCAATAATATACTGCTATTAACTTGTTATATTTATAGATCATGACGGATATCAAAAATAATCATACATAAGATCATCATAAACAAAAACACAATTTCAATTGTATTGAAATCAAATCTTTAATTACAATATCAGTCAACATCGTGATATTTAAAAAAATAAATAACACAACTATTTGTCATCCGATTAAAATCTAGAAGCCTACGTATAAATAAAATCACATGGATTCAGATCCCGGGAAAAGGGGAAATATTAAGAAGGGAGGATTGAATCCTGTAGGAGATGAGATTACTATGTTTTGTAGCATCTTAGAGAGCTGTTTAAAGTCTACTGCAACTCAAGCAATCAGTTTCATATTCTAGGACCTTATAATGTAATGTCTTATCCTAAATTAACACAATCATGTTGGAAGAAGGCTGTATTTAGCTGCTTCCTTGGATGAATTTGTCGAAGTTGACGCGGTTCTTGCCGCTGGGATCGTTCTTCTTCACGAGGGCATCCCACTCCTTAGGGTGTTTCTGCTGGATAGCCTTGATCACCTTCCTGATGTTACCCTTCTGCTTCTCAGTGCACTTGGCGCATGTTGTTTCAATCGCTTCGGGGAGGGTCTCTGAAAAGATTGAATTAATATTTAGTATCACATTGAACAGCGGTCTTTTGTGTTTGTGTGACTTTTTCATATTCATCAGAGGAAACAAAATTGATTGAACTTTTTACAAGGGTTTTTTAACATTTGTCTGTCCTTTCTCTTCTTTGTATAAAATCCTATGTACTTATGTCAACTAGATTAGGATTATAAATATATCTGTATTATATTGCAGGTCTGTTGCGTCAATAAAGTTATGTTAATTTTTATATTATTTTACGTGTCGATCGAATAACCCCTCTTGATAAATATGCCATACATATTAAACGCAACTATAAAAGGAAAATACACCAAGGATATGAAAATTTCTGCATCTTTAAACATGTATTGTGTGTACTTTAACACTGCCTCAGGATATTTTCCTTCTTGAATACCTTGACCTCGACCCGGTTTCTGCAAACAGTTCGAGTGGCAGGCAGTGGGTTAATCCGGAGTTACGTAAATATGTATTTAATGCTACGCCGCGACTATGTCAACACCTCCGCTTGTTAATCCAGAAATATATAGAGTAGTTGTTTATTCAAGGTACATTAATGCATGATCTTGTTTAAATTGTCTGTTTATAATAACTACTGGTCATGTTTTGGGTTAAATGCTATGTCGCACTGTTTATCCGTGTGCAATAGGAGCGCATTGTTAAAGTCATTATACTTATCATAATCTAGTCATATTTCTCGATTAAAAGCTAGAATAATATTGAGCACTTACTTTTGAAATCTGATCCTTCAGGTGTACACCTTCCTTTGTCCAGGAAGCAGTTGATGTAAGCCTTGAGAAGACGGTCGTTGGAGATCAGCGTTTCCACATCAAAGTTATCATATTTAGCGTTGTACTTCTCAGCGGCGAATGCCACCACCAACATACACGACAATACAATCAGGACCCTCATTTTGAATTAATTCTGGAAATAATAACTGAATTTAATTCCTCTCTTCCAATCAATCAACTTCGTACGTTAACAATGGAACAAAGAATGTGGCTCGTCCCGAATGTTAAACGATGAAATCTATTTAGCGATCTGTTTCCATGGACATCGGACAAACACAGGACGTGCTTAGAATAATAATGCTTTATAGTCACACTATTTAAATGCATATATTTAATAAATTAAATTTGATGACTTTAGTTGAATATTGATGTATCAATTAATTGAGATGAACTAAGGAGCAATGTGTAAAATATTGAGTTTTCCCAAGTTTTCTCGAAATATCAAAATGTCACACAGATTATTCACAGTATCCATATCACACAGGTCACAAAATAATTCGTCACTGATTGCCTACAGTTCATTCACCCACCTTTTACTCTCTATAATCGACCTAAAGAACTAGCGGTGGCAGAAAGCGACAGTGGTTTATATTGACGTCGGTATACCCACTACCTTCATTGGCACATGGGTCAACGATTACGTAGTCATAACAGACGAATTTGAACCTTTAATGAAATTATATAGGAGTCTTAATTAATTGCTTGTGCTGTTTCGGTAAAACCCTCCATGCATTGTCAGTGAAATGTTGGGCCTGCAACTTGTGGTTATAAACAAAACATATCATAGACTGCTGCGTTACCGGGAAAATTAGGCAATGTTGAGTTTTGCCGAGTGCTTAAGGAAAATATTGTTGAAATCGGTCAAAAAGACTTGGTTGCAGTTCTTGCTGCTTTTTCATGTTTAAAGGTATCGATTATTTGATGCATGAAAGTTGATGATTAAATGCTGATCTTTAAGGAGAACAATTGATCATATACTTACTAACAGATCATTGGCCTAGGTCTATTATAAAAATGTAATATAAGAATCAAGTTCTCTTTTCGCAAAATACGAGTGCATCATTCTTGACATAGATATTAATATTTGTGCATGTAAAAAATATCCTCAACAATGTTCGAATAGAATCATCCTTCAATGGAATTACTTATTCAACATTCAAAGAGCTTCTAGATGAGTCAATGACAATAATTGAACACAAAGAAATCATTTGTCATCAACATACACTTCTGAATACTCATAAAAGTCATGGTCATCAGTAAATACATGCATGCAAACAATTGATTCTCGATATTTCCTCATTTTACTGACCTAATGAATTGCTAATTCAATCTGCGAAATAACTATATCAGCTAATGCAGTTAATTAGGTAAGTATGGTTACATGATTAAACTTTAGCAAGAAGTCATTAGTGAGTTTAGTGTTTGTTGGATTAAATCGGTTTAACTTATATAGGGTTCGTTAGATTTAACCTGTTTAAAGTAAAAACACCGGTTAATGACAAACGAATAAAGCGGTTTAGTTTTTATTTAGGGCTAAGAAAGTTTCTATAGCATGACTGGCATTTACTGTTTAAATAAAATCCGTTCAGCTGCAAAAATGTGAAAATTACGTTACTGTTGCTCATTAAAATAAATCGGTTAATTTAACGTGCAATGAAAATATCGAACATGGAAGGGAACGTCCACTGGAACGCATTGAGCTCTTTTATGCCGTAATTAACCTTTCAACGACCAAGCGATAGCCGGCTGTCGCGCTGCTATTGTCTTTCTACTGTGTCTCGAATCACGTGTATAACAATGATAAAGTTATTGTGTCTCGCGTATACAGAGTGTCCCACGGCAATGCCACATGGAGGGAAAGTACCTTAAATATTGTAAATAGAGCATTTTACTGAAAGAAGACATTATTTAAATTTTAAAAATATTTTAAACTGCATTCATAGATATTAAAATAATTACATAGTTGAACCGGGAATCGAACCTGGTACTCGAGAAAATTAATCAGCCTGTAGTTTTATCCTACAGATCGAAAGGCTTCATCACAAGGACAAGGATAGTGTCAAAAATAAAAGAAAGACCACGAATTTTAACATTTTTAATACAAAATTAGTCTATTTTCCAAATGCTTAAAACTAGTTCTTGGTCTTGTTGTGGTGGATATTTATTTATTTAAATGATGCGTACTACTCAAGTGGCTAGATTAATTAGTAATAAGTAGATTGTCAATTGTATGTCTTTACGGCAATGTAAGCTTTTAACTTTTCAGAACAAAATTTTACATCAAATGTTAAAATTCACGGTCTTCCTTTTATTTGTGACACTATGTTATTTAGCAAAAAATAATCCTTATGATGAAACCTTTCGATCGGTATGATAAAACTACAGGATGATTATTTTTTCTCGAGGTACAAGGTCGATTCCCGGCCCAACCATTTAATTATTTAAAAATCTATGAATGCAATTTAATTTGTTTTTAAAATTCAAATAATGTCTTCATTTAGTAAAATGTTCTATCTACAAGATTTAAGGTACTTTCCCTCCATGTGGCATAGCCGTGGGACACCCTGTATATGCGCTTCCGGCAGTCAAATAGTTAATAGCATGATAATGATATCGTTTTCTCGATAATTATTGTCGCTCGTCGTCGTGTGTACCCTGGGACTGAAGTCTGCTATTGCAATCGTGTCTCAATGTTATTGGTAGACCGGATATTTGACAACTTTGACAGTTTTTGTATGGGAAATGTGTCAAAAGTTTAATGTTACACATCAAAAATCGATCATTAAACTATTGTTGCAATAGCAGGCGAGTTAGAGCCCCTGGCTGGTAACGGAGTGGTTTTTGGGCAAAGTCTCATATTATGTTTCAGTACAAAGAATATTTTTTCCCGGTACGCTTGGTGGGCTCTAGAAACCAGGTGGAGCGACCAAGTTGAGCAACCTGGTGTCCATTTGTAATAAGTAAATCCCTTACTTTGTAAGTAACGTAACATAACACCAAGTAGTAGCTTAGCCAATATTTCGACCAAGCAATCCAACTGATTCTGATGCAGTTAAACAACCATGACAAGATAGAGTCACAAAAAAAACTATTAAGTAACGTTTATATATCTTGAGCGAACAAACAGGGGCCCTAGTCTGCTATTACAATCGTGTCTCAATGACCAGTCATCGGCCGGATATTTGACAATTTTTGTATGGGAATTGTGTCAAAAGTTTGACGTTACACGTCAAAAATCGATCATTGAGACACGATTGTAATGGCAGACTAGGGCCCCTGGAGGCAGTAAAACCATGATGAATTATAGTCTATTCACCACATACTTTGACTTGGCTTGTCCTACCTCTATGCTACAGCTACAGTAATAGTAATTATTCTTCGACCTATGATCTTACTGTATGAATGTCAGAATAATAAAATTACCAAGGATCGTACAATTACAAGATTGATACAAGTGTGAATATGATTCATTTTTGGGACAAGGCAAAGAGACTTACGGTAGAACAGAAACATAATTACTTATTATATACTGCCTTCATTGACATAAATACGGAAATATAAAGCTCAAACTATCAAGGTACAAGTAGTTAAAAGTTTCCCAAAATTAAGACGTCACAGATTTAAGTTAAGATTTCCTTGAAGTGTGAGAGAATGGTAGAATAAATCTCACGCTGGATGCATAACGATCTGTGTACTATGCAATATTTTTTATAAAGAAGTAATATTTAAATTTAAAAATTAATCCACTTGTGTTATTCATACTTTGTAGGTACATGATAAGGATAAACCATCAAGGTTTCAATATTTACAAATAAAATGAACAATCTTTTAAACAAACTCTTAAGCAATCACATATCAACGTCATAGTATAGTCAACGTGAACGTACAAAAAACTTACTAAAGATGTAGTCAAATTAGGGCATTCTAAATACCATCAGTCAAAAATTGTTAGAAGTTGTAAAATACCATCAGTCAAAAATTGTTAGAAGTTGTAAAAGAATTTGGTTTTTATGAGTAAGTCATGGTGTTTACGTATCGATCGTTGTATACATAGTTATCAGTCCTATAGCTAAAACTCAAAAGGTTGCCTGTCCATTGGAGAGAACTGAGGCAGTGAAGCAATGGATAGGCAGCCTCATCCATGTATAATTTCAACTAAACAAATTCCATCTTTTAAGTAAACGGTTGAAACTCGCTAGTAATTATGTACACTTGCTTTGTATCGATCCTCTTGCTTTGGAAACGTTGCCAAAAAGTGACCTTCCCAACTTATATGAACTTTCTATGTTTAGCTATCATCCCTGACATGCAGTGCATCGAAAAGCAAGTAAAATCTTTGGTCCCGGTAGTCATTTGTCGATTTTCGTCAGTTGTAACGAGTATTTAGATTAGGCCCGAGTCACACCGGAATGGCAGCGGCCGGCAGCGACGCGGCCAGCACTTTCACTGCAAAATAATTTTAAACTTTAACTACATACTTAAAAGACTAGTATCGCTTGAAAAGGTCGCGACGCCGCGAGCGGCCGCGCGCTTTTGTTTCTAGCCACGCTGGCGGCCGCTGCCGGCCGCTGCCATTCCGGTGTGAGAGAAATAGTCACTTCATGTAAAATTCTAAGAGTCGATCCTATCGTAGTTGTTAAAAGATATGTAAGTATGGATTTGTACCGTATTATAAAACAAATAAACGTATAAGGAAAGTGAGATGTTTCTAGTCTATTTGAAGGTAATATTACTAGTATAGGTACATATTTGCGAGGACTTAGGTTATTGCACATATCCTTTGACTGCTAATAAAAATAAGGCCTTAGTTACCACGGCCAACAGAATGCTCGAATTTGTATTGCATCATAAATTATATTTGATAACAAACAACTTACTTCACAAAACGCCAAGTGGACTCTGGATTTGTTCAAGCATTTGTAATAGCATTTTCAAAGGCTTCATAGTACTTATTTTTTGGGTCAAGTTTGTGTACAAACTCAACGTAGGTATCTGGAAAGAACCTCTCGAATGCGTTGAATGCCTTCCTGGCTAACCGGCGCTGTGACGGTGAACACTTCTTACACGCTGTTGCTACGGCTTCGGGAAGGATTTCTGAAATCAGTTAACCAATCTTTTGGTACAGATGTAAAAATATAGAGTATCTTCTGTAGATGAAGTATCTAAATAAATGTGTAAAGTAAATATAGTATCTTCTAATGCAGTTCATCTTCTTCCTGGCTTTATCCCGTTTCATTTAAGGTCTGCGAAATACGTTTAAAGGATTATGCACATTTATTTATCTCTATTCAGCTTATGTCCATAGTAAACCACGATTTTGTGTGTGTTCAGCTTTCATAAAAAAATTTTTTTTTTTCTTTGGAAATAAGCTGAATAAATGTGTTTAGTCACTTAGTTTTCAATGTAGTCCGGTCAATCGTCATGCTATCACAAACATCTTTCTACATCATATCTTTCTTCACACAATCCATCCATCTTTTATTCAGATTTTCTCTCTACATTCATGCTAATAATTCTCATACCTCCTCTTCAGGGCCGGAGCTGCCCTAAAGCGGCTCCTGCCCAATCTCGGTGGCCCAAACGCCTCCTACCGGAGGCTCTACACGGGGATCGTGCGGTCCATGGCCCTCTACGGGGCTCCGGTGTGGGCGCCCCATCTAGCCGCGGCTCCGGCCCGACTTCTGAGGGCGTCCCAGAGGGTCATGGCCATTCGCATGGTGAGGGGATACCGCACGGTCTCCTGTGAGGCGGCATGCCTCCTTGCCGGCGTCCCGCCGTGGGATCTGGAGGCAACAGTCCTTGCACACACGTACGAGTGGCGCGTGGAAGTGCAACGCCGGGGTGAAGTCCCGATGCCGCGGGTTATCGCGGCACGGCTCACGGAGCTCCGGCGAGATTTCATGGCGGAATGGAGACAACGACTGTCGCAACCTAGTGCTGGGCACGCCGTTATAGCGGCGGTAAGACCCCTCTTTGAGGAGTGGCTGGAGAGGCGTCATGGCACTCTCACGTTTCGCTTGACACAGGTCCTCACCGGACATGGTCAGTTCGGGAGGTTCCTGTGTCGGATTCGGGCGGAAGCGACGCCTGGGTGTCACCACTGCAGTAACGGTCGCCTGGAGGACACGGTCGAGCACACAGTTGAGGTGTGCCGCGCATGGGCGGAGCATCGACGTGTCCTCGTAGAGGCGATCGGCGGCGGTGACCTCTCGCGCCCGGCGCTGGTTCAGGCCATGCTTCGGGGCGAGACGGAATGGGATGCCGTCGCCTCCTTCTGCGAAGCAGTTATGCTAGTGAAGGAAGCGGCGGCGCGCGAGAGGCAACGACGAGCCTCTCGCCCCGGACTAAGACCCAGGCGAAGACGTCGAGAGTCGCAAGACGACTACCGGCCACCGTAGGCGCGGTTCTGCGGATGGCGAGCGATGGGTAGCTCGCCGCCCGGCTAGGACCAGGACCGCGTAGACGGCGCGTTAGTGTTCCACGCGCGCCTCAAAGAGAAGGAGTCAGCACAGGAAGGGGCCCAACAGGGCCAACGCTTGCCGGGGTTGCGGAATGTTTATAATAGTTACCGTGACCCTGGAACATAAAGGGCAATCGAAGGAACATGAGTGGGTTTTAGTCAGTAAGAGTCTGACACGCCCTCCCGTCGCACCCAGGACGGGAGCAGTCATTGGATGATTTCCCACTCACCAAAAAAAAAAAAATAAAAAAAAAATACCAAGACAAAAGTTTTCCCATGTTTTTCTCTAGATATCAGATACCATCGTACACTCGATTAAAAAAGTTGTGTGTAGGTACCAAAACTAATTGGATAGTTAATAATATTTATATTTCCTAAATAGGCAAAAAATAATTAAATACCTACTTGTAATAATATAATATCTTTCTTATGACGCACAATAAGAAGTCTAATAGTCTCGAGATATTTCTTTTTATTATTTAATTGGATTTTTCGTTACAAATATAAATAAGAAACAAGTAGGCACTCTATTTCATTGACCATTAAAACATCAATAAAGTTGCCGAAGAACTTTTGTGGCAAACCCACTTCTTGTAGCCACGAGCAGTTAAGTATATCGAAACAACAACTTTTGAGGTGGGTTTTTCCTCTTAACCAAGTAAAAACTTAACCAGACTTTGAACAAGGAACTATTAAGCAAGTACTAAGTTTAGCAAAGTTCCTGTCTCTCTCTTGCACCCGTAGTTTGTCAGTTGAGCGATAGTAATGGAAATACAGTAAAAGTAAAGTATACACTAAGTACTCTTTGTATGTACTATAAGTAGCCTCAATGATGAGTCCATATTTAATTTAGTTCAAGTGTTGCGAGACTATCAATTTAGGTCGATAGTAAAGACTAGATTTTATTATGGTTACTTACATTAAGCCTGTTAGCCTTATTAAGAAGTCGCTTATCATAAGCTTTGCTATGCTATAATATAAAGAGAATGTTACCTGCCTCAATTAGGCACTTTTGATAAAAATATAATAATGATAATAATTCGTAATTATTCGGTTTAATGTTCTATTTGTTTTTCTTTTAAACAAATATTGTCCCGAGATTTCTAAATACAACAAAAAAGATTTAGCCAAACAAACGCTGGCACCATTGAAAAGTTGTAGGGGATTTCTTAATGAAACGCCTTTTCTTGATTTCTTTCTTGATTTATTAGGTGCTGAGAACTGCGAACTGTGTCCGGCCATATTTTTACGCTACTTATATGTAATTTTACAGTAGTGCAAGTAGTGGGTACACTAAAGGAGTAATTATCGAATTGACAAATCATTAAATGAATTTACTGTATCTGTTTCGTACAGGTCGAAACCTGTCGGGACAGGTTTGAACTTATTATTGGGGCAAATGAATGTCTTACATAACTAAGTATACCTATTTGAGTTTTATCTTATCCTATGATGAAATGAGTTAAGCCCTATGCTATTACCTACATTATATTTGCCCTAATCGAAAATCAACTTTTATTTACATAATATCATGATTTAATATTAATTTTTAGTTTCAGTTTTCGTCGCCAACAAAAGTAATGCGCTCACATTAATTACCTATCTGTAATATGTATGAATTTATAAATTAAATATATCAGTTATATAAGTATTCTGAGTAGTTTTCTGAGATTTGGGCTGGTATTCATAGAAAATGATTTTGATAAAACTTGGTCCGGATTAAGTTTGACATAGGTCATTTTTTAAGATCATGGCGTTTGCATCCTCGATAAAAGAGGCAAATTATTCGCGATTGGTTTATTTATTAATCGCGAATAATTTAATAAAAGCTAAATCAGTAACTAACGTTAACAAACTTCTCCCAAGTCCCAATATAATGGTTACTAGTCGGTGAAGCAGGCTATATTGATTCCAAAACTACAAAAGATTTCTAGTACTCAGACTAAAACCACAATAACCACGGTAATAACACTCCCTAACAGATTTATGAACTTGCATCTAAATCCTTAAATGGAAGTCTGCTATAAATAACATAAAATGGAAGTATTTAAAACTAATAGGGCGCATATATTAGTACATTACGTGATAGAAAATTTTTTTACATTACTGTGATAAAATACTCTGATAAACATTTTAATTACAAACATCGAATGAGGAACCAAATGAAACGGATATTTACACTTAGTACATAACCAGACCAGCTGATTGCTTATTATGACGAAGCGGCCCAGTATTATAACTTAAGTTCTAATGATACATTTACAATATTTCCTATTACGCAAGTCGCTAAATGATGTAACATTTCAACATGAGTACTTACGTTTGAACACTTTTCCTATAGGCGTGCACGGTCCTTTCCCAAGGAAACAGTCCAAATATTTCTTCAACAGTCTACGATTCTGTATCAAAGAATCAATTTCGTAATAATCGTATCTCCGATCATAATACTTCTCTTGAGCAAGAACAGTCACAAGAAATATATATATAAAGATTAATGACACTCTAAAACTGCGTTTGTTTTCAATCATAACTGCAAAAGCTCGGAGGAGCTATGAATAGGTTATGAAATTGGTGTAATGTCCAAAGCAAATGACGGGCACATTTCAAATGCTTGTATTTAAAACCGAGCATCCAATGACCTTCGTCAAACACAATATTTATAAGGAAGATATCCACAAAAAAAATTAAGTGTTTTATTAATATTCGGAACAATGTTCGCGGTTATAGACGTACCGTATTTATTTGCTATTATGCGTTTGAATCTATTATAAGAGATACGGAGAACCTAAGTGATGTTTCCTACATGAGTCGTCTTTAAATAAAACTTTGATGGTACTTACGTATGTGGACAGATGTTGCTTTATTACAGAACGCAATTATTGTTTTTGCTTAATCACGGAGAATTACTTCGAAGTTAATTTTGAGGATATCCTGATAGCGCTCCATACAAATGGCAGTAGACTAATCATATTTTGGTCAATTAGTAAATAAACTCGATGTAATTTACTATATGCAATAAAACTGCTCGATCAGCTAAGCCCCAACATAATCCCTTTAATTTTTGATAACAGTTATATAATTTAATAAAAAATATACGCTATTATCATACAGATTCTATACTAGGTATCAGTTTACAGCCATTTGGAGGTTTAAATTGGATGCCTATTTTTCATAATCTCACAATTGGTAATGTTTCACTTTTTGGAGCATCCAGAGTGGATGCTCCTATCTTTAAGATAGTGTTAAGTTCGTCACGGTTTACTTATTTCTAGTTTCTGATCAAAGTTAATTCCTGAAGCGTGCGTTTGATGATGATTTTAATTATATTATTAATGATTAAACTTAAAACGAGACGATGATCCTTGTGTCTGTTTCCGCATTTCTACTTCTCAGAGATGGTCAGTTAAGAAATGCCGAATGTAGAACTTCGGCATTTACTAACTGTTAAAATTATAACGTTTAAAGTTATTTAATATCCTAATTGCATAATCAACATTAACATTAAACAAATTCATTTCATTTAAGTATATACTGCCTTTCGAAAAGTTAAAAAAGAGATATATTTCGCCACGTTTTATTTTATACTGTTTGAATATCGTTTATAGCTGCATAACCGATATTCAAGAAGTTCGCATAAAAATTATAGTTAACGATTAAAATATTAACAGAAACTATTACGTGTATGGAACACTCGGTCAGTACAATTATCTTAAGTAATAATCTCTGCTAATGATTCAAGTATTTCTATTAATGTTTGTTTTACCAAAAAACAGTTACCTAAGTATTGTTTTTGTTCATTTGCACAATTGCATTATAGTTAACTTGTTATCCCCCCCGGTTACACCTGCGTTATGTATGTTCAATCTTAGTTTACTGGTCTGTTTCCGGAGGTCATAATATATGATGTTATGTAGCCTATGTGTTATTCTGACATAAAAGTAACAAGTTGATATTCATCCATCCATCAATTTAATAATAATGTTACGTGGAGCGAAAAAGGTGGCGCAAATGCCGATTGTGGCGGACACATTTACTGCAAAAACGGGGGTTTAATTTATTCTTCCCGAACCCCCAGCTCACAACAATAAGTATATATTAGTGCACTAGGCGTGTCGTGATGACCTAGTGGTCCGGAATCGCCCGTCCGCCTTGAGCAAAAGTGGTGATCAACGCTCGTACCTCCTTCTCTCGACGAGAAGAGGCCTTTGCTCTGCAGTGCCTATTACCAGGCTGGTATTATTATGATTATACTCGGCAATCTAATCATTGCATGATCTACGAATATAACTCTACATTCACGTGTTTGTTTTTAATTCTAGTTTTTATACTTCAGTTTACGTGAGATTTAGAACCACTTTTTCATGTTAATTTGTTAGTATTCGTTCGATATAATTGATGATATTTACGGATGAATCATCATTAGCGAGCATTAGAGCGGCTTACGTCAATTATAACACTAAATACTGGGATAATTCAAGATTCTATTCAGTACTTTTGGCTGTGTATTGATTGCCACCACAAAGCCTGCTTTTTTATAAAAACAACGGCTGATAAGAAAAAGTAACCATTTTTTTATTAGGAAAATGTATTCGAGAAGTACATTACTTACATTGCCGAAAAATCTGGAAGCTGTTTAATTTGGTGCTATCATACATCCCAAAAAAATTTAAACAAAATAAATGCTTTTTCACCTACAACTAATTCAAAGAAGACAAAATTATTTCAATCAAGGTAACGTATCAAGTTAAGCTTAATGTCTTAAGGTCTTAATCTTAAAAGCTAGCGACGGCGGCTTCCAAAGCAGTGAAGTGTTTGTTTTCAGGATCAAACTTCTTCTTGAAGGCTTCGTAGTCTGAAGGTAACTTTTCTTTTAGCCCCAGAAGGAACTTGTGGAAGATATGTTTCTGTGCATCTGTGCACTTGATGCAGTTCGTTTTAACGGCCTCGGGGATGTCCTCTAAAAAGAAATAATAGTTAGTTAATTATTGTTGTTCAATGATTACGTATTGTATTAAAGGCCACGGCTGCTGCCTTTGTAATACTATATCCAATAGAAATGAATCAAAAGATCTGTTTGGAAGCAGTTTTTTTACTTAATGCATTTGAAATTTATTATGCATGGAACTTAATACTATACAGGGTATCCCACGGCTATGCTACATGCAGAAACAAAATTTCACATCAAATGCTAAAATTCACGGTCTTCCTTTTATTTGTGACACTATGTTATTTAGCAAAAAATAATCGTTATGATGAAACCTTTCGATCGGTATGATAAAACCACAGGGTGAATGTTTTTTCTCGTGGAACAAGTTCGATTCCTGGTACAACTATGTATTTATTCAAATATCTATGAGTACAGTTTAAAATTCAAATAATGTCTTCTTTCAGTAAAATGTTCTACCGACAATATTTAAGGTACTTTCCCTCCATGTGGCATAGCCGTGGGACACCCTGTATATTTTTGGTTATCTATTTCAACTAACTTATAGGAAGTAACTGGACAGGCATTGATGAAACTTTTTTTGGCATCTGCCAGATTTTATAAGAGTTAACTTCGCCGCAAAAAAATTGAACCGAAAAAAAATTTAACTCATTTCATAAACATAGGTTTAATTTTACCTATAGGTACTTGAGTGTAACGCGGCCGAAATCGCGGGTTCAAACTAGTAATCAATATAATAATACCACAGTTTTAATCGACCCTAAAGTGCAAAGGTCTATTTTCCCAAAAGTAATGATTATTGGCTCGTACACGATTTCAAATTACGAGATAATTAGATTTCAACACAATGTTTTTCTACGCCTGTTTCAGAGGTAAATCACCCACCATCGTGCCTAGCGCGAATTCCTATATATTATTATATACACGTGTACGCTCGCGTGACCCTACATTTTTTTTAATAATTTGACACGGACTAAGTTTGAAAACTAACGCTAAACACTTTGTATTACTCGAAGTAAGCTAGTTTGTGCCCGTGACTTCGACTGAATAGAATGCCATGAAATAAAATTCTGTGACTGTTGGCTATGAGTGAAAGATTGTATATTCTAGAGATACTTTTTATAAACAAATTAGCAAACCCGGCGAACTCCGTTTTGCCACCAGATTGCTTCGTTTTATTTAACTTTTTTTTTCTTTGCTATAAACCTCACGGAGCCCGAGACCTTTCCAACGAATGCAAAACCGTGGAAATCGGTTCGTGCGTTCTGGAGTTATAGCGTCAGGAAGGAAAACCCGACTTATTTTTATATAATAGATAAATTATTTAAGATCATGCAAATAAACAGTTTAAATGTTGTTCAGTACTGCAAAATGACGTTTATATAAATCATATAAATTAACCAGATCGGAATATTTTTTTTCTTATCAGCAGGCCGTTATGAAAGAAAAAGACCACAAAGTTCATTGTTTCACTAAGTGCATTATCAGTTCTACATTATGCCCTGAGTGCACTATACTGCGAAATACATTACATAAATAACGATTAACCTTATTATTTTGCAGGAAGCAAAGTAATTATTGTATTCATTACATTATGATCATCTCCTTAGCTTTTTTCCCAACTATGTTGGGGTCGTCTTCCAGCCTAACCGGATTCAGCTGGATACCAGTGTTTTACGTGAAGCGACTGCCTATCAGACCCTCACAAGCCAGTAACTGGGCGACACGATACCGTTAGGTTAGACTGGTCAGACTTTCTGTATAGTATTATAATAATTTTACATGGCCACACTGTGAAGGGAATATTATAGAAAATTAAACTATGGACTAAATTAATCGGCCTATTATTGTCCCACTATAGAGTAAATCTCTCTTCTCATACAAAGAAAACATCGATCACCTCGTGAGCGGTGGTTTCCTTAGGTACCAAAAGAACAAACATCCTCATACAAAATCCATACTAATATTATAAATGGGAAAGTGTGTCTGTCTGTCTGTTTGTCTTTCTTTCACGGCAAACCGGAGCGACGAATTGACGTGATTTTTTAAGTGGAGATAGTTGAAGGGATGGAGAGTAACATAGGCTACTTTTTGTCTCTTTCTAACGCGAGCGAAGCCGCGGGCAGAAGCTAGTGTAGCCATAAAAAAAAAACAAATGAATTTACAAACACGGGGTTGCGCATTAGTTCTAATAGTTACCACGGCCCCGGAACATAAAGGGCAACTGAACCAACTTGGGTGGGTTTTAGTCAGTAAAAGCTGACACTCCCTCCCGCCTCTCATTTGATGATTTTCCAACCAATAAAAAAAAATTGCAAACACGAAAATAATTAAATAAAGTTATTTCGCGAGAGCTTTAACGGAATACTAAGAACTAGAGGGACATTACATTTCATGAAACTTAAGAGGTAAATTGTTTAATCGGTGTCTCGGCTGTTGAACTTCGTCCGTTAAGGGCGAAACAGCGATTTTTAAGTACTATTAGTCTTTTTGTGGGGAGTTTCGGACTATAATGTTTTTAAGCAAAATAGCTACCGTCAGAATAAATAAATATTTTTATTCTCGCCATACCATTAATTTGTACTCTTATAATGAGAAGATTTATCATTTTGAACATATAAAATTCACCCTAAAATGTATCGTCCAGAACACCACTCAATAAAATTAACAATAATTAAATTCCTGTTTCGACCGGAGCGGGCGAATCTCAACGGCCGAAACACTTATACTGAGCCCTGTAAATATTGCATGCATTTCTGCAACACGTATGAGATAATAACCGGTTCTTACACCCGGTGAATGTCGTAAGAAGCGACTAAGTTCAACAGCTGAGTAATTATCTGCATATACCTGGTATCTACGGGGAACATCGCAATGCAAAGCACCTCGTCTTAACGGTTACAAATTATGTACAACATTGTTTAGATTCAAAGCATATAAATATAAACAAAGCAAAGCATATACAAAAATAAGCATATAAAGCATATATATATGATAAAAATGAAATATTAGTCCTTAGTCAGGCCACAACTTGAGACCATACCGATTTCATCAAACTTTTTTCAAATATTTTGTTAACGGTTCTTACGAAAAGATAAATTAAAAAAAAAAGCTAACAACTAATTCAATTTTTTTTATAAAAGGGTAAACTGACTGATTCACTGATTGTTGATATATCAACGCACAGCTCAAAACAATGGTTCTAGAGACATAACACTCCGAGGGTGTTTTTGTGAAGAGTAAATATCTGATAAGAAAGGAATTCGGGAATGCCAGCCCAAAAGCTCTAAAGGGGTTAAAAAGGGATTACAGTTTCGTCATTCATTTGTGAGAAGCTGCGGGCGAAAGCTAGTACAAAATAAATAAGGAAGGTGTAGATCAGACAGGAGAAATTCTAGGAAGAGTATAGTGCACGAACCTCATCTTGAAAGACCAACAAAGATGTCACAAATTTTAATTAAATAAAACGCGATTATGAAAAGTTAATATAGTGTTAATAAAGTGGGACAAGTGCTTAATACATACTTTTGAAATCAGCTGGGACGGCTGGGCAGGTCACAGTGTCCATGAAGCACCCCAAAAAGCCCTTGAGAGTATCCAGGTCGGCCACCACGGCATCGATATCCAGGTCATCATTCTCAGTACTGTACTTGTCTTCAGCTTGAACGGCGACGAACGCCAGAAGGAGTGAAAGCACGTAGATACACTTCATATCGGCAGCTTCTTTTTTCTGTAACGATCAGTTTTAAATATTAGCAGAGAGCAAAACAAGATGGCTGACACATGACAGGAAAGTTTTAGACAAGAACAATGATGACAGATTATAATGTTTATTATGGATAAACAAAACACGCCCAGTCGGTTTTAGAACAACAAAAACCATGAAAACTTTGTTTGTGCGCATACACCATAAATAAAACCCATTAAATCTACCTTTGTAATGATTTAATTAATCCTTTTTTTGTGGATAACGTTACAATAATTACAGAAAAAATCTAAATCTTTTGCCGCACCACGATATTTAAAACCAAAAAACAATATATTAGAGGGCATGTGCTTAGCGATTCGTTACGGTTATGATTTTATTACGAAAACTACGATACATTTATAGTAACTGACTCACAAGCGGAAACAGACTCACAAGTAAACAAAGTAGGTAAAAATAAAGAATATAAAGGCTAAAATATAATTACAGACTATTCTGTGTGCAGTTACTTACCCTATTTAAGATTAAAGACCAGTGGACGAATAAAACTCATCGAAATGGTGCGGTCCTTTTATACGTCAGTATTTCTTTATGACCCATACATAGATACAACTTTATATATTCAGAAGATAAAAAAAATACTTTGTATTGTTCACATTGCAATATGTAGATTTAATTTATAAAAACAGTGCAGGAGTCAGAGAAGCGATTGTAACTGTCTTTGCCTGTATGGTTTTGCTTATTGTATTTTTTATTTTTATTATTGAAATTTTCGTATCAAAGGACCACGTAATCTGTTTCTCAAGCCTGTATCTAAAAAGGTGAATGACCTGCCTCAAACCAACTTTTTTCTGATCTACTTGAAACAAAAAGACCAAAACCGGTCTCAATAGAACGTTTATATCATGTTATTTAAACAGCTAAACGATTTCTTAAAATATAAGCCGTATTTTCGAGTGGATTTTTGATATACTAACATTTTAGAAATTACTTTTTTTTCCAATACTTACTATAAAAAAAGTTTAGAAGCATATCATTTTAAAACCCTACCTAATGTTGTCTTCCGATGCTATACCACCCGTTCAACAGAATATGTTGAGAGATCAGCGTTCGTTCGATAAACAGCGGTTTTTAAAATATATTTTTTTTTCGTTGGAATTTAACAAGTCTTCAGCAATGCAGAAGTGTCAAAAGTATATTGGCACGAATCTTCACCAAATTTTTACTGGAACAATGGATCCTCTTACATAATTTACCACCTATGCCCATTTTATCCGATATCAATGTCACAGATGTATTGCAAAATTGCAACTATGTTACAAAAGATAGACAATAATAAACTATTATTATCTTGAGGTTGCCGGCGACTCGGACTGCAATTAACTAGGACCGCGGTCCCAGTCGCCGGATCCGTAAAAAATATTTAATTTTCTTCCGGCGACTGGGACCACTCATTAAATGATAACTGAAATCAACAAAATGTACAGTCAACGAAAATATTTTTGATGTAATAATTGAATAGCGGTGGTAAGACCCCTCTTTGAGGAGTGGCTGGATAGGCGCCACGGCGCTCTCACGTTTCGCTTGATACAGGTCCTCACCGGACATGGTCAGTTCGGGAGGTTCCTGTGTCGGATTCGGGCGGAAGCGACGTCTGGGTGTCACCACTGCAGCAACGGTCGCCTGAAGGACACGGTCGAGCACACGGTGGAGGTGTGCCGCGCATGGGCGGACCATCGGCGTGTCCTCGTAGATGCGATCGGCGGCGGTGACCTCTCGCGCCCGGCGCTGGTTCAGGCCATGCTTTGGGGCGAGACGGAATGGGATGCCCTCGCCTCCTTCTGCGAAGCAGTTATGCTAGTGAAGGAAGCGGCGGCGCACGTAAGGCAACGACGAGCCCCTCGCCCCGGACTAAGACCCAGACGAAGACGTCGAGAGTCGCAAGACGACTACCGGCCACGTAAAAGTCTGACACGCCCTCCCGCTGCACCCAGGACGGGAGCAGTCATTGGATGATTTCCCACTCACCAAAAAAAATTTAATAAAAATCCTTTTGTAAATTAAAAATATTATTTATTTATATAAAAAGCAGCCTTTGACTACACTTCTGTTATTTAAATCTTTCGTTATAAAAATATAGACATAAAAAAAATATCAATAAATCATGTATTTATTCATATTAGTCATTGTTTAATTCTACTATAAATGACTGATTGATGAATTTTTTTGAATACAATGAATGATATATTGGGTGTTTCTGGATCTCCTCTGATCCAGAAACCCCAATTTACACCTACTGCCATAACGGCCATTTTAAACTAATTGTGATTGACAGAGATAGTACCTACGTTTATAATTTTTATTGTGATTTTTGTTATTTTTTATTATAGTTACCAACCACTTAAAGGTTGATTTTGTGATAAATAATTACTTTCTGATTGTTAATTGTTTGAAAATTGTTGATTATTATTATAAGCACGATTTATGTTTTTTTTATTATTATTATCATGATTTATTTATATTTTTTATGTCTATGTTTTTATTACGAAAGATTTAAATAACAGAACTGTAGTCAAAGGCTGCTTTTTATATCAATAAATGATGTTTTTAAATCAAAAAGGATTTTTATTCAATTATTACATCAAAAATATTTTCGTTGACTGTACATTTTGTTGATTTCAGTTATCATTTAATGAGTGGTCCCAGTCGCCGGAAGAAAATTAAATATTTTTTACGGATCCGGCGACTGGGACCGCGGTCCTAGTTAATTGCGGTCCGAGTCACCGGAAACCTCTTATCTTTCTCGTAATAGCGACTGGTCAAAGAACTTTGCTACCGAACTAATCGTGTTTGCAATGTCATTAAATTTATCGAGATAAACAAACAAATGTGATGACTTATTGGAACAGTAGTACAAAAAAAAACTAACACCATTTGTTTACATTTGTTTGGAAACTTCTAAGGTGACCTATCCTAACATAAGCAATTCGTGATTTGTGTGACAATCATTTTTTTTTATCTGATTTCGGCTTTATATTCCATCCATGATATAAATGCATTTAAATAAATACCTAGATCGTCTGTTATACCTAAATAAAGTTTTATTAACCATGATGGCTTGGGATTTTTTGTTATAATTTAACGATTAACTTACGTAATGCACACATTTTGTGATGTACTGAACATTGATCTAAAAAATATGCCAGTAATTGTGGTCTGGGGAACCAACGTCATTTAAAGGTTCAAACACGCGTGATTCCAGATACAATAGAAAGACAATAGCAGTGCGACAGCCGGCTATCGCTTGATGGTTGAAAGGTCCTTTTATATTATAAATGTATTTTTTTGCGCAGATGAAACCGGGGCCGCAGATGAAAATATTTCAAAATTGTCGTACCTAAGCTAATGGCCTATCAACTTTCGTATAATGTGTTTTGCATAATTTTCTTGTTATACAGGGTCCATAATTAAAAGTTTCTAAAATGCCCTTTTGAGTCAAGAATTAAACAAAAAGTATAGACCTATGGTACCTAGCACTTGGAATTAATAACTTTTCATACCTACCTTTATTTAGATCTATATTCTTTTATTTCACTTTTTATAACGTTTATTTTTGTTATAGACAATTTTGCAATCTTTATTTAGATAAAATATACCAAGAATCTCTGAGGCAAGTCGTAGAGCACTGAATCGTACGGTCTAAGAACTTGATATAAATTAATATTAACTTCTGATTGAAAGTTGCAGAGCAATTCGTTAACAGGTGCAAGGTTGCTTGAATAACATTAATGTTGTGAAGCTACAATCTGTTTATTATTGAATATTGAGAATGCAAAGAATAACTGGGCAAGGGCATCAGCATTTCAGACGATCAAAAGAAACATCAGTTTGAATAAGACTACCAATACAAATCTTTTTTTCCTCCCACCTATTCGAAAACGACGATTTTGTTCCCGTACGCCCAAAGTTGGTGTTTTCTATTTATGAAACTTTCAGCGGGCAATAATGACGCTCCAAATTCAAAAAGTGCGCCTAAAAGTAACTTTTAATCGCACTTTTTGAATTTGGAGCGTCTTTGCATGTTTTACGCCCTGTTATAAGTGCGCCTACTGGCAATGTTAAAAACGGTGCCAAAAGAAGAAAAAAAAAAGTGCGCCTAAAAACTCTTTGAATTTGGAGGCTTATTGGACGATTCGCACGAATTTAACTCGCACAAAACGTGCGAATCGACTCCTTTATAAAAATATTATTTTTCTGTAGTCGATTCGCACAAAGTTCATTTATAGGCGTGCGAATCGACACCTTTACAAATATGTATTAGGCTATTCGCACACATATTGTTTTTTTATGAAATGCAGTTAAGATAAAGTACATTTGAGTACAGAAGTGATAAGGTCAAATGTGTTTTACTCGTAATAGATAGAAAATGAAAACACAATCTACACACATCAACATGGTCTAGGGATATTTGAACTAAACCTAAATAAATAAAACTCTATTAACTTTTTGTTAAGACACCTGCACATTAAAATAAACCTTGTTTAATAGCCTATCTAATCTGATAATAAACTTTTAGATAAAATTAAATAAATAAAAAAACTTAGAAGAAGAGGAAAAGCTCAGACAAAATGTCAATTCTAACTTTATTATTGAAACAACAAAACCTAAAAAAACAACATTTTTTTTTTAAATTGATGAAAACTTAAAATTAATAATCCTGGATCCACCTAAGACTCTCCTGACACATCTGCAGCGGTTCTGCATAACAACACAACGGTGTCAAAATCCTGTTGTGAAATACTGTCCCAAGTCCTGCTAAGATGCAAGAAAAGCTGGTTTTCATGCACAATGTCTTCGGGGAAGTTCCTAAGAGCTCTTCTCTGAAGCATATCCCAGGCATGCTCAATAGGATTTTAGTCAGAGGATTGTGCAGGCCAGTCTATAGCTAGGATATCGTGCTGTTGTAACCAACTTATAACGATACGCGCCGTATGTGGACGGGCATTGTCGTGCATTAGCTGGAAATTTTGTCCCATTTGCTATCTGTGGCGCAAGATTACAGTAACACCTCATCTCGGTATTTTAGAGCAGTCATATTGCCTTGTATCCAAACGAGGTCCGTTCTACCGCCGAGACGAATTCCTGCCCAACCAAAATCACCACAACGCATTACAACACATATACAGGACCGATTCATAGTAAATGCTGCACGAAGTCACCCAAATGTAACGGCGATGCAATTGGTTCAAAGACGACTGCATGAAGTCAACCTATGTCCTATGTGTTTGTAGGCCATTTCAGGTACCAGCACTAAGGAGAGGCAATCGAGGAAGAAGATTACAATGGGCTATTACACACGAAAACTGGAATTATTATCAATGGTCACTTGTGCTTTTCACTGATGAATCCAGGTTTGGATTTCATCCTGATCCGCGAAGAATTCCCCATTTGGGGAGAACCTGGACGTTGGAATCGACCCTTACCATGACGTTTAAAGTAAGATTGTTTTATTTCTGTTTAGGAGTGTGCAAGTGACAGCGTTAGACACGTTGTCTAGTGCCGTCCATTTCCCACTGAAAGTAATATCAAAGCACTACTGCTATAAGGGCTTGTGGTACGCCCTCTGCACCCACAACAAGTTCATGCATATCAAGGTGGCACAATTATGGGTTGGGCAGGAATTCGTCTCGGCGGTAGAACGGACCTCGTTTGGAACAAGGCATGTGTCAGGAGAGTCTTAGGTGGATCCACGAATTATTAATTTTAAGTTTTCATCAATATTTATAAATAAAATAGTTGTGTTGTTTAGGTTTTGATGTTTCAAAAATAAAGTTAAGATTAAAATTTTGTCTCAGTATTTCCTCTTCATCTAAGTTTTTTTTTAATTAACTTTATCTAAAAGTATATTATCGGATTAGATAGGCTATTATTAATAGCCTATCTAATACCTACACATTTAAATAAACCTTGTTTAATAGCCTATTAAACAAGGTTTATTTAAATGTGTAGGTGTCTTAACAAAAAGTTAATAGAATTTTAGTTATTTAGGTTTAATTCAAATATCCCTAGACCATGTTGATTTGTGTAGATTGTGTTTTTATTTTCTACTAGCTTTTGCCCGCGACTTCGTCCGCGTGGAATAATAGTTTGGGGATTTCCGGGATGAAAACTATCCTATGTCCTTTCTCGGGTTCCAGACTATATCTGTACCAAATTTCATTCAAATCGGTTAAGTGGTTGAGGCGTGAAGAAGAGACAGACAGACAGACAGAAAGACAGACAGACAGACAGAGTTACTTTCGCATTTATAATATTAGTATGGATCTATTACGAGTAAAACACATTTGACCTTACTACTTCTGTACTCATGTGTACTTTAACTGCATTTCATAAAAAAACAATATGTGTGCGAATAGCCTACTACATAAATATCCACATACATACATATATCTACATATTTGTAAAGGTGTCGATTCGCACGCCAATAAATGAACTTTGTGCGAATCGACTACAGAAAAATAATATTTTTATAAAGGAGTCGATTCGCACGTTTTGTGCGAGTTAAATTCGTGCGAATCGTCCAATAAGCCAATTTGGAACGTCTTAATGCTCAGCGCCAAAGAATCGAACGCAAATAATGAATGGCTGTACGACGGCCAATACCATAGTCACGCCGCGGCTGAATAAAAAAAAAACTTAAATAGAAATAAAACGCGCAAACGCAAACGAGTTCTCGTAAAAATTTTCACGGATTGTTTTGCAGCAAATTATTAATGTAGCTGCTATTATTATCAAGCTATGATAATAATAGCAGCTACAATAATAATTATACAATAAAGTATGAATCGCCTTTTATTTTCTCATAGGGGGTGATGAAAAGTAGAGTGTATTACTCGGGCGCAAAATATATTTTTGGTTTGGGCGACGTACTTTGAATCCCCCGCTAGGTACGTTCGGGATTCTATTTAAGAATCCCTCACAAAGCTCGAGAGTCTACTCTAGAATCCCTCACTTCGCTCTGGATGCAAAAAACGCCCTCGCCGTAATAATATTACTTTGCGCCCTTGTAATACAATCTACTTTTTTAGACTAGATATCATTATGTTATGTATCTCAATGTTACATTAAAAAACTGTCATCCAAGTTGAATATAATTTAATACTGAATTTTATTTTCATAGGGTTAAAGCACGTTTTGAAAAGTTATCCTTCCTAATAATTTGCAACAGCTGCTTCGAATTTTGCGAAATATTTTCCTTCAGGATCGTACGTTTGTTTGATCTTGATAAGGTCCTCAGGCATGTCCTTCTTAAAAGCTTCGATGAACACTCTTGTAATATGCTTCTGTGCATTTGTGCACTTATTGCAAGCTTGAGCTATTGCTTCAGGAATTTGCTCTGTAAAAGAAATTGTGTACTTGTAATAAAGTTGTTAACGTGCATTATTCAAGTAGAAACTTTTCAGGTATGTCCCTGCCAGCACAAGAGCAAGGTTTTTTGATGTAAAACATCTATAGCCGCACGTAAAACACATTTATGGCGTGGCGACGCATGCCGTGGCGACGCGTCGCCACGCTATATGTTGGTGTATATATACAGTCACAGTCTTGTGTACTGTGTGGCGATGATGTAATGTCGATGTTTCACATCTGCCAGGCGTCCCGTGACGGCTCACTTTTTTTTTAATGTAGTAATTCTCGAATTGGATCTTAGCAGTGATCGACGTGGCCGTAAGTCTATTGCAGATTTTTTAGATATGAAATAAATATTAAAAAATATTTTCTGGTTAATAGGAAAATATAACTTTTTTATTTACCTAAGTGTCGATACATTTTTAAGTGTTGAGTTTGAGTTGAGTCCTAAACGACTCATTATGTAAGCCGTTATTACCTTCGACCCCATCCCCCAAGATCCTATCTACTCTCTCTGTCACACACATCTATGTGGACATGTTCGTATTCTTTTTAAATACGATAAAAATAGTGATAAAAATGAGTATCTTATGACAACTCACATACGGCCATCTGATCACACCCAAACTACGCAGAGCAGAGATAGTAACCAAGCAGCTGATAAACATTATTTATAAATGCCATGCATAATACATATTATAAATAAACTAGCTTTTGCCCGCGACTTCGTCCACGTGGATTAAGATTTTCCCTCTTTTCTTTTTAATTTTTTTATCTTTGCTATAAACCTCACGGGGCCCGAGACCTTTCCAACGAATGCAAAACCGTGGAAATCGGTTCGTCCGTTCTGGAGTTGTAGCGTCGGAAAGGAATACCCGACTTATTTTTATATAGTAGAGATTACACCTTCCCTAAATAGAAATCAAATTCACGACCTTCAGCCAATTAATTAGGGTGACTGACCACTAGACCAACAGTCCTGGCTATAGTTATCCGTTTACTCACTTTTAAAAGCAGAATGAACTTCGTCACAAGGAGCGACATCTGCGAAACAGTCGACGAAGCTTTTGAACAGTTCTTTATCTGCCACAATAGTCTCAATGTCCAAATTATCGTAATCTGTTCCGTAAGTTTCTTCACCTTTCACTATTATCACCGCAGCGACCAAAAAGACCAATATATACTTCATTGTCTTCAACTGAAAAAGAAAAATATGAACACATTTATTTTAGCCCCTTGTTATAGTTTAATGTATACAGAACATACGAGTATGTGTAAATAATAATAAATAAATCTTAAGGCACATAAGGTATCATTTTTATTCATATATAAACTGTGTGTCTATCTCTTGGTTGACTGGTAAAGCAACCAACCAACCAACTTTGTATCTTACTTAACAACAAATAAATAAAGTGACAACTGACTAGCAAATCACCAATCGATCGGTTAATCGTTCTCTAAATTAAAAGGAGAAATGATTATTTTAAAGGATTGTTTAAGCTGTAATCGCCTGTAAAGATATTAAAATGTTCGTCTTACAGGCTAATCGGACTAGCATATAAACTGTAGGCGCAGTTGAAGTGTTATACATCGCAACTTTTCATCAGGCGCAGCGCGGGCAAAATACTGCTACCTGTACTATAATCTATTATTTATCAATAGCGCCGATTCTCTTATTCACAAACTAAACTAAATTAAAGTTAAGTGCATCTTTCTCTTTCCATTTCATTAAGAAAAGGACACAAAATAAAATATTACTTAAGTCCTGTCAAATTTAGACACTCCATAGATAATTTAGACGCGATTAAAAACATGGCGACTAAATACACGCAAATTTTCTTCAGGCGCTGTGAAATTTGACAGGATTAAACTAGAATGTGTCTTCTGTCCTTATCTTTGAATTGGAAGGAGAAAGATGCATTTAACTTAAATTAAGTTAAGTTTTTGAACAAGAGTCTGCACCATTATGTGTGAAATGGTGAACTGACTGACTGATAGTTGATATATTAAAGCAGCCCAAACCACTGGACATAAAGACATAAAGGAGGGACTTGGAGGGTGTACGTTCTTTGTGAAGAGTAGGTAGCCACTAAGAAAGGGTTTTTAAAAATTCGACCCCTAAAAGAGTAAAATAATGTTCAGAAGTTTGACATTTAAGCGGGGGAAGTTGTGGGCATAAGCTAGTTAACATATAGGTACATATAATACGATGGTATTAGAGTTAACTTTAATATGATAAGGCGGACATTAAACATAAATTGTACCATATGATCATAGCAAACATTATTTTTTTCACTATTTACGAAAAATTAAACTCTTTATTTATTTACTAGCTCTACAAGTTTCCAAAATGCATTGTGGAAGTAATTTCAACTGCAGCCTAACTACACTAATACTGCCGCATGGACCAGACGAGCAACAGTCGAAGCCTACTTACTAGACCTGTTTAAAAAAGAACAGGATCTATTTTTACATTTTTACAACAAGTTCGAATAAAGGAGGAATTCTCACGTTGTATTTTGTTTAAGCCTTTTTTTGACCTCTCTCTACCTTCTTTAACAATAACACACTAAGGGCAAGATGAATAAACGTCACTTAGCACGCATTTTGGCTAAGCACTATATCTGTCACTGTTACACTACCGTCAAACGTCAGGTGCACGATAGAGACAGAACATGGCTAAGCCAAAGTCAGCTAATTCTATTTATCTCGCCATCAGTATTTACCCTATACCAGCAATTTGCGTCCAGGTGAACTAGTTTAGACCTTCGGTTTAAATATAATTGTAATTTTCGATAAAAAAAAACATGGGACAACTCACACACGCTCATCTGATCCCAAACTAAGCAGAGCTTGTACTATGGTAACCAGACAACTGATAAACATAGTTATATAATTTATAAATACATGAATATTATAGATAAATTACTTCCAGACACAGAACAAACTATCATGCTCATCACACAAAGTTTGTCCTGGGTGGGAATTGAACCCACAAATTAGTCAAATTAATTTTGTATTCTTTTTTAAATCCTTCAGCTACAGCCTTTGTAATTTCGTTGGCCTACATGCCTACTTAAAATTTATTTAAGAAGTTAGCTTAAGTATATGGAAATGTATTGATTTGCACAAAATTTACCTAACAATTTTATGAGGTCATGTAATCTGTCTAGATATCGAGTGACGACCTTGGTTCACACAACTGGCTCATTTTTTACGTAATAAATTTATGGATAGGGAGGGACTTTTTCCTGTTTTTATCAGGTTTTAGGTATAAACAGTTTTTCCAATCAAAATCTTTATTTTGGTAACTTCATTGAAATATAAATATGCAGTTATTGTTTCTGGCTTAAGCCCCAAAGAACCAAACAAAATTCAAGGTATTAAGTACATGCTTTTGCTGATGTATACCTAGGTACATACTATTTTATTTTATATTAATATTTAACAACCCACCCCAAAAACTGCATCAAAATCAGTTGCATAGTTTTAAAGATCTAAGCACACAAACGGGACAGACAAGGAAAATATTTTATTTTATTCTGTGTAGTGATAAACAAATAGAAATATAAAATAAATGTACTTACGTTCGAATGATTTGGAGGGTACACGTCGTAAACAGAATTGATGCAGACTAAAAGCAAAATGATCTAACATTTCATTTAGTATATTGATTATTGAAATATCAAAATTTTATTATTAGTGCAAGGTTGTCTACCAGTCACGCGACATATTTGTCTATCGTTAAATTCCCAATTAGCAGATATAAAAATATACAAATTAAGTATTGCGTGGCCGAATACAGACTCTGTTTAATTGCTAGCCGAACTTTAGCCGTAACATTGTATTTATATTTATAGACCTATTGCATTTTCGTCTCTCAGTTAAGTCTTAGCTACATGTGCCCAGTGGGTATCATGTTCCTTGTCTTGTAGTTAAACTTATTAGCTTGTACGAATTTTCAACAGTTCATTCAAATAATACGGCCAGTTGAAAGTTGAACATCGGCTCATGGTTGTATTTTAAAAGACAAGCACATAAGTTTTAAAAAAATATATTAAACTCTATGGTTAAAATATTGATGTATTTTGTATTAATTTTCATGATCTTCGTTGTAAGCAAGCTGTCTGTACAGTTAATCGACATAGTTTATAATTGTTATTATTTTAAAATGAGTATTAGATGCCGCCAGATATAACTTTTTATAAAGAAGGTTCTAGTTCAAAGCAAAACTTGACTATAAGGCCCGAGTCACACCGAAATGGCAGCGGCCTGCAGCGACGCGGCGAGCACTTTCAGTGTGAAATAATTTTAAACTTTAACTACATACTTCAAAGACCAGTATCGCTATATAATACTTAAAAAGGTCACGAGGCCGCCCGCGGCGCCGCGAGCGGCCGCGCGCCTTTTGTTTCTAGCGACGCCTGGCGGCCGCTGTCAGCCGCTGGCGGCCGCCAGCGTCGCAAGAAACAAGAGGCGCGCGCATGGCGCGCGGCCGCTCGCGGCGCCGCGGGCGGCCGCTGATGGCCGCTGGCAGTCTCGCGACCTTTTCAAGCGATACTAAGGCCCGAGTTACACCGGAATGGCAGCGGCCGGCAGCGGCGCGGCGAGCACTTTCAGTGTGAATTAATTTTAAACTTTAACTACATACTTAAAAGTCTAGTATCGCTTGAAAAGGTCGCGAGACTGCCAGCGGCCGTCAGCGGCCGCCCGCGGCGCTGCGAGCGGCCGCGCGCCATGCGCGCGCCTCTTGTTTCTAGCAACGCTGGCGGCCTCGCGGCGCCGCGGGCGGCCGCTGCCGGCCGCTGCCATTCCGGTGTGCGTTGTCCCTCAGGCCCGAGTCACATCGGAATGGCAGCGGCCGGCAGCGACGAGGCGAGCACTTTCAGTGTGAAATAATTTTAAACTTTAACTACATACTTCAAAGACCAGTATCGCTTGAAATACTTAAAAGGGTCGCGAGGCCGCCAGCGGCTGCCAGCGGCCGCCCGGGGCGCCGCGAGCGGCCGCGCGCCTCTTGTTTCTAGCGACGCTGGCGGCCGCTGGCGCCTCGCGGCGCCGCGGGCGGCCGCGGGCGGCCGCTGCTGGCCGCTGCCATTCCGTTGTGACTCCGGCCTAATTCAAATGAAATCTTTTTTTAATATTCTCATCTTACACAATGTGCTAATAACTGGCAATGTGATGTCAAAGTAATTGTATGTCATTAAATATTTTTATTTATTTTTTACTTTTCATATAGTTTCATAGTCGCAAAGTGTCGCTGTATGCCATTATCATTATTGTTTTAAGTCAGTATTTTGAAATAGACCTTCTTGTTAAGTGTATTTAATCTAATTTTATTTATCATGGTATCTTTACAATTTATAAAAAAAAGATATATTAAAAATCATTCCTTTATTTTTATAAATAAACATATACAATAGAAATTATACAAACTACGAACCTATCAGTTAACAATTAATGTGATGTTCCAACAAATAACGATACTCCAATAAATAAATCTAATATTATTGTTTGTTCAAACAAGCCAAGGTGAACTAGAATATTTATGAAAAACATCAAGTTGAATATTATGGACAAGTAGGAAACTTGTTAATTATCACATGGACACGCTAAAACAAACCGAATAATACACTAAATGTTTCAGCACGACGCTCTAAGAATAATACGTAGATTTCCTAATTACCTCCTAATTACTTGACCTGAATGAAAATCTTTCTAAACATAATCAATTGTGCGTCGTATCCTTGGTCTTTGAACTCTTTGGTAAGTGATTAATCCGAAGCATTGATGAACTTAGTGAAGGTTTCCTTGTACTCTCCATTAGGGTCTTCTTTCTTAACCAGTTGCTGCCATAAGTCGGGGGTCTTCGACTGGAAGCCCTTGACTACGACGCGGACAAGATGGCGCTGCCTAGGCGAGCATTTACTACAGCCTGATTGCAGAGCATCGGGGATGGTTTCTGTAAATGAAATGGGTAATGTAACTTTTTTTGTTCTTGGTGTGGCTTTTAGGCAATCACTGTAGGCTAGTGTCATTTTAGTATAAAAAAGTAAAACAGGACACCGGCCATTGCCATTGGTGCTCCGTTTTTGTAGAAACACACATAATATACCATAATAGCCACAGTAAAGTGATAGTAGATTATTTGATATTTGTATGGTTATATACGTTATTATCGATTCGGTTCTAAATTTGAACATAACGATTAATTGGGATGAAATTAACTTTAGCATAATTCTAATTTAATCTTACTTTGAATAAGAGTAGAGAGGTTTGCGGAATGTTTACAATAGTTACCGTGGCCCTGGAACATAAAGGGCAACTGAAGGAACATGAGTGGGTTTTAGACAGTAAAAGTCTGACTCGCCCTCCCGCCGCACCCAGGACGGGAGCAGTCATTTGATGATTTGTGATGCTGCATAAAAAAAGCAGCACGCTTGTAAGAAACTGGATCACAAATGCCGAAAATCTATACAAATAGCGTGCGATTCGAAAAATCTGGTTCTAGACATAAAGATGCTAGTTATAATAAGGTAATCTACTCACTCTTGAAAGCTGTCCCCTCGGGGGTGCAAGGACCGGTGCTGAGGAAGCAGTGCGCGTAAGATTTCAGCAGACGAACGTTCTCCACCAGCGACTCAACATCAAAGTTGTCATAACGAGTGTCGTATGTGTCTGGTCTTGAGTACACCGCCGCTATCAACAGGCACAGGACTAGAACAGTCTTCATGATCAGCTGAAAAAAATGAACATTTTGTAAGCAAATAATATAAAGGCGTTAAAGAGAGTGTATGACTACGCCAACAGGGGTCATCATGACCGCAATTTATCTCCGATGGTCAGATTCTTACTCTAAAACTTTATTATGTTTTTGTCATAATACAATCCATAAAAATTAAGATAAATTAACTAAACTTGCGTCGCTGATGAACCTCGTCGGTGAAGAGTCCTGTCAGCGTAGAGTCCCGTCGAAATAAAGCCTTGTCGAGGTCATCTCGTGTTCTTGGATATAAAAACACGTGTATGATCTCGATACTATAATTTAATAACCGTACAATTGTCATTTAAACTGAAATATTATTTTCAAACTGGACATTGGCAGAAATCACCGAAAACTCGGTGGATTGCCAAAATAAATATAAAAGTTGAAGTTGGAAGCCTTCTCGGCGTAGTGGCTCTCTGCGTTTAGTCGAACACTAGTAGGTATTGTGTTTATAATAACACAACTGCTGACATTGGAGTACTTAAGGGTACCAATTTCTGCCGGAGTTACGAAATAGTTCTAATAGTTACCGCGGCCCCGGAACATAAAGGGCAGCCAAAGGAACAAGGGTGGGTTTAGTCAGTAAAAGTCTGACACTCACTCATGACTTCCCCCACCCACATGGAATGAGAAGTCATTTCATGATATCCCATCCTTAAAAAAAGGGTAATAATTTGTACGAACCTTTAACCTAGTCTATCACTGAAACACTTTCTCAACAGCTATTAACTTTCTATTATTTTATTTTTACTATTTTGATGAATGATGTTATGATGATTTTTCGACTTTATATGTATATGCAGGGCAAGATACTGACTGCAAAACCTGTGATTGCAAGTCTTTAAATAATATTATGAGGAACCTGTTACTCGCTTACCACGTCAAAAAAATGGGTAATCCCTAATTATATTATAAATGCGATATTAACTATATCTGTCTGTCAGTCTGTGTGTTACGCTTTCACTTAACTACTAACTTAACCGATTTAAATAGAATTTAATTTTAGAATGGAGATAGTATATCTACTTTTTTTGCGAAATTGCACGCGTCCCTTACGCGTGCAATGCCGCGGGTAAAAGTTAGTAGTTAAATAAAATAATATCCTGTTTGGTGATTTTAACAACAGCGACCAAGAAGGTCGCTGTTGTTAACAATTATTTTGTTAGCAATTATTTTGCAAAAATATATAAAAACTACAAGATTACTTATCAGAGCTACACAACATTTAATTCTCTCTGAAATCCTAAACCACTTATTAAATAATAAATAACAAACAACTTACGTCAGATATTTCAAGTTTCTAGGTCCTGACAACACTGTGATATTTGAGACATTGAGTCTCTTTATATATCAGGATTGTAGCCGAGGAAATCCTAACAATCTGAATGTAAACAGATCAGTCAGCAATGGTAATAATATTGTTGCTGACGCAGTGATGACAATGAAACGTGTAAACTACGATTTTAGAACATTTAGTAGACATGCATCATTCTCGCAAACGTGATAATTAAGTGGTCTAATAATCCGCATATTATCCTTGTTCGAAGTCAACACATTTTCGATATTTAAATGTATTATGTCACTTACATTATAAGGCTTACGTTGTTCAAAGATTTCATATTATTTAGAGATTACGCGTTTTTGGGTTGCACTTCTTTGCCAAAGCAACCTAATTAATAGAATTAAGCCAACATTATATACCTAATTGGTACTTTCTTAAATACATTATCTTAGAGAACTGAACAGAAAAAACATCTTACTCATCATACAAAGTTTGTTCTAGGTGGAAAAGGAACCAAAGACCTCCGCAGTTAGTCCCCCGGGTTAGCAGACAGGGGGTTACCTGACAAAAGGAAGTAAGTGTACCCGGCAATTGATTAGTGGTCATTAAATCTTAAATAGACCGATGTACCATCTCATGTATAGTGGTCACCGTTACTTGTAGTTATTTGCGATATTTATTATTTCAGATGCCTTGCAGTTGCAATTAGGCTTAATTCATACAAATTCACAGCGAAGCGTTGACATTTCAAACATGAAATTGTGTACCTGTAATTATTCCAGCAACATCCTACACAGCAACGTAGCGGCAAAAAAAGTATGGCGGCTGTATTTCCTCTGACAAACTTCTTCACATAGACTCTAACTAATTATTAAAGCTTACCAATATGTAATTAACGAAGTAATTAATCATTTCCTCAATTTTCATTAAGTCTCCTGACAAATAATAGAGAAGCAACGTAATTTGAGTAGTTTTAACAATGGAGTAGAGCGCAAACAAGTAAAAATTCACATGAGGTACAAAAAAGGTGTGTACAATGCATAATATTGCTCAATTGGCAAGATAGCGTACTGCTCTTCTCCATAGAGATCTACCTACGTTTTGGAACAGGTAACTAGCGTCACCTTTCTGACTAACTGACCGACTTTTTGACTATTAATAAGTACTAATTTCATAAGTGCTTTTTGACTATTCGTAAGTTTTAATTTTGCTATGATTGTCTTTTGTTACAAATAAATGTCTAGAGAATTCAGTTCTAGAATATCATCTAGCTAAACAGAGTATCTTGATTGTAAAATTGTAATTCGTCCCAAAGCACATAGCCTAATAGACAGGTAACAATGCCTAAATAAATTACTTGTTTTACTGGTGTCGTGTCTAAAAATATCGTGATCGTACAGGAGGTTGTAGGTTCGATACCGGGCAGGTATCAATGTGACTTTATAATTCATATGTACACAAAGCAACTTATTTAAGTTTACAGTCACTAGTACATACATAATGTATGTGTGAGTAAAATCAACTCGTGTATTTACATTGCCTATTTGTTAGTGTTTGCTTGACAATAACCTGATGTCCACGCACACAAATACAATTATTAGCAAGACTTCGTCATATTTGGCTTTGGAAAAATGTATAGTCTACCCTCAAAAATTAAGAATCATGTATACGATTCTTAATTTTTGAGGGTAGTATATTATTTAATAGTTTAGTTTCATCGTTACATTGCTTTTGACTATCGGAAACTCACAGAACATCTATATCGGACTTACGTTACGTTTTAAGACATTATAACCTGCTTGTTTGGAGAAGTGTTGTTTTTTGTTGTGTTGATTTAGTTGTGAGTCAATATGAATCACTTTACTATACCTTTGAGAGCTGAAATTGTTATTTAACATGAGCAATACGTTTTAATATGTGAAATTGCGATGAAGATGAAGATTTTGGTGAGTAACAAAATAATTATTCAGTTTTTTTTTTCATTATTTATGATTCGAATGATGTTACATCTATACTAATATATTATAAAGCTGAGGAGTTGGTTTGTTTGGCTGAGTTGTAGTTTGGATTGAATAATTATATGTGTGCTAGATGGCCTATTTATCACGGAAGCATATATAAAACTTTATAGCTTCCTTATATAATTATATAATATAATGTTTTTTATATATTATATATATTATTAAATAATTTTATTATATATATAACATTATATATAGATTATTATACATATTATAATAATTTACATCTCGTTAATTATTCTTGTTTTTTTATAACAATATTTCATTTTTGTTCACAGAGAAAAACTGTAGGTGCACCGCTATACTGGCTATACAGACACGAGAAACATTGATCGTTGTCGATCGGGGACCACCGCAGGATTGGCATACACAAATGACAATGCGCGACACCGTGATATGGTTGTTAACTTGTTACGCATAAAGCTGAGGTCTTCTTGACTTCGTCGCGTTACAATATGTGCGGAACCAGCAGCTGGTTTAAAGCGTCGTAGGCTATTCCTTCCCATTATTCACAGGCAAAACCGGAACCGTTTTATTTTTTACAATAATATAGTTATACTTAATAACGAAAAGTGTTTTAAATTGGACAAGGAACGTCGCAAAATAATTATTATGGCGTAAAAATAGTGAGCGGAATAGAAAAAAAAATGTAAGTAGATAATATTACCTACTGTTCTGAACCCAATCGAACCTAAGGGCTCATATGGTGCTAAAAGTTATAGATAGTGAAGGCGCATCAATCGGATATAAATATAATATGTGGAGGTAATTTCATTTATGTGAGTGATGTTATTGTTTGTGAGGTTACAATTGGGATAACTGTATCTTAATATCTCACTAACATGTTTATTCATATCATAAATAAATAAATTACCCACTTAATTACAAAAAGTGTCATTCATTCTTGTCCGATTTAAAGTAATTGTCATGCATAAAACTTTGTTTTTGAAATTATCATAAAAATCTACTGAACAATAAATATTGTTGATTTCTAATTACAAATTGTTTCATTTTTATTTCTATTCTATTATTAATTACAAAAATAAACAACAAAATAACAGAAATGTTATTAGAAATGAAAAAAAAACAACACAGTTTGTGAGGTTCGATCCTAAGTCAAATAAAAAAATGCAAAAAGAAAATTAGGATTTTGTGACTCGAACCTGTGACGCACAGTTTATCGAGTGCCAGGTTTACACACCTACGCCATCGAACTACTTACGTAGGAGTCTGAATTTGTGCTTCTTATTTTTTGGTTTATATTTATACCTATTGTCAAGCAAACGCGAAGTAGCTATTGACTACCTACAAGATTAAAGTGACAAGTGCAAATGTCTGCATAACAACGGGTCTATCTTACAAGTAGATTTTACGCACACCAAGATTATGGTAGTAAGCGTATGTAAACTTAAATAGTTTGCTTTGCGTACATCATAGTACAGCCCATCTTGGCAAACATTGCGAGGAAATCTGAACTTAATAATTAACAAATATTAGTTCAAAATCGCCAATCCGCCTTGAGCAAGCGTGGCGACCAATGCTTGTGCCTTCTCTGTATGAGAAGTGGTCTTTGCTCTGCAGTGGTACGATAATGGGCTGCTTCTTTTCACCAATGCATGTTTGCGACCATCATCATCATCTCTTTAGCCTTTACCAAACTATATTTGGGGTAGGTCCATTCTAACCAGATTCAGTTGAAACCAATGTTTTACGTGAAGCTGCTGCCTATCAGACCTCCACTACCCAGTTACTGGGCGATAAAGTACCTTAGTTAAACTGGTCAGACTACCTAGCATCTGACTACCCGTTACGACTGTCAAAGTTCTACGAATGACAACCGGAATCAACGGCTTTACAATCAAAGATTTACAATTAGCTTCTCCCCGCGATTTCGTCCGCGTGAAATAATAGTTCCCGTCTCCGGGGGATTTCCGGAATGAAAACTATCCTATGTCCTTTCTCGGGTCCCGGACTATATTTGTACCAAATTTTATTTAAATCGGCTCAGTGGTTTAGGCGTGAAGAAGAAACAAACAGAGTTACTTTCGCAGTTATAATATTAGTACGGAAAGTACGGATGATGGCAAATCAATAATATGATTACTTTAAAGCTAAATAAGAAACAATAATATTTACAGTGGAAGATTTCTTGTCCTGCATTGTCTTTTGAAGGTTGATACAGTTTTATTAGGTATATTTTTTGTGTTCTAACCATCAGTATTTACTCTTATCATTACTCATTTCGGTTGCAAACGTGCTAAAAAACTTACGTGGTCAATTTAGTGTCAGCGGATACGTCAGTCGGAATGCATAAATATTTTTTAGTTTTTAAGTAATTAGAAACAAGAATACGTGGCCACCAGGACTTATAATTTGGTGGTTTTTGGTTTGTCCTCGAAACAATCCTGAGAATAATTAAATTAATTCATTTAAAAACTGGCTGTCTTCTGCGGTTTCATCCGCTTTATATATATAGCTATAATAGATTTTTGGTTATCAATCCTCGGACTTAGCGTGCTGTTATGTATCCCATTAATTATTAGGTACTGTTTAGTTTCAATAAATTGTGTTTATGCGTAAAGAGTCATCCTCACCACCACGGTCACAACCTTTGACATTATAATACCAGTAGAATAATTATCAAAAAGGTTTTATTGTAATAAAACTCACGAAATAGTTTATCATGTTCAAAACTAGCCGTATAAAAAAAAAACAGTTGACGGCCATTATTGGTTGAGAAAAAAAAACACAAATGGCGTTTCTAATTTTTTCGATTAAAAAGGCCAGCAATCTTTAAAATAATTTATCGAAATAGATCAAAAGAGGTTCTATTCAAATAGTATTAGAACTTTTTCAAAATATGACTGTAGTATCAAAAAGTTTGTAGTAGTATTAAAGGTTTTCCTGTGAAGAGTCTTTAGTAAAAGCCTATTAGGTAACCCTTTTATCCTGAACTAGAATAAATTAGATTTAGTTAACTACTCCCTTTTTCATAGTTTTATGCAGATAATAGTTATTTTTGTTAATTAAACATTAGCGCCTCTTTTAGCCTTTCGAAAGTCTGGGAAAGGAATGATAATTTGTTCACAACCGTCAAACGTATTATATTAACTATTTTATTTACAGCGATCACAAAGAGGAGCTGTGATAAATTTGACCCGAGATTGACCGACACTGATTGTCGGCCGTGCCTACCTAAACGCAATCAGTTCTTGGTATACAAGAGTGATAAATTTAGTAGGTATTTTTACTCTATTACAAACTAAAATGTTAGAATAGAAAATATTTAAGACGAACTTGACGGATAAGGAAAACATTTGCCTTTTGAATTCAAATGCATAGGTTTAAAAAAGTATGTTGCTGCTAAGGTAGTTGTGGATATGAAGTCCATGTATGTATCAACCGTTGTTACTTCCATACTATACTAATATTATAAATGGGTAAGTGTGTCTGTCTGTCTGTATGTTTGTCTTTCTTTCACGGCAAAACGGAGCGACGAATTGACGTGATTTTTTAAGTGGAGATAGTTGAAGGGATGGAGAGTAACATAGGCTACTTTTTGTCTCTTTCTAACGCGAGCGAAGCCGCGGGCAGAAGCTAGTAGTTGTATAAAATGCAGAGGTAGATAGGTGGGTGAACAGTCTAATAGTATCTACCTATTTAATAGAGTCTATTCAGAGGTGATCGAACTAGCCCTTTATTGTGATGGGAAATCATTAAATGACACCTCCCGCTCTGGTTACCCATGCGGGAGTGTCAGACTTCTACTGACTAAAACCCACCCATACTCCTTCTTAGCCCTTTGTGGCCGCGGTATCTAAGATTTTCATCCTGAAGAAGCTTAAGTTGACAAAAACTATCCCCCTGTGGGAGAGATTTTCTCCGAAACTGACTGCCAAAGTTACTTTTTTAAAATGTCGCTATTTGCCAGTAAAAGTCTCATTATAATCAGTCCAGTCCTTTTGGGGTTAAGTCAAGGAAGAAAGTACTGCAAGCAATAACACAAATTACATTGCGGCAGTCTACAGCAGCTGGATACAGGCCTCTTCAAAGGCTCATAGCTTAGCTGATCTTGAGGGACATTCATTCAACTTCCCATCGCAGATAGTCGCTCAATCTCGCCGGGGGGCGTCTCACACTGCGCATGCTTAAACCTGGTCTATGCGGCACAACGCTTACACCAACAATATTCGGATCTGCGATAAATGTTACACCACACTCACTTCTTGCCACGTACACCCACTGCTGCTTCATCTCCTCATGTCCTTTGAGTAAAATTTTTACGTCGTAACTTAGACCGATACCTACCATTGCATAAATCAGTGGGTTCATGGTCAAGAATACTAATATTACGCAAATAAACTTTTATCAATGTTCACCTCGAGTCAAGCAACGACCTCTTATCAATACTTTTCGGAACTCAGACAAGGAAAACAATAGTTTTTATTTTTCAAGTTTCCCTAATAAACTGAAGTCGAACTCCATTAAGCTTTCGACGACCAAGCGACAGCCGGCTGTCGGGCTGCTATTGTCTTTCTGTTGTGTCTCGAATCACGTGTGTTCGAAGGTTTAATAATTGTTGGAGTTCAAAATCTTGATGTAATCATAAATATCAAAAGGCACTATTATGTCAATGGCAATTTTATTAACCCTGACGTGTGATATATTGTTGGATAGGTATTTAAAACTGAATAGGGGTTTACTAAAATTATTTTTTAATAATGTCAATAATTTCGGAAATAATAGCTCCAAAAAGAAAAATCAAAGCGTCCCCCCCCCCCCTCTAACTTTTGACCCGTAGGATTAAAAAATATGAAAATAAAAACTTTTTTCAAAAAAATAATAACCGCCTTCAAAAACTAAAAACCCAAAAATAACAAAAATTTCGGAAGTCGGTGGCAACACAAATTGACTGGCAGAACAGAAGCCACCAACTTCCGAAATTTTTGTTATTTTTGGGTTTTTAGTTTTTGAAGGCGGTTATTATTTTTTTGAAAAAAGTTTTTATTTATTACTTTTTAGTGTCGACTCCCAATGACTTACAATCTTAATAAAAACCTTTTTACAAAAAAATAATAACCGCCTTCAAAAACTAAAAACATAAAATAAATAAAATAAAATTTCGGAAGTCGGTGGCTTATCTCTTCTGCCAGTCAATTTGTGTTGCCACCGACTTCCGAAATTTTATTTTATTTATTTTATGTTTTTAGTTTTTGAAGGCGGTTATTATTTTTTTGTAAAAAGGTTTTTATTTTTTACTTTTTAGTGTCTGACTAAAGTATCCAGGCTGCCAATTTCCATACCAAGATTCATACACTACCTACCACTATCGAATCTGCAGTATAATCAATCTCGGTATAAAGTGCTCATCAAGACGAATAAAATAAGCCCAAACACTATGTAGCTGCTATCAACCATTAAAGAGTTCCCTAAACTGTACTGCACCTGCATCACGGAGCTTGCAGTGGCAGTCATAACGCATCTCGATATAAAGATCTTGTCATCACGAATAAAATAAGCCCAAAGACGATGTAGCTAAGATGTACCGTTGAGGAGTTCCCTTGATTCTCTGTGGTCTCCATCATCAGGTCTGCCCCAAACCTCCATGGTATTGTAGTCTCATCAGATATACACATTAATATTAAGTTTTTACCCGATGCTCGCCTACAACTTTCTAAAGATGCCATCAATTTCTCAGGGTTTCCACCACCAGATCCTGACCTGATGAATATGGGACCAAATGACGAGCATACCCTTTCAAATAAAAAAAGAATTTTTGAAATCGGTCCAGGCGTCTCTGAGAAATCGAGTAACAAACATAAAAAAAAAAAAAAAAAATACAGTCGAATTGAGAACCTCCTCCTTTTTTTTGAAGTCGGTTGAAAACATACATCGTCTATGAATATTTCGTCAATTTTTTTTTGTTCTTGGTAAATTTTTCGAGAAGCACTGAACCGATCGCCACAAAATTTATATGGGACCACCTCTGAATCATGACTTATCAAACAAAAAAAGAACCATCAAAATCCGTTCACAATTGACGGAGACATCGCGTAACAAACATACAAAAAAAAAAAAAAAGAACATACAGACGAATTGAGAACCTCCTCCTTTTTTGAAGTCGGTTAAAAATGTGGAAAGTAGAACTTTACAAGGACTTTCTAGGGAAATTATTTTGAACTTGATGGAAAGTTCACAGAAACAGTTCTTGTACGAAAAAGACAAAAAGGTGTTCCAAATAATTTCTGCGTACTTAGTAATCTAGTATGTCAACGTAACAAATAGCCTTTTTTTAACTCATAAGTGGGAACACTTATTGTGAGGGACAGGAAACTACGGAACCCTACATTGAGCGTGGCCTGACACGCTCTTGGCCGGTTTTTGTTCATTACAATATTTGGAGTTCCAAGACAGACGGTCAGGGGTTATCACCTTGTGTTCTATATAAACATCAATATTGGTTATGTCCGTAATTTCGTATATAAAAAGGCCATTAATATAATTTGGTGGGCAGTTTTGTCTTACTTTGTGAAGAGTCAAGAGAAGATTATAATCATGAGCAAGTTCACGGTGCGTAGTTAAAATTATAATTGTTAAACTTAACACAATAGTGTTAAGTTTAACAATTATACAAATTATACACAAGAGTGGGAAAAAACAGTGTTAGCTTATAAATTCACAATAATCTTTAAGTAACAAGGAAAAGTTTTGAGGAATCCCCATTTTTTTGTTGTTTATACTTATTGATGTCTTTTGATTTGTTATTGATCGATTTATTAATAGTGGATTGATTGTTGTTTTGCTGGTGCATTTCCATTAACCCGCCAGTACTCGCGTCTTGTATTAAGGCGCGACCGTTAATGGTCGCGCGCGGGTCGAAAAGACCCAGATTTTGAATGTATTGTTTTTATTAACTTAATTAACTTTCGGGATTATTTTTAAATTATTTAGAAAGAGGATAATATGATAAACCTAAAAATAGTTAATTTTTATTATTTAGTGAATTAAAAGTAGTATAAAACACAAAATTCAAAAGATCACTGCTAAATCTTACTTTTTACGATATAGGAACTAAAAAATAACTTTAACCTTCTTTGTTTAATCTAGAAACATATTAAATCTCATCTATTATATAAAAAAAAATACCATTCTTCTAAATAGCGGCATAATATTGAACTTAACACGTAGCATATTTTTATAATCAGTCTCCAAATTACACGTAAAGATCTACTATAAAATAGTAAGATTTTTTTTCCCTATGTCATTCTTATTTTAGTTTTGGCTTAATTTTTTATCACAATTAGTACATATAAATGTAGCATGATCTGTACAAATATAAGTATCACAAAAGTTTACAGCAAACTGGAACATAAATTTTCAGACTCAGAAACTTTATTCTTCTCATGAAGTTCATCTTCACCACTCTAACGAATCTAAATTGTAATTGTCAATCCAAATGATCTTTAATTTTTGACAAATTTTCGCCTTCAATGTCTTTCTCTTCTAATATATTAGATATTCTCTGGATATTAAGACGATTTGACGATATTTATACAAATAAATAAAATCAAAATAATATTTTTGCAATAAAAAATACACTAACACATAACGTCGCACAAGGGTCGAAACGACCCATACTCACTTGAAACGTCCGTATTGTTTTAATGCCACACGGGAACTGGCTGAAACGGAGTTTGCATGTAGCCAGTGAAGCTATATAAAGGTACTTAGTGCGACGACACGAATAAACTAATACAAAAACAGTTATGGCACAATAACAAGATTACTGGGTCTTTTCGACCCAGGCGCGACTGTCCGCGGGTTAAAAGGCTTGAGTATCCTAAATAGCATAGTCATATTGTTAAACCTTCAAACACAATAGAAAGACAATAGCAGCCCGACAGCCGGCTGTCGGTTGGTCACTGAAAGGTTAAAGTATATTTCTTTTTTTTTATAAACCTGGTGTCATGACTATATTTAATACCTTTATAGTTAAGAGTGGGATGTTGATCGTTGTTGTGAATATTGTCTTATGATATCATCAATTACATCAGTATGAAACGTGTATATTTTTAAATGTCTTTAAGTTTTGGTAACAATGCACTTACCATGTTATCTCCTTACCTCACTGAATGCTGGCAGAGAACTCATAGGACCCTGAATACCATTTTACTCTATACTCAATATCTTTATTGCATCCATATGTTAGGTACATCAAGTTGGTAGATGATAATGCAATTAGTTTCAATAAGGACCCTGTAGGGCACAGCAATAATTAAAAAACTAAATGGTTTTCTTGTATTTCAGATTGTTCTATTGGTGGTGGCTTTGGTCTCTGTGACCTTTGCGAAACCCCAAGGAGGTAAGTGAATCTTCATATTCTTTCTCATTATTATTTTGAAAAGAGTCATTTTTATCTATTTTGCAATAATGTTACTCTTATTCTCTGGAAATTGAATCCTTAATTCCAATTTTTTCACTATTTTACCTTCAAACACGCAGGGGACAGCCGGTTTTATATAACAAAAGGAAATACCTACCTCTGTATAAAAAATAAAAGATCATATAAAACACCACCATCTCATCTTAATGGTCAACAATCCGTAGGTACCTACACGAAAATAACTTAGAATGATAAACATTACGTGACTTGAAATGTCAATATCTTGCCGACAAAATGCCAAACATATTTCGTGATTTTAATCTAACAGACGAGATTTTATTTGCTCAGTTTTGTAAAATACTCGTGATGATAGCAGAGATTGCTGGAATTTGCGTACATAGCGAAATAATATAACAGCCTTTTTGACGGGCCTGTTGGTCTAGTGGTTAGTAGCCCTGACTAGGTACTAAGGCGGAGGTCGTGGGTTCGATTCCCATCCAGGACAAACTTTGTGTGGTGAGCATGATTGTTTGTTTGTTCAGTGTCTGGGTGTAATTTATATATATAATATGTATGTATTTATAAAGTATATAAGTATGTATATCAATTTTCTGGTTACCATAACACAAGCTCTGATTAGATTGGGATCAGATGGCGGTGTGGAATTGGCCCAAGATTAATATCAAGAAGCCCAGGAAGTCTATTCTAGACTTAATTATACAGAGAAAACACAAGCATTGATTGCTTAAAAGTAAAAGCCTACTGACGACTGTAGATTCATATTAAATTAACCATCTGGAATCGTCCGTCCGTCTGGTGTCCTCACGATGCTTTCCTTTACTGATCGTAATATCCAAAGTAATCTTAGAAAGTACCTAAGAACAGAAATTGTAGCAATGTTAGTTTAATAAGATTTTAACTTGAAGATAACGAAAATGCGACTGGAATTCCTATTCCTCATCACAGTGGTTGGGAGATACTCCTTGCAGACAATTTGAAAACCTTAGAACACAAATTAGGACAGCATTGTCGGAGTCATGAGTATAGCTGCTCCTTCTTTCGTCAAAGGCACATGAAATCTCTATTCGAACGGACTTTCTGCCTCCTTCTCCCATGGGTAGTGCATCTTTTGAGTATTAAATTCTGAATGCATCTTTCATCAAGAGACTACATCAAGCCTTCATGATCGCATGATTTGAAAAAGACATTTCCAGATAAAAATTAAAATAATTTTGTTTTTTTTTGCAGTGAATGTTATTGATGGCGACCAACAAGGTAATTTACTGTAAAAAAATATATATATCTAGACACACATTACTTAATTAATTTCTAAGCAAACAGTGTAATAGATTATTTGAGTTTGAATCAAGCTACCGTCTAATCAGCCAGTCGGCTAGACCCATCACTTGTTTTAAAATATACACTGATCAAAAACTAAATACTACTTGTCTTTCTTTGCAGTCGACGTAGTGGACAACAACCCATCAAACGGTAAGTTTAAAAACATTATAAGTTAAAAAAAAAAACAATGTCGGGTTATTTACACCATTTCCCGAACCGTTGAACCGATTTTTATCAAATCAAAGATTTGTTGGATATCAATTTTGGTCCAACTATAATTGATTTGTCAATCTAAATCACTAAATTGTTGGTTTTGCCTGCCGCAAATAACAGTATATCCAAAAAAATAAATTTATTTTCGCATACAATGCTTTGACAGAAACAAAAACGCACATAAAATACCTCATGTACCTCATAACTGATGGCGCAACACATTTTGTTGGTGGCGCGACCAAGTTGAAAAACCTGGTGTCCTAATGAAATATGGCCCTAAGGCGTTATATGCTGGTAATATAAAACAACGTCTATCGGAGTTACATAAAAAACAAATAAAATCTTAACACGACAAGCCATACAGCATAAAATCACAAAGGCTTGGAGCTTCAGCTTTTTAGCACGTACTTTGTCCTAGCTGAGAATAGCTAAGCGAAAGTGCGTGCTAAATATCGTTTCTGTCTTGCTATCGTAGTTTGCAAGTCATTAAACCATGGTGACAGTAATGATAGCCAAAGTATTTGTTGACCCGTATTTATTTATCTCGGCCTTGGTTTTTATTTCTGTAGGAACATTGTTATTATATTCGAATAAGTTAGTCCATCACTGATTTTGAGAAACTAATATATTTATTATTTGTTTTTCAGTGAACGTTGTAGACCCCATCGATGTCGGTAAGTACCTTTAAATTAATTTTTAATTAACATTAAAATCAGTATACCTACATGATCAATATGTCATAGGATTTAAATATTATAATCAATAGTTAAAAAAGAAAATTTTAAGTAGGTAGTGTATAATATTTTACATAGTATGATATTTTTATTTTCAGTGAACCCCCGCGGACCGAACAACGGACCACCCCCCGCTGAATGAATTGTCTACTAAATATGTGTTATTTTTTATTGTTATTAATAAATGTATAATTAGTACCAATTACTACCAACTTTGTATAAATAAACATATTATTATACATTTCTTTGTTTCACTGTTGATTACGGAATGTCAAATTTCTCTGTGGTTAGCCTTTATTCTTATTAGATGACCTGACTGCTAAGCCGGAGGTCGTGGGTTCGATTCCCACCCAGGACAAACTTTGTGTGATGAGCATGAATGTTTGTTCTGTGTCTGGGTGTGATTTATCTATAATATGTATATATTTAAAAAATATATAAGTATGTTTATCAGTTGTCTGGTTACCATAACACAAGCTCTGCTTAGCTTGGGATCAGATGGCCGTGTGTGAGTTGTCCCAAGATATTTATTTATTTATTCATTACAAGAACTTCAGCGTAGAGTGTGGATGAAATCCAGTTTTTCAAACACTGCGCAATGCTCGCGTAGACCATAGATACTCGAGTTTCTATATCAACGATAACATTCTCAGATTATACCATGAGAGTCACAAAAGTAGAATTAACTAAAGAAATAGTCATTAAAAGAAAAGAGGCGAAACCGCGTAAGACAGGGAGACCCCTTTCGCCAAAACTAATCACCCTGGTTCTAGAGGGTGTCTTCAAAAATCTCTCAAGGGAGGAAAGTGGTCTCCTCTCGCTGCATGGAGTAAGGTGAATAACCTAAGATTCGCTGCCGACATCGATCTTCTGAGCTCTAATCCTGATGATCTCCAAATTATGGCACACGAGCTAAACGAAGCCCCCCAGATGTCCACCAATGATACCTTCCTTGCATAGTAAGAGTAACAAACCGTCGTTGAAAAAGTAGAGAAATACGTTCACTTGGGTCAGGCAACTAGCACATATCCTTTAAAAATAATCTGGTTATTACTTTATGTCCCAAGTTTTAAAAATCTAATAAATTAAAAATGGCTTAAAAACGGCATTTGTGGGTTAAGCTCGCCATTGTACATAAGTTTTATTTTAGTTTGCTTAAAGGTTGTAGTTTTGTTTTATGTGCAATAAAGAATATGAATGGTTTGTTAGTCATATTTATAACTACCAAACAAACAAAAAAAAACACACATCACGAAATTTTGCCGTAATAAATTCCCATACTGTACACTCCTGTCTGTCGTTCTCCTTTCATACTTCAAGCTAGACCCTGTGGTTACAGCCGTATTGATTGGTCATTCAATGAATCAGTCTGTCAGTATCTTTTTTTATAGACATAACGGTGTATTGTGAAAGATGCGAGTACAGGCGACCTCTTCGATTGGCTAATGTGGGTCAAGGCTGAGTCAGCTGACCACTTGTGATTATTGTCAAAAGGCATGTCCCCTCTACGTTCTGTGGCGCGTTTGTCTGTTTAATTGGTTGGTAACGTTATGACGTCATAAATTAACATTTTCTGACACAAAACTATAGTGTTTTTTTATAAATATCCGAGAGAAATGCAGGTTTAGTATTTATTGTTTTGTATAAACTTATTGTAAGCTCGATTATAAAGATATGGTTAATATTTGGGGATAATTCTTGAATGTAGAATGCACCTAATTTTATTTTTGCTACCAGTAATGAACCTTTTGATTCTAATAGCAATCTTACTCCGGGTAAAGTTGCTCTTCAGAAAATAATTCTAAAAACACGTTGCACCTTGAACAGCTCATTCTAGATTTCCCGAATAATTTCATCTAAGAATTTAACATTTGTTGTGATTCGAATTAGCTGCCCCTATGGTTTTGGGTATTTTTGCATTTTTGAGTAATTTTCGGTTCTCGTAGGTCGCAGCGTAATTTTACAAAGCTTACAACCTTTCTCGATAAATAGGCTTTTGGGCCTACAATTGGAATTGGACAAACTCTTTAGCTTTATAATATTATATTATACTGACAACTGGATCAAACCTGATCCAGTTATCAGTTCAATGAAGTACCTAACTGAAAATATTGTTTTCAATAACTGTGTAAATAGGGAATAAGAAGCAAACAAGCCTACATAAACTAAATATCCCTATATTATATACTATACTATATTTGTATTCGTGTCCTACGAGAAGCAACTAGCTGTTGCTTACTTACAACAAACAATTATTTAATCATAATCATTGTCTTCATTGAGTCTTCTTTTATTTACTTCGCCTAAATACATAATGTCTAAGCATGGAGAAAAAACTCTCCAGTACCGTTATTGTGCGGATAGTAAATTAATAGTAATTAAAGTCCAATTAAACCAAAGACACACTGAAATTGTAACCCGAGTGGATTTGTCATAGCAAAGTTACTTAGAGCAACAATACAATGCAAATAAAATCAGGAGATTTACGTATGCATGACTCATCAATAAATTTTATAAAAATTGAGAGAATTGCATCAGACTCGCGCAAACTCGAATTTATGGAGATTTCATTTTGTTGCAAGAAGCATTATTTGGCTTCAATATTTTTTCGCTCAAACTCACCATACTTTTATTATTTCACAACAATACCTAATTTTTTTTGCACATAATTTATTTATTTCTTAATCCCGTAAAGTTGTTGAAAATAAGATCACAGTCGATAGATAAACAACATACACAGATGGGTCCAGACACAATAATAATATCAGCTAGATGGATCAAAAAAATTAACCCAAGCGCTAACAAAGTAAATAAGAATGAGTATCTGTATGTGTATGCCTTATGTACATTTGTACAAACAGATTCAATTAACCTTAGTTACATGTGTGTACTACGCCAGCTCTCGGTCCGTAGATCAATGAAAGAGGGAAGAGGATACATGGAAAATCGATTTCTGAATAAACTAAAGCAAACATGTAAATATAACTATGTCAGAATTAAAATTGTAATTAAATACTTGTAATAACCGGTCTGATATGACATACAGAAGACGATACGCAGACCGGTTAGAATAGGGATTTAATTGTCGCCTTCACCAATACTAATAACAGTGATCACTGTTTGGTATACCATCCAGAGTTAATTTTATTTATTTATAATATAAACTTATAGTTTCCTTCCCTTCTCTTTATCCTACCTATCTTCTCTTTAAAAACTCCACACTAAAATCACTTGGCTAGTAATCTTCAAAAAATTCAAGACTTAACGGGCATACAATTTAAATAAATAAAAAACTCAATCAAGCAACATGCTCGGTCCAGGTTCGTCAATGAAGTAATAATAATAGTTGCTATTTTTACACTAAAACGACCTCTAACGTAATGTTGTTGTTTATTGCGCAGCGTCTATTCAATGTCCATGTGTTTACTATTTACCTCATCTTGAACAATTAAACCGATTGTATAACATATCGCACAAGGAAGCACTATCGAATCATTTGCGTATGTATCACCGATCACTACGTCACCGCTTACAGGAAAATGTCGTATAGGTATTTCCGAAACGACTCACGACGTTGAACTTGCACTCGTGGCCCTGTTTTCCCTCATCCTTTCTATAATCCAGACGTGTTCATTGTGAATAACTGTTCAGATCGTGATGGTTCAATAAATCCTAGTGACATCACGGACCGAAAGAGTCACAAGTTTCAACTGACATTAATTGAGTGCGACGACGGGACGGCTCGACGCGACTGTTCCAATCTAACCTCGTTTGCTACACTCGTCTCACTATCGACCACGCTAAATACAATATATTAAAAAAAATGAGCCTCTATATCCTTGGATTTGTAGCCGCTTTGGTTTTGGTAAGATTTTTTAGATTTTTTTTCAAATATAGTCTAATTGGTTCGGTTAACTATTTCATTAATAACATGTTAGAACGTAAATTTTAAATCATTAACATCTTACTTAATATTATCATTAGTACCTGATCGATAATAAGTATTGTGAAATCAAAGATGGCGGCAATTCGACGTCACTGCATATTTTATTTGTGCTTCTAAGTAATATTATTTTCTTTTTTTTACAGGCAGCACTCGTTATCATATGGATAGCGTACTGCATGTTCGTTCGAGAGCGACACAAATCAGAGTTCTATCACCACAATATCACAGATCTGCAACGCAGGAACTACATACTGGATCAGACAGAAGAAGAAGAGGTGCCTACTAAGAAAGAAGTGTCGGTCGGTGTGTTGGTGTTGCCGTCACGACATAAACAAAAGCAGGAGGAGTACGTCAAGCGACCGGATTACCCAGAGAGTCCCGCGCACGTCACACATCACAGCACTGACAAACTGATTGACATACTGGACAACACCGCAGATATACACTACAATGACGGCATCTACGAGGTTGACTCACATCACCCTGGATGCGACACCGACGTTTAACAACACATTGCACAATAGAATGCCATCTCATTATTAAATGCTCGCACCAACGATTAACTGTAGTCTATATGCATTTAGCGCACTCATATTTTTGTAAGACTTTTTTATGAACCTGTTATAAATAAAATGTTTAAAACATTTACTGTACCTGTTTATTTGTAATTTATAAAACTGTACCTCAACACTTAAAATTAGGTATACTTTATAATTCTATAATTTTAGCTTAAAAAAGAAAAAGGTGGGCTACACATTTTAAATTCAATTACCATTTGTAATTAATTTAGAATAATCAGACAACAGAATATGTTAGTATTAATATGAACCAACTTGCATCGCTATGCCAATATATCAATCTCGTTCTTACGTAAGCACTAGTCGATATTGCAAAGAACTGGTTAGTTGGTGTAACTCTTTAGTCCGTCTGCTATTTTGTCGATCGTACTCTTCTCTGTCGGCTTGAACACATGCACGACGGCGTCGCCGGCGTCACTCAGGGTCTTCACCACCTCCCCCCAGGCGTGCTTCATCGTGTCCATCACGTCACGCTTCTCCCTGGACTCTCCTCGGTGTTCCGAAGGCAAAGCCGACACCATTACAATCACGAACTAGAACGATCAAAAAACACTCATTGCAGTTTCACACCCACCAAACCTTCATCTAAAATGTATATGTAGTCAAAATTATACTTACAAGACAAAGAAATATCGTCAGCCGTAAATCCATAGCTACGTTTCAACTGCAGTATAAGTTAGGGTGTGACCTAATTTCAGACAAAGTTACAATAGGGATTTGATAATAGTTTTGTAAGCCGTTTATTATCATCAAAGACACAATGGGAGTGCTGAGCGCTCAACGCACTAACTCCTACTGGGCACAAAGGATCAACAGGACGGCCGGACGTTGAATTCACTTTAGCACGCACGTGTGTCAGTGTAATCAGCCAAGCAGACAAATACTGGGGACAATAGACTGTGTTGGACAAGGGCCGCACCTCAAAACTTTAAGTCATTTATATGAAAATGTTTCAAATTCTCCAGTTTCCTTAAAATCACAACTATTTCTTATGAGAAAAGTATTAAGGCTTGTAAACTAGTGTCACCTGCAGCTTGAGCTATAAAACTGTTAGTATTTCCGTTATTTTTACTAAACTGTTCCTCTTATCGCATTTATTGGACTAACAGTTGGTAAACCGCGTCAAATCGTAAATTAGTAACAAATGAAATTATTATTATCGGAATTAATGAGCTGATTCAGTACAATAAATCCACATTAATCACGGTGATAACAAATTCATAAATGAAAAAGTGGAAACTGACAGACTGTGAGAAAGTATTATTCATATTATAATTCTAGTTAGTATTATTCATATTGCTACCGATCCAGTTGACAGACCGAAGTATAGGTCCGTCAACTCATAAAAATTTAAGCATATTTATATCCCCATACATATCATTGATGATAATAACAGAGATGCAAAGAATAATGTTTTAGAAATGCTATCTAAATCAGTGAGCCGTAAATATTTTAGATGTTTGGCCACCCTGGACTGGTCGCAATCTAAATTGGGTAATAGGCATACGCCCCGGTGATACGCAGATCCCGCTGAATCACATCACAATAACACACTCAAATAATATATTATCCTTTTTAAGCTACTTACTACAGATATAGGTATATAGGTCCATATCGTGGGAAATCAAAAAATCTTGTTTATAGTCATCAATGAAAATCAAGCTCCCTTATCAGTAAAATTATATTATATATTTACAGCAAATAAACAAACATTTTCACAGTGCATAAAAAATAACTTGTTCATGATCTGGAATAGAATAAATTGGAATAAGTGAAAAAAAAATTATCTCAATAAACCTTCGAACACATGTGATTTGCTATAGCAGCCCGACAGCCGGCTGTCGCTTGTTCGTTATAAGGTTAAATGCAGTTTCAAGTTAGTTAATCTTCATTCCAACACCAGTTTGATGAATTTACGCTCTTCTTGAGATTTCTCTTCTTTTCTCTCTAATATCATTTTCCTTTGTTATAGTATTAATGATCTACAAATATACAAAACATTCATTCACAATCATTTCTGTCCTTTTAGTTGTGGATGCTTTTATAGTCCACATCTATTAATCCAATCTTGTCAGCTCTCAAAACTTTATTCATTTGCTAACGAAATTTTATAAAGTTTAGTGTGTCTTGTAAACTACCATTTAGGACTCGACAACTCAGGTCATAACTAAAAATTTTTGCCTAGGTACCCTAGGCTGTCCGATTTTATCAATCATTCTTAAACCTCATGGTAATCCTATTAATATTTAAAGATTGTAGTAGTAGTAGCTAGTGCTAACGTCTTTTCTTTTTTATTGGGACAATCCCACCACACTATTCCCAACCACTGCAACTCTTGAAAGCCAGAATCAACAGTGGAGTCCGCCAGAAAAGCGCCGAGCAATGAAGCTCGACGAGTCCCGGAGAAACGATTCAACTGTCATGGATCCCGCAAAAATTAATGGGTCCTAAAATGTGAGCTGTTACGATTGATTCCAATAGTAGGAATGGCAAAAAAGCTTGAACGCTCGGAAATTGGTTCTGGTTTCCACAAGGTCCGTATAATAAACAACACCGTATGTAACCTGTAAACTATCCAACATAACATTGCGCTCATTCTGCCAAAGAATACACTCCCATAGGATGTGATGCGCAGTCGTCTGTACAAACGATATATTTCTTGCGTTTGTCATTCTATCAACAACTCAGAATATTTAGAAGGAGTTCTAAAATATTTGGAATACCTAACGAAAGTGGAATATGACGGAGGCGTAAATATTACAAGGTCAAGGTATTTATTTATTATTTATTTAATTCTTAGTACGTAGTGTACAGGCGGACTTAATGCCGTAGGCATTCTCTACCAGTCTACCTTCAGGTGGTGCAGAGAAATTATTAGGTAGATGCACTAAAAGTGTGAGAGTGTAAGAGAGTGTGAGGTATTCAGTGATCAACTCTAGTTCTAGACACTACATCGAATTCAGAACTGATATTGATATAATAATAATAATATATCTTTATTTCGAGTAACATGAACTCATAGTGTTAGTAACAATCTTTCTTAAAACCTATGTTAGTACAAGCCTCTAAACAAATACAAAAAAAAAACAATATAAAAAAAAAATATAACCGTGATTATATGCGAATCACTGTCACACGTCTAACACCGAGGTTATATAGATCTTCTCTATTTGTTGTTGTTTTTTTAAATAATCCTTTTCTGAATAACGATTTACTAAAAAAATATCTAAAAGAAAACATTGCACATAATGACACAATTCATATTACAAGTAAACGAAGGAACAATATAATAGATAATGTTGGCTTGTACGCAATTACATCATGCATCAGACACAATCCAGAACAGTTTTACTTTTTAACGGTTTCATCCAATTCATCTTTGGCTGATTCATCGCTTTCACTTGATTTCGTGGACAAAACCCCCGGGAACCCAACTTTTTCTTCATTTTCGAAAGAATGATGATAAGGGTCAGCTAAACTTACGTCGACCATGTCTCTAGTTTTGCCGGTTTGAAAAAAGTTTTTAGTTCCTCTCCACATTTTTTTAAAAAACCGCGATATACTATTGCCTGCGTCTTTAAAAAAATCTGCCACAGCTTGACAGGCACGTCTTTTAACTCGATTTCCTGATTCTACTGGAGGTATGATTTTGAAGAGTATTGACTGAAACAAAAATAAACACAAAATTGCAGTTTGCGACATGTTTGAATACATATTTAGTTGTACTTCTATTAAAACAAATAAAAACACGTCAAAATTTCTTCCATTCAACGTAGATTATCACCATGCTTAGCATTAGTTGTGAATAATTGCTGGATAGAGATTGAGAGATTTTGATTGATTAATTTAGAAAGTCCACCCAGGTCGCCCAGTTACTGGGTTATGGAGGTCTGATAGGCAGTTGCTTCACGTAAACACTGGTATTCAGCTGAATCCAGTTAGGCTGGAAGCCGACCCCAACATAGTTGGGTAAAGGCTAGAGAGAGAGATGATGATGATGATGATGAATTTAGAAAGTTCAAGTAACGAACACACTTGTATTTTAAAGATTAATTCATTTATTTTACAATTATTTATTAGTGTACGACCAAACTAACCGCAGTATGATTGGGTGAATATTAGACCCTGCACTGTATGGAACAAAAAAACTGGTTGAGCTAAGACCAAATACATCAGAATAAAGAAGAGGAGCAGATTTTTTAAATCAAACTTGTATTCTGTAAAAACAGTGTCCAGGTACAGATACTTTTGTTTCTACCGTTATAATATAACAAGAGACCAGTTAAAAACTATAATGTAAGTTGAAGTTATCACAAAAAAAACATAAGAAAATATAAATAAATAAATTAAAAAAACATTACCAATATCAATAAGGTTATTATTTTCCGTTTCATTATCCTTAGTCAGTACAATGTGGTAAGCTTTTAGTTGTTCACTTTCGAATATGTCATAACATGTTTCTTCGTATCCTTTGCAGAGAGAATCTTCAACATACGTGTGATAATGAGTACTGACGATTTAATTATGATATTATCATAATATGTACAAGCGTAGTGTTAGACGTCTTGCAGTCAACCTAGATACAATGGTTGCGAAAGCTTCTCCTTCCGACTAGGTGTATTAGTAACACCAATAATATTTTGATGGAAATATTAAAACAACTGCTAACAAAGTAGAAAGAATAGAATGAAATTCAATGAAGAAAGTCACTATAAACAAGTTGCCTACTACTATACTTACAGAAGATTATGTCATTATTGTAACTTTTAAAACATTGAGATATACTGCCGTTGAGTTCATGAGTAAGTGTAGGGGATATAACGAATGACAACATTTATGAAAAAGAAACTGGAGCTGTTTTGTGAATACAACACAAAAATATGGAATTGTCAATATTTCTGGACCTACAAGTTCTTGGTTTTCTTTTTGGTGTAGTGCACCTGAAAACTGGAGTAATGAAGTAAATATAGACAACAAACAAAACCGATAATTTTCAACACATGTATTTCTGTACACTACATATATTATGCAGTATACATCTCATTTGATTAATTATACTTAAAATCAATTAAACAGGAAAGGGAAATTTCGCCATCTCCTTCATGGTGTACCGCGACCATGTCCTGCAAAAGAAAAATACTAACAGTTTTAACAAACCTATATTTGACATAAAATGAAACAAACCTACCATACAATGAATGAGGAAATTTGTGAAATAACTACAGGAAAAGGTGTGATCCATTTACAACATTTTAAAGAATTTACGAGAAATCATTTACATTAACGGTTAGTACGATATCTGTGCCAGTATATGTAACAGGATATGCAAGGGTTACTGACACCGAATTACCTTGTTTCACATTATCGAACATGTCAATTACATAAAATTATTGTAATGTTCATGAAAATAGATAAAAATGTTATATATAAATTCGGAGGCGCTGTAACTTCCTTACTAAAAGTATTCACAATGGCCCTTAAGGTAAGAAGTATATTATTAGTACCTACCAATTTTTACGTGAAACTACAAGTATTATTTCATTTGAGAATTAAAATCACTTGGCAATCTAGAATCAGTTACATTGTTTAAATGTTTGTATCAATTGTAACATCAAAAATTCTATTAGCTATTTTGGTTTGTTCGACAGAAACATTGAAACTCAGTATAATGATCGCATTATATTATTGAGTCCTAGTGTTCAAGTATTATTGTGTTTATTATAAGAGTTATCAGCGTGTCACGCTCAATTAATATGGGTTGACTTTTATGTTCAGTCCATTTTAGGTATATATTACAATTCTTTTTCATAATTTAGGTTTGGTTCCCTAGTAAACGTTATTCTTTGTCATAAGATGGAGATGAAAATATAACACCTAGAAATAGACAGAGATTAAAAAAGCAGTCAGAATAGACTAATTACAAAAAATGTATAACAAGACGACTTCTTCATTAAATATTTCAGATAAACTTTCTCACCGTCTTCCTCTTCGTTTGCTTGGCCGGCTTCATCCATTCGGCTTCGTTCAGGATGAAGCGAGAGGCGGATGAAGAGGTAACTGCAACATCCGAAAAAACCGACTCAACCGCGGAGGCAACCACTGAGTCGGAACCTTCAACCAAGAACCCATTCGACTATAGCTCCATTTTGGATAACTTTGGACAAGTATTCCCAGTCAGTAACTCTGATAATTGGATGCAAGGCGCTAGTGCTTGGTTCACGAATGTACCTAAGTGGTTTGGTCAGAAGTAAAATGCACTAACTTTCATGTAACACCATCGTTAATATTAGCTTAATAAAAGAATCTCGGTAATCAAGTACGTATTTATCTGTTTTATTTTAGTCAAACTGGTTGACGCGGTATTTAATGTGTACCGTATCCTATTAAATGCAAAATTATCCACTCGATGCCCTTGAGGTTTTTCATTGTATACTTCAATTGCAAAACTTCTTCACAATTTTTATCGAAGTAAAGTTATACCTAACGGGGATTAATTACAACCGAACAATTCACAATAGTTATTAAATGCAAGTTGGTAAAACACAACAGGTGACTAGTACACTGATGACAAGTTGCTCAAAAATTACCTACCTTTTACGTTGTACGTGACAGTCTACACATCCCATCTTGAGATCCCTACTTTGAGTGAATTGGCTATACATGGCATATTTTTTCGGATAGCTTAGTTTATGTCCCTGCATCCATTCAAATGGATTTAAGTTAACCTCATCCTGCACGCTGCTAATGAACGAACAAGGCTCTGCCGAAACGTACTAATCCGCATTATACTAGCAGTGTTACTCTAGTACAACCTCCCCTTTTTTGAACACTTACAAGTCATCATAGTTTAAGTTTATGAAATAAATGAATTATTCATACAGCCAAGCCCAACTGGCCCGCACTAAAAAATCTGGTTCTATTTAAAGGAATGCCTTAACTTTACAGATAAATATGACAGGTACCAGAATCTAGTAGTAAAAAAGTCAATCCAATTTAGTAAGACTACGTCATCTGCGTTAAATTAGTTCAAGAGTATTATAATGGTTATTATTTAAGGAAATCGTTTTTATATTATAAATTGTTTTAAATGTCTTCCTTAACTGGCAATTCATTGATTACATTGTCTGTGTAGTGTATCATTTCACAGCCTCACATCGCTTGTCAAAAATGTTGACAAAGTAATGGCTTATCTAGGAGGGAGGCAACCATACAGTAAATCATCGTTATTGGGGTATTTACCCGACTGCGCGACGCAAAGGAGGGTAATGTGTTTATCAGTCTATGTATGTATGTTTGATTCTATGTGGCGTTCTAGAGACCGAATGCGTAGGCCGATTTTGATCATTCTTACGTCAATCGATTTGTCTTAACCTTGCGAGTGTCACTAAAGACATGACAGTAATCAAAATTCACCACAGCGACAACCAGACGCCATATTGTCAAAATGAAAAAATAAAAATGTCGATGAACTACGTCGAGTGGGGTGTCGTTGAATAGGTATTTAAAAATCATCTTTAGGTTCCTTTCATCATTTTTCATTTTAAATAACAGTTTAGGATATTAACGATTTAAAGTTGTTTAACAAAACAATCATTCTCGCTAATTTTCTTGCTTATTGATTTAAGTTTTTACTAGCTTCTGCCCGCGGCTTCGCTCGCGTTAGAAAGAGACAAAAAGTAGCCTATGTTACTCTCCATCCCTTCAATTATCTCCACTTAAAAAATCACGTCAATCCGTCGCTCTAACTATTGGTTGAAAACATCAATAAATAGTTAGGCAATTGAGTTGCTTACTTAGTGACGTCATACTGTAACATTGCCATACCAAATCTATGGGAGAATTTCGTTTTGCCAGCTCATAAAAAAACGTCAATTGATGATGGTGTAAAGTAAAATACCGTATAAAATACGCTCTTCTCAATTATGTTTGACTTCTATCATCACATATTTAATACTGAAGTAGGTTAATAAAGTGACTACTTATCATATCTCTACAACCCAGTAACTGGGTAATACGATACCGCTTGGTAAGACTAGTTGTCAGATTTAGCACTTCCCGTAGCTACTGTCAAAGCTCTACAAACTTTTAGTATACCTCAACATCTGTAAATAGCGTATAATAACAAACTATTGGTTGAAAACATCAACAACTCGAAACCAACTTACTAACTAGCGCCTTTAAAAGTTTTAATCACAAAAGCTAAAGTTTAATATCGGCGGCGGCGAGTTATAATTCCAACAGGCGTTGCGAACCGGTTAGGTTGAGACACTGACATGTAAAAACTACAGATTATCTGTACTAGCAATCAAACATAAAACCTTTGATCACCAGGTCTCAGCTACAGGGCACAGCACCAGACTACTAACAAGCGTGAGCTTGAGACGTCGACATCGATACCTGGCTCAAAGAATGATCCAATGTCTTTGGATCCACCAACGGTTCTTAAAAGATTTGATGCAAAAGTTGGGGATATTTTCCTCTTAAGAAAACCATTTTTACCAATTTTTACCTATCCTTCTACGAGTTATGGGAAGTGGCGTATTTAGTAAGTAGGTGTAGGTATTTTTTTATAAAATAATTATTTTGTCTTTACAAGTCGTCAGATAGTCATGGTCAGGATCTGATAGTGAAACCCCCGAGAAATCAAGGGAAAATCATTCAAAGTTTTACTACAGTCAGTCAATTATATTAACCAAAAATAAAATAACCGCCTTCAAAAACATAAAACTGGGTGAATATCAGATTTCGTGTTTTGCAGTTGTCCACCCATGTTAACTTTTTATTTAATGAACTATTGCGGTCATGTTTTTTTTTAGTTGAAGTTCATTCTAAAACCCAGTATTTTCATCAATAAAAATGGCAGTTTTTCGAATAGAAGATATTTATAAAAAATATGAAAGGTCAAAAATCTAAGTTCTTTGGCGCGTCCTTCACTGAGTTCTGTTTTTGATACGCCTAATTTTCAATATTTATTTTCATAATTTTCCTATTGAACATGTTTTCCTATATTTAGGAATATTGAACTATATGTAACTTTTAACAACAATTTTTTTGATCATCTAATCAAAAGTTATTGTTAATTCAATTTCGTCCACCCCAAAAACACCTAATTTCTTTGACGTATTTGTGCAGTCTCTCATAATGCTATCATGTTACGTAGATAATCCCTACTTCTCGCCCCGGCTCCGTTTAGTTGAGATCTAACGCCCTACAACTAAAGACCTGCGCAAAGTGCAACGTGTTTCGGAAGAAAAATTTTTTTATCGGTGTGCGCGGGTTTTTTTCCTGTTAGTACCTAATTTCTTCGGTAATCGATTTTATTCTTAAATACGAGTTGTATTTTTTTATATTTTTTTAGTGTATGCACGCTGTGATTGCTTGCTTCCGTAATTATAAGATATCACAATTGATTAAATACTAACACACAAAAAAAATAATTTAGGTGCTCTTCTAATTTCTTTGGCGCTAATTTCTTCGGATTTCTTTGGCATTGAGTTCCACAGAAATTAGGTTTTCTACAAAGAAATTAGGCTATGGTTGAAAATCCTGCTAAAGGGTTTAAAACTTCTTGCTTTAGTGAGCGTTTATTAACTTTATTATGTATTTTAGGGTGCAATTTGTTCCTCAAAGGTAAACATTTGAGCGGAGCGCAGCAATTTCATGACTTTTTTCGTAATATTTCCCATATTAGTTTCAACATGATAAACAATTTTGACCAGTCTTGCGCTGAAGAGGACACGTGCAAAACACAAGCCATTGGCATTTTAAGCACATGCTTGCGCCATGATGCAGCCGCAATCTGGGCACACCTGATTGGAATTCATCCAAGAAAAAGCTCCTCAAGTAAAGGTTTTGCATTTTTTGACAGGTTCGCCATCTTCGCAATACCGCAACAAGAAGGCATTTTATATCATGGCTAAGTTATATTGGCAATTTCCAACCGGATTTATACCGGATCCGAATATTCAGCCATTTCGTGGAACCATGAAAACTCACTAAGTTGTATGAAAAGCCTGTAAATAGTAATACAAGTATTATAAGATCTTTGGGACGACGACCAACGGCTACTAAAAATCTTTTGACATTTCCAATTGCCAAGTCATTTAAAAAAGGGATGCCTAACAAACAAAGCATAAAACTATTGTCGCAAAAAACTATTAGACCGCCTGTTGCTGACCGGATGACAGTGCCAAACGAGGACTATACCAACTCTGCAATTGATCCAGTATTTGGGAATCAATTAATCGAAGATAGTTCCCTATTAGATGCAAATATTTGTACGTAGTAGAGGTTTACACAGAGAAATTGTTAAATAATTTAATAGTAGTAAGATTCAGATTTGATAATAAAAATGTGATTGATATGTCTACCTTATTTTTTATAAACACTGATCGAAATACATGCAGTTTTATTTTACCATAAGATTTGTACAAAATAAATACTACACAAAATCGAATCTTAGAGGTAAATACATAATTTGTATGGCGCATTATTCTAATATCTTTGGCGCGAGTTTTGCAATTTTCTAATTTTTTTGGCGTATTTTCTAATTTCTCTGGACATGTCCTAATTTCTTTGGCAATGCAATTTTCAAAATGCTAAAACTTGAAAATTCCTTATTTTGTTTAAAGCAGACTAACATATTTAAACATAGAATTAAGTCGTTTACAAGGTATGTTATCACATTCATTGAAAATATTAAAAAAAAAATGCGCCATAGAAATTAGAACATTTCAGACGAATTCTGATATTCACCCAACTCACGGAATTCGGTGGCTAATCAAACAACAAACAATCGGTTCGTTTCACCAGCGTTTTGTTGTTTTTGCATATACTCCACTCCCGTAGGTCATAGCTCATTGTTATGTAGCCTATAAGTTATTCTAAAGAATAACATATTCTGACGTGTAAGCTATAATATAATAACTGTAAAGTTTTATCAAAATCCGTTCAGTAGTTTTTGCGTGAAAGAGTAACAAACTCACATACATCTATACAAACTTTCACATACAATTAGTAGGATGTAGGATTCATAAGATTGGGCTCAAAATACTCGTCGCATACACAACAAAGAAATAATTTGTGCACCAAGCTATTAAGTAAAGAGTAAGTTAACGTAATTTCCATACAAACCGGATGTGGTTTCAAACGATTATCTGTAATGTCAATACTAATAATATATGTTTTAGGAATGTTTTACATGAGACTGGGCACACACCTATACATTATGCAAACTGCAGACGACATTATGGGTATTACATAAACATAGAGAAAGTGGAAAACTAACCACGCCTTCAGAATTAACTATCACTTTCTTAGTTTTCATTTTTGTTCGTTTATCAATTGTTTGTTAGTCAACGCTAGTATTTTTGCAAAGTCATGCAAAAATTATGTATATCTAGTATATCTTTCGCCCGCGGTTTTATCCGCGTGAATGTTGATACTTCCATCCCCTATTTTGCAATTTTTTTTTAATCTAATATATTTTAATTGGAGTTTTTATCCCATTGGATACGCCAACTCCATCATGCCTTATGCAAACTACTTTCACTTAAAATTACTAATTATACTTAACTGAAAGGAGAGTCTTAATCGCTATGGTACACCAACTCGCAAAACTTCCTTGCCAAGTCCGACTTTGGTTGTGCTAAAATAGTCTGGGTGAGACCAACCTCTGATATATTTAAGTTAAACTCATTGATTAAGATTCTTCTTTCTACTTGGTTCTTGACACAATCCATCAGCAAATGTTGTACATCCTCGAATTTTGCTATTTTACACCTTCAGGTTTTTAATTTCCAAAAATCTTTTCTTAGTGCCTACCTAAAGTCTTAACAAAGAACACACCCTGCAAATATCTGTCGTTACGGGAAGAGGTTTGGGTTGTGCGTTGATATATCAACAGTCAAACTGACTGCTTGACAGTAGTTTACTGTTTAATACATATACAGATGTGTCCTTGCTGTCACGTCGAAAACTGATCGAGTTCCCTCGCACTCTACCTAAGTTGTATCACACTGGTAAGTCACCAATCAACTGTAGAATAGTAGTAATCTGGCAACAATGCCAAGAAAATTCTGACTACTATTATAAAAATGAGCATAAATATTTATTTCCATCAAAATGAAACTAATAACTTTTAGTTTAACATTTTAAGAGGTTTAATTTTAGGGTTTTGGAATTCTCTAACTCCAAAACTTAGTCAAGCTTGTATTATAGGAGTTAATGAGCTGTTAACTTAAACATAACCTTTAACTATTTAAGCCGTTTTGCATTACGAGGGTATTGTTTAAAAAATAATGAAAGGGCAAAGAAAAATGAAGGACTACTACGGCATGCAAATCATAACAATAATGTAATCCGTACTAATCCATACTAATATTATAAATGCGAAAGTAACTCTGTCTGTCTGTCTGTCACTTCTTCACGCCTAAACCACTGAACCGATTTGAATGAAATTTGGTACAGATATAGCCTGGGACCCGAGAAAGGACATAGGATAGTTTTAATCCCGGAAATCCTCCGGGAACGGGAACTAATTCCATGCGGACGAAGTCGCGGGCAAAAGCTAGTATTATAAATGCGAAAGTAAATTTATCTGTCTGTCTCTTCTTCACGCCTAAATCACTGAACCGATTTGAATGAAATTTGGTACAGATATAGTCTGGGACCCGAGGAAGGACATAGGATAGTTTTCATCCCGGAAATCAAATCTAGGGAACGGGAACTATTATTCCACGCGGACGAAGTCGCGGGCAAAAGCTATTATAATATAATAATAATTAAATGGTTTACGTGCTCAATATATTTACCTTCCTTAGCACGTGACACGTCGTGGGTACCTGGGAAGCCCCTAAGAAATGAACACAAAATTATAACTGCTTAGTATGTAGTCGTTAATGTTACAACGTTTATTGACGTTTTTTCTAAATAGTTTACGAACAATATCTGATACATATTCATCATTAAGTTTCCACAGAGTTTTTCCATTCATTTATGGAAAGTAACGTATGAGAGATTTAGTACGTTATGGCGTCGTTGTAGTCTCGTATTGATGACTTGAAGACATGCTGATGACAAAAACTTGTAATCAAATTAAGTATTTTGATGCTTTTTTACTTAATGTTATTACACAACTACATAGTGATAGATTTTATTATTTTCATTTATTTATTTATTAAACTTCATGCACATAATGTAAAAAACACTGCACATAGGTGGCCTTATGCATTTTTCCCAGTCTACTTTTTCTCTATGTTTTCTCTGTTTATTTTCTAAACATGGTAGGTGCAAAGGTACAAAAATAATACCAAAATTCAAATACATAAATATATACTAGTTTTTTTTAGATTCATAATCATGAAGATTTTAGTTTATTCTTCTTTTTATAAGACACATTTAACACAGAAGCGAACGCGAAAAAGCGTTATTGTCAAGATAAATGACTAAGGAATAAATTACTAAAAGAAGTTAAATGTTTTTCTTTATTATTTTATATTATATTCCGGTAATTATTCTAAGAATATATTAGTCTTATTGTTCTATATATAAAAATTAACCACCTCATAATATCAAACTCTGTCTATTTTTTTTAATACTAACTTTTTGAGGTCTCCGATACACTCACCCACTCACTTGACTTGATCTCTTTATTGTATTTTGTACTGAGACGAGTATATGTATTGGGTTTCTTCCATTACAATTTATTTCTTATATAATTAAACACATGTAAAACCACTCTTACAACAAAACTGAAAGCACTTAAACAACACTGAAAATTACACATATACTTAGAGATAATAAGCTCACCATTCATGGCTCTACATACTAATTGCAGTGATAATTTTAATAGAGGTTTTACTATTTAAATACTCCTCACCAGTTACACGTACAGTCTTCAATTTTAAAACAATGCAGTCTCTGCTCGTCTCAACAATAATTCTTGCTTTACTAAGTGTAGTACATACCGAAGCTGAAGTTGATAAAAGTGATATCAGTACGAACGTATTGGAGCCATTCCCGATACTCAGTGATCGACTAAAACCAATCAAAGTCACACCAAAGTATGACGACAAATATCTCATTCATAATGTCGTCGAAAGACCATATGGTGTCGTTCCGTATATACCGGGAATCTACACTTTCCCATATCAGGTGAATGGTGAGATAAGCGCAGTGTACAATCCTTATTTCTCGTATTACAATGGAAATTATTACGTCAGGAAAGATGGAGTGGATAAATCTAAAGTATATTAATATAAGAATTGAATAAAATTCTTTGTCGGGTGTGTACTGTGTATCCCATATATTTTTTTTATTAAATCATTAGAAAGAATATATATTAATAATTATAGTCATCATTTCGTCGTACAACTATTTACTTGAATAAATAAATTCATTGTGCTATTGCTATTACTGCTGTTTATTTTCTAAACAACCACTGGAGTTCGGCAAAAATCTAAGTGGAAATACGGGCAAGATGCCACGGGCCCCCTGACTCAAGGGGCCCGTGTGAGTCGATAGCACGATTCACGAGTTGATAGCAGCTACATAAGCCCGGAACTCCAAACCTTTGAAAGCCACTGCAGTGAAGTTCCCGAACCCTGAATGATCCAAATGAATTTGTATAGAAATTATTTCTTTTTTACACCACTGCATTAAATAATTATATCTAGGTGTATCGAGTTGAATGGCAGCGAAGGCCCCATGCAGTACACTACTGAATAGACTTTGTATAATAAAATAAATGTAATTCAGTGCAAACATTGTTTTGTTGCAAACAGGAAAATAACACTTCAATTTCCTCCAACGCATTACAAAATAAAATAATACAACATCATTTTTGTAAAAACAAACTTTCACTAATTATCTTCCTGTAATTTATCATTGCGCAATTTTGTTTTTTGCAAAGAGGATTTGGATCTAGAGCTACAACAGAATGAGATGTGGTAATCGAGCTAAACACGCGATGTGTGTATTTGCCATACCTTTCTCACATTATATGATATAATGAGCGGAGTGCTAGGTGCTGTAGTAGCGATGGAGCCGAGTTTTCCTATCTTACTGATATTTGAGCGTTTATTGATAATACCTTCTTGCTTTGCACTCTTGCACTGTTCACAGCCCAAAGACTCAATATGTGTGAAATAACACCAGTAATATGATTAGAAAAAGTATTTACGTACAGTTGAGGAAAAATCAATAATCAACATTTAAAACAAAGCAAAATAATGGTCAATTTAGGAAATAGTGTTAAAATATTTTGACACTATTTAATATAAAAATTAAATATATTTTGTAAGATAAAATGTACAAAAATACATGTAAAAATACTTGTAGCGTACATAATTAAACTTCTCCGATTACTGACCTTCCAGAACAACCAAATTTGAACGTCACAGTGCTGGGTTTCGTTAGTGGCATGACAAAGTGTATGATGTTGATGTTCATGTTTCGGTTCGTTCGTTCGAAAACGGCCTTCGGTTTACTTTATTGACTTTTAGATAAGCAGTGTGGAGATTGCGAGCTCACGTAGCGCTTATTTACGTTTTTTTACTTTCAATTTCACAAAAACTTCCATGACACTCCCGTAACATCGTGTAGGTACTACAATAATCTGACTGCACTCAAATACAGAAATAGATATTTTTAGTGTTTGTCTGCTAAATGCTTTTTCATATTTAGAAGTCATGTTTAATCGTGCATGATGTAAGATGGAAGAAGCAGAGGTGGGTACGATTATGCAAACAATCCAATAATTATTTTAAGATAGATTCCTAGGGCCTTCCTCAGGCATAGAAGTAGCATGACCCTTATGAAAGCTGAATGGTCCAGCCTTCACTCATAATTTCAAATTATGTAAATATCAGGAAATAGTCAGATCAGTTATAAATTGGTAAACTAACTAATTGTTATAATATATCAACCCACAGCCCAAACCACTGGTCCTAGTGATATGAAACTTAGAGGGTGGGTTCTTTGTGAAGCCACTATATATATATAACTAGCTTCTGCCCGCGGCTTCGCTCGCGTTAGAAAGAGACAAAAAGTAGCCTATGTTACTCTCCATCCCTTCAACTATCTCCACTTAAAAAATCACGTCAATCCGTCGCTCCGTTCTGCCGTGAAAGAAAGACAAACAGACAGACAGACAGACAGACACACTTTCCCATTTATAATATTAGTATGGATAATACTAGCCTATAACTGTCCCACTGCAGGGAAAAGGCCTCTTCTCGTACAGAGAAGGCACGAGAATTGATCACCACACTTGCTCAAGGCGGATTGGCGATTTCAGACTTATATTCACTACAAGTCCAGGTTTTCTCACGATGTTTTTCCTTCACCGATGTATGTGATGTCTAAGATAATCTTTTGAAAGTAGGTACATATGAATTGAAAAAGTCATATCAGTACTTGCCCGGATTCGAACCCACAACCTCTTGCATGAGAGGCGGGCGCATTAACCACTAGGCCATCACGACATTTGAAGTGCGAAGCCACTAAGAAAGTCACAAGCCTACTGATTTATCACATTACGTCCGCAACAGAAGCAGTACGTAATCATTGTTTCAAAGGACGTAAATCACGATGCGATGCTATTAAATAATTATTTTATTATTGTTTCACTTGAAGTACCTAATACGTGTTGAAGGTTTTAAGGAAGTCTTGAGTGTAATCAAATGTATTCAGCCGTATAGCAGCATGAGTTTAACTTAAAAACTAGTGCCCTACAAGAAGGGACCACCTAACAGTAATAATTAGTACTACGATATTTTTGGCCCTCCGCTGGTATAATTATAATAAGATCGCGAGTTCAGCTAACAAAAGAGTTGATAATTTCAAAACGGCTGAAACAATATGTTTCTTCTAGCTCGAAGACACAAACAATAATTAGCAGAATAAAAATAGCTTCTATACACTAAATAAAATCGTAATGAACTAATGTGTATTCGTTGAAGTATCACGTAAATATTAACAGGACAGATTCTCCTAAAAAATTTACACAAACGTACCATTTTGATGTGTTCAGTTTAGAATATACCTAGATAGTATTATCACATATTATAATGTAACATAATATTCATACTCATGAGTACCTGGAACAAGCACATTGACGGTTGACGCTTACTTTGATTTTGATTAGATTTGCAGTACATACTTTCATTACACCTTAGTCCCACAAGCGAAGCCGTGGGCACAGCTAGTGTGACGATAAAAATAGATTATTTCCCGGTAAGCAAGGCCAAACAAAACCATAAAGTAATTAAAAAGCCAATTTTAACTCCAAACAAAACATTTACATGATAAACAAATTAAGATGCTAATTTACGAAATGCATGAAATTTAAGGCGGGTTTATTGTAAAACATGTGGGAAGAACAATGGCTTTATGTTGATTTTTCTAGTATTGTTTATTATACTCACAAAATATTGTATATACAATAAGTTATATATTTAATTATTTATTAAAATCTCCCTTACAGCTATCATTACAGGTATACACCTAATGCGATAGTGCGGTCTTAAAATTAACTTATTACCTACAACAAAGGTTTTTTTATAAATATATTTACACAACACAACAACCTACTCTAATCTACACTATAACATAAATGGAACAATAATACTTTTGCGAATTCACTCGAATGACAAGCAAACACGTAGATCTTGCCGTGAAGATCGTTTATAAATTGAATTGCGCGGGTCAATGGTGCTTTGGCGAGCAGCCAAATATAATAAGTTCTAAAAAGAAAATATAATAATATATTATATAATAAGTTCTAAAAAGAAAAACTATAACAAAGCCGGGGATGTACTTACTGTGGCTAAGGCTAAATATTGAATTCGACTATGAACTAATTTACACTATGACTGCGGTGCCCAAAGTTTTTATGAAGATACTAGCTTTCGCCCGCGACTTCTAAGAGAAGAGAAATGTTTAGTAAAGTCGGAGATAGACACAATTTTAATACTAGAAATAAAGATAAAATAGCTCAACCTTATTTTAGACTGTCTATAGTAAAAACATATTTTATGGGGTACTGTGTTAAATGCTACAACAAAATTCCTGGTGAAATATTAAATCTAAACGAAAGAAAATTTAAAACACATATTAAGAATACACTTTGTCAACAAGCATATTATTATAAATTAGATGATTATATAGAAGATAAAAATGCTTGGAAGCATGCTGATCCTGCTCCATACGATAATCCACAGTGTAGACAAAACCAAACAGGTTGCTAATTCAAACAGATAATGATTAAAACTGCCGTTCAAATTAGAAATTATTGACACTTTTTTTTCTCTTCTAATATTATACATTGCGCTGGCTCACACATTAATTTCATTGTTTGAGGAATGCTGTTTATTTGTGAACTTGTGAACACTATGCTTGCTGACATTATGTAGCTTCCATTTCCTAATTTATATAAATTAGTAGCTGCTTTTTTATTGTATACATGTAATTTTTAACGGAAATGGTTTTTGGATTTAAATGTTCATTCTAATTCACATTATTATAACCATGTAAAAAAAAAACTTTGTAACACGATTATTTTTAAAAGAGTAAGAATGGAGTTTCTTGCCAGTTCTTCTCCATACGAAACTACATTTTGGAATGGGCAACTAGAATCATTTTTGTAAATGACGTTTCAAAGTGCCTTTTTTGGCCTAATGAAAATTAACGATTTGACTATTGACAAGTGTTCTAATAATAATTCTTGGAATTACCTTAAATTGTTGGGAACCACATACATTTCATGTATAAATAAGCATAGAAGAATAACTAATTGCTGTATACGATTGATATATAAAGCACAAGAATACAATATCTACGGCAGTCAGCTGTTTCAGTTTGCAATCATGGCATCATTAAAGGTAATTGTAATTATGTTTTCGTACTATATCCATTATTTAATTAGCTGTTATCTACCTACAACTTCGTATGCATTACTTGTGACGTAGTGATAAAGCCTTTTCATGGTTCGACGGCGAAACTAATGGAGGTTCCTTGTTGACTAACAAGGAACCCCCATTAGCTTCGCCATATTCTTCCGGCTGTATGTCCGTACAGGGCTTAGGATAGCTTAGGCTCTTGGTTTTAAAAATTACCTTAATATTGATTTGACATATCAATCAAGTGGAAAATGTGGTAAAAACGGTGAATGAGTCTTGGTTAAATATGTAAAGGAGCTTGATTAAAAATGTCAAATATTACTAAGTTTAACTTAGTTTGTGAAATAGGTATTAAGTTTTAGTCATTGATTATTATAATCAAAGGTTTTAGTGGTGAATTTTTATTATAGGTAGTTAATTGTGTCTGTAAGCATAGCTTTTATTAACGTGAAAAATGCATACAACAACAATTTATCGCTACGATTTGACTGCGCAGTTCGATTGTGCAGTTTGATTGTGCAGTTTTATTGAAGGTATGCACAAAAACCGACACAGATATTGGTTGTGTGGACACTCAATGGTCGTTCGATAAACTGCACAAACCAACTGCTCAGATAGATCGTAACGATACGTCATTGCCGTGTGCCGAGCATTCTTTGTTTCGGATTGAAGTATGTGTGCCAGTGTAAATATAAGTTACATAAAAAAAATACGGTTTAAAGACGCAATAACAACAAAAATACAAAAAAAATAAGATTTTCTGGATGGAAACTATCCTATGTCTGTTCACGGGTCCCAGACTATATCTGTACCAAATTTCATTTAAATCGATTTAGTGGATTAGGCGTGAAAATAGACAGACAGACAGAGTTATAATATTAGTATGGATTGATATTTACCGATGTAAGTTGTTGTTTTTGAACTAAGTTTAAAAACACTCATTTTCAAAAGGAGAATACGGATCTCTTGGTTGTCCGTCTGTCTATCTATCTGTCTGTCTGTAAGACCTTTTATTTTGAAAAGTGTGGAGATATATCAACTTGAAGTTAAAACCATAACTTAGATTTGCGGTTCCATAAAGTTGTGAATAATCAATTCTTAGTTAATCCATACTAATGTTATAAATGCGAAAGTAACTCTGTCTTTCTGTCTGTCTGTCTCTTCTTCACGCCTTAACCACAGAACTGATTTGGTATTGATATTGTCTGGGACCCGAGAAAGGACATAGGATAGTTTTTAACCCGGGTTTTTTTTTTAATTTTAAAAGCTAGTGAAAAATAAAAGATACCCCCGTTTACGTCCTAAAAAAATGCCAAAAAACTAAATTCCTATGGTACTTGCCGTTGACCTAGAACTATGAAAGGCACGATTCAATGTCATTTAGCAACACCACTAAAGGAAAATTCTGAAACCTGTAAATGTGTAATTAGCTAAAAAAAATACGGAAACAAGATTTCTTTACAAGTATGAACTGAACCCACTCGGTGTGTGAGTCCGACTCGCACTGGTCGATTTGTAAATAGGACTTAACTTTTCGTTTAATTTTCAGACATTGTTCATCTTTGGAATGTTCTTGGTCCTAATCGCTACCGCCTTCGCACAACTTGGTGGTGGCCGACTTGGCGGCGGTGGCCGTCGAGGGCCAGGAATAGGTGGAGGATTCAATGGCCTTGGTGGGGGGAGAGGAGGGTTCAATGGCAGAGGGGGCGGCAGAGGGGGCGGCAGAGGAGGCAGAGGATGATTCTACCTTAGCGGTCGAACCTCGAGGATAATCACAAAATCGAATGTTTTAAAATTCTCTATATTGTTTTCCAAAAATTAAACTAAATATACTTCATCCTCGGCTTTTATATCAATCTCCTAACTTAGACAAAATCGTGATATCAATCGTAGACTTAGATTTATACTAAGTTATATTTATGTGTGTCGTGTTTAGTTATCTCATTGGAAAATGAAAAATGTAAATAAAAGATTTACATTGACTTGATAAACGGTATTGACGAAAATAAAATTAATGTTAAAATATTTTCACACTGTCTTGTTTTTTATCAATGAAACTTATTTTTATGTCATTTCAGTCTTTTTTTTCTCTTGTTTTATGTTCGTTTGGTCTAAACACACGTTTTCATTAATACACACAACCGTATTTTAATACAAAGTAAAAGTTAGAAGGCACCTTTTTGACATCCAAATCTTATTTAGGTGAGGAATATTTCAGGACTGTCTTAATCACTTCAATCACACTTTTAGGTTGAAAATCCACGATTTACCGAACGTCTTTTTATGATTTCACACTTAATATTCGTAGATAAACATTTTTTTTATTACCAGGAGGCCTGATAGCTACAATTAATCTATTTATCTTTTACCTTCTATCTAGAACGGACCTACAGAAATCGCAATTTTTGAAAAAAAGCTAGTACTATTGTACTAGCTTTGTTAGCCATAACAATTGCCAGAAGAGTCAGCGTTGAAATAGTTGATTACCTATTTTCCAAAAAATGCTACTTTCCCTGTATACTACCAACAAAATGCAACAAATGACAGTTAATCTTTAATATCTGAGAAACGTCGACCGTAAATAATGCAGCTGTCAACGAGTCGTACTTTACTCGTAACATTAACTACAATATTAACGCGTTTATAAAAAAAAACTATTTATCAGACTTTTTCTTTATTCTTCGAATGGCAAACAGCTGCCAGCCGATGAATAGTTCCTGCCACTTGTAGACTGGAATGATATAGGCCTCAAGTGCATGTAATTACACATGTGCCTATATCATCATCATATCAGCCTAGCCGGATTCAGCTGGATACCAGTGTTTTACGTGAAGCTACTGCCATCAAACCTCAACAACCCGGTAACTGGGGGACACGGTCTCCTTGGTTAGACTGGTCAGACTTTCAGGCTTCTGATTGCTCATAACGACTGTCAAAGTTCTATGAATGACAACGGGACCAACGGCTTGACGTGCTTTCCAAGGCACGAGTGTTGGTGACGTCCAAGAAAGAAAGTGACATTGCTACTTGCTCGGATTTGAAACCACAACCTCATACATGAGAAGCGGGCCTTAACCACTGGGCCATCACGACACTGCCCATATACCCTTTAATTTCGAATACACCAATGCTGCTTTGCGATAGATGTAGCTATAGCAGTACTGCCCTGAATAAGCTACTGACTGGAGAAAAAAAAGTTGTAACGTCCCACAATAACTAAAATATTACGGAAACAGCATAATTTACATCCCTGTATTCGCTGAAAATACAGTCGACTGCGATAACAACGAAGTACTGAGACCATTGAGTTCCATGAATGCTCAGGTAAATAATATATTCCGAGAAAAACATCAAATTGTTGAGAACCACATACATTTGGTATTACAATTAGCATAGTATGATCAGAAAAACTATGATTACTTTGTATAGCGGATATATAAAGCACAAGGTAACAACACTTATGGCAGTCAGCTGTTATAGTTCGCGATCATGGCATCTTCAAAGGTAATTATTATATTATGAAGATTTAATGTTCTGCCGTTCTTATTTTTCAACAAGTCTTCATTAGTTTATCTCAACAGTCTTTAAGATAAACTGATAAAACCTAAAGATAAATTGACTGGAAACTGAGTCTTTTTTCAACACAATTGAGAAGAAGCCTCAGCTTCCAGTCTATCAGGATCCAGTTATTGTATCAGACCACAAAACCAATTAGGTTGTGGAGGTCTAATGGGAAGTCTTTAGTGGGTATTCAAACTCTCCAGAGTAACACGAGACGCCTTGGTATAAACTGATATCTTTGACTTTCTGGCTTCTGACTACTCTTGACGTTTGTCTCAACAAGGTCTAAAAAACATAAATAATTAAAAACTAACGTAATCTCTATTTGTATCTTTGTTGGAAGAAGGCATTTTATCCAAACTGATTAAATCATCATCATATCAAAAGTAACATTGTTTTTATTAAATTCCAGTCATTGTTAATCTTGGGAGTGTTGCTTGCGCTGATCGCTGTAGTCCTCGCTCAAGGGTTTGGTGGCCCCGGAGGATTTGGTGGAAACCAAGGAGGGTTTGGTGGTGGTCCGGGAGGATTTGGCGGGAACCAAGGCGGATTCGGAGGAGGCCCAGGCGGATTCGGCGGTAATCAAGGCGGATTTGGCAGAGGGCAGGGAGGATTTGGAAACCAAGGAGGATTTGGCAGAGGACAGGGGGGATTTGGTAGAAATCAAGGAGGATTCGGCGGCGGTAGAAACCAAGGAGGGTTCGGTGGTGGTAGAAACCAAGGAGGGTTTGGCGGAGGCAGAAATCAAGGAGGGTTCGGCGGTGGCAGAAACCAAGGAGGATTCGGTGGTGGTAGAAACCCAGGATTCCCCGGTCAACCACGAGGCTGAACAAATAAATACATTTGACATCGTTCTGTCAGGTGATGAAGAAGGCTATCTCCTCACACAATGCCAGAAAAGAATGCCCACCTAATCGGTAATCATATGCACAAAATGCCATATTAAATGTTGTTTTCTTTGTTATGTTTGAGCAAGTTTAACTTTTCAATACAATGTGTAAATCAAATGTAAATATTTTTCAATCGCTTTTCCGAGATACGTACCGATCGGTTTTCCCTCAAATGGACTTGATAACGTAAGTGACGAAAATAAATTTTGTTTTTGTATTTTTTTCCACTGTTTTATTTTAGTCACGCTGTGACTTATGTCTATTTTGTATTACAATATGGTACTGTAAATTACTCGTATTAAACCATAATATCATTGCAACCACTAACAAGCATTACTAAAATTAGTTTAAAAACCATTTGATTTTCATTGGTTAAAACAAGTTAGAGGGATTTGCCACATGGAAACGTTGATGCGGCGTAGTACAGACTTTCTTCAAAGACTTCTGTATAGTTTAGCTCTGAGTCTTGAACTAGGTGCCATGCTACGAAACTATAGATTATTGCAGCCTAATTTTCAAAAGCCATAGACAGTTAATAAACAACGAACAAAATTAAAAAAAAACAAATCTAGTCTTTTAGTTCTGTTGTAAACTTACAAATTCACACATTACAACCTGCTTCGGGATAAAAAATCCTATATCCTTTTCCCCGCTATGGACTTTATCTGCACCAAATTTCATTTAACTTTCATACACATAAATATGCTTCAAATGTATCACAGAAAACTAATCTTTCATTAATAAAAAATCTACGCACGCATTTATCTACAGATTAACATTTTGTTCTGGGTCAATACAGAACTAGTTATTCAAGATTAGTAAGTTTACGTGTAGCATAAAAATGTGGCGAAGAAAAATATTCGTCATTTATTTTATACTCGTGACATACATACGTAGGCATTTATTACCTAGAGATTTACATTTTATTAAAAACTTGACAGTTAACATAAGTTTAAGTTGAACATTGTTAATTTAAGTTTCAAGATAATGTAATTTAAAAAACAAAACATATACTGAAAACTCGTTTTCCTATTAATAGTCACCAATTAAAAGAAAACCTACCAATTTAATTATTATTCTATTTTTATACAATTTTAAACACGTTATTTTAAACACCAGCAAGCTAAATATCGTCACAGGTAATTAAATATTAATAAAAATTCTTCATTAATTAACACAAAAAAAAATATCGTTAATGCTAAGTATATCGTTTAAATATAAATTTTTTTTATGTTTGTACTTTCCGGATTTTCCATATTTTTCAAATGCCCGAGATTGCCGGCAAACAATTTATGTATCACAAAGTAATGTTACTTTTCGCAGATTCTTGTTTGATGTATTAATTATTTAAGTTGGCCATGATTGTCAAAGTTTAGTTGTATTGTAATTATTTTTTACATTCTAAACATTGAATAGATGAACCGTGCTGCACCGCTTTATCATGATAAACTTTGAAGTCAAACAGAATGTTTGCTTTCCTTCAATTTAACACACAGAAAATACTTTTATGTACTACTAGCTTTTGCCCGTGACTTCGTCCGCGTGGATTAATAGTTTCCGTTCCCGGGGGATTCCCGGGATGCAAACTATCCTATGTCCTTTCTTGGGTCCCAGACAATACCTGTACAATCTCATTCAAATCGGTTCAGTGGTTTAGGCGTGACAGACAGAGAAACAGACAGACAGAGTTACTTTCGCATTTATAATATTAGTACGGATTAAATAGTTTTATAGTCTAGCTCGTATCGGATTTTAGTATATTATTCAAATATATAATCCCTAGTTGTTTGGTTGTACTTTTTTTTCTAATAGGCTATCTCTGATCCTAAACTTACCATCTAATTTCAGAAAACAAACTTTATGTCTAAACTCCGAAAAAGTAATTGCATTCTGTAAAAATCCTTTAAAAAATTTGGAAGTTAACCATTCGGATGAAGTAGCGACACGATGCTAATAAATAGAGCCCATTCCATTATAGTTCTTTGATTCTTTGTTTTAGGATCATTAAAAAATGTTGAGAAACGCAAAATTAATGTCGTAGAACCGTATCATGGCGGTGAATTCCCAAAATTTTTGGTATATATTAAAAGCGGTTTTTTATGTTCCGCATCAGTTTGTGTTTAGAAGACAAACATAAAACAGCGAAAAATGGCAGTGTCTAAAGTAAGTCAATATCTGCGAACTTTCAAATATTTGAAAAAATAATTATTTCCACATTTTGAATTACTATCTTCTAAGTTTACTTTTTTTTAAAGACAAAACAAATAAGTTACAGACAAACGTTTATTTTACTCCATGTAAACTAACTCGTTAAAATGAGCTGAAAAATACTGTAGTTACATTTTTCTGTTTATTTGACACTAGCTGTCCCCTGCGGTTTCACCCGCATTTTTCGTTACTGCTCCGCTCCCGTGGGTCGCATTCCTCGATAAAAGGGCTATCTAACACTGAAAGAATTTTTCAAATCGGACCAGTAGTTCCAGAGATTACCCCCTACATACAAACTTACAAATCTAAAAACTAACAAATTTTACCTCTTTATAATATTATTAGTATTAGTATAGATAGATAACTAACAATCTTGTTTCATCTTCCAGTTCACGTTATTAGCAGTCATCCTGGTGTTAGTTTCGGCTATCACTGCGGCGTTTGGCTTCGGCTACGGCAGGCCTGGCTACGGCTATGGCGGCCACGGCTACGGTCACGGCTACGGAGGCGGCTATTATCGCCCAGGCTACGGCGGATATTATGGTCCTGGATATGGCGGCTATGGCCCCGGCTATGGACTAGGATATGGACTAGGATATGGAGGCGTTGGAGTTTTTCTAGGACGTTAAATCATTTCAATGATCTACAAATACGAGACTTTTTAGTGGTACTTTGGTAAATTAATTTATTTAATGAATTATTTTATGTAAATATTTTTACCTTTCTGAGTTAACACGACGTTTGGTGATAATTTTTTGTGTGTTGTGAACTAAACTAAACATAAAAATTGTTTTTTTTTTCGACAATAGCATAATAAACTAAATGTGACTATTGTATTATGTTGGCAGAGGATTAAAGCTTTTCCACACAAATGTGTTCTTTTCATTGGTGTATTTAAAAACGAACATCCCAGCAGACATAGACCAGCAATACATAGTTAATTATTTCTCATTTATCTACTAAAACAATATCGACGAATAAATTAACCTTTCAACGATCAAGCGACAGCCGACTGTCGCGTTGCTATTGGCTGCCTATTGTGTCTCAAATCACGTGTGTTCGAAGATTTAAAGGGCATTATTAAATATTACTAAACAAGAAATTAAAACGAGTAAATAAAAAGACTGTAGATCCAACACTTTTTTATGTTAGGTACCTACTCTTTATTGATGATATATAAGGACATACAATGCCTTCAGTGCCGACCAGCCCACTGAGGTATGTTGGTGAACCAGGCACTAGCGCCTTGCATCCAGTTATCAGAGTTACTGACTGGAAACACTTGTCCGAATAGCACTGTAGTCGTATGGGGCCTTGGTTGAAGAGGTACTCGACTCAATAACCTTCAGAGTTGAGCTAGATGGTATTGAGGCTTCTTCATCGTCTTCTCGTTTCATCTTAAACGAAGATGATTGGATGAAGCCGGTGATGCAAACGAAGAGCAAGACGCTGAGAATGTTCATCTGGGATTGATTAGTCTATTATTAAGTTTTTTTTGAGCAATATTGTTGTGGAAGCTTGCTTGAAGACACAGGAACTTAAAAACTTTGATAAAACTAAAAGAGGCTGACTTTTAGTTTACTTTTTATACCGGATGGCTTACTATCTTAACAACTGAAGAGATAAAACATGAAAAACAAACCATCCACTATAAAAAGTCACAATAGCCCGTTACTTTTAAACGTTGTCGCGTTGTTGAAATTATAGCTTATTGCATACAACTAGGGATTGCAATCCGGTCCGGCGGATCCGGTAATCCGGCGGATCCGGTACGTTTTTGTTGCCTACCGGATCCGGCATTATCCCCGAATCCGGTGGCCGGATCCAGTAATTAAGAAAAACGCAATTTCTCTCATCAAAATCGTGCAAACACGGCGTATGCAAAATCGTACAGTATCCATAAGCTATTGATTTAGCAAATTTTAATTTGGAATATAGAAGAATATAATGATGTTGATTTAATTTAGTTTTTATGAACAGGTTAAACTTAATCTAAACCATAAATAATTCACTGTTGTTTGTAATCTTTGAGACTGATTATTATATTATGTAGGGTGTCTCAGTAGTGCACTTTTTAAAATTGGAATATTTTTTTTCTCATGCATGTGGCAACTCTGAAATTTGACTGTTGTCACCTCTGTTTATTCCGATTATTAAAATGGAGGGCTTCTCGAAAGAACAACGCGTTATAATTGTAAAAACTCATTACAAAAATGAATTCATATATCTGACGGAAAATAATCCATACTAATATTATAAATGTGAAAGTAACTTTGTCTGTCTGTCTCTTCTTCATGCCTAAACCACTAAACCAATTTGAATGAAATTTGGCACAGATTTAGTCTGGGACCTAAGAAAGGAGATAGGATAGTTTTTATCCCGGAAATTTTGCGGGATCGGGAACTATTATTCCACGCTGACGAAGTGGCGGGCAAAAGCTAGTCATAAATAAAGAAGAGTTGGTTTTCGTACAAATTCGTTTCTATTTTTCCCCGTAGTTTATTTCACATATTATGCCATGAAGTTAGAAATATGCGCTTTGTTGAACACCCAAAATACCAATCCGGCAGGATCCGACCGGATCCGGCGGAATTCTCGTGGATCCGGCCGGATTCAAAGTTGTACAGGATTGCAATCCCTACATACAACTTTCGAACTTTCAAATAGAACTTTTCGTTGTTGCAGTGCACCCAACACGCAAAAAGGCAAAATTATTTTTTAATTAAGCATTACCAAATCTGCCAAAAAGAAATAACATGTTTTATGAAAGTATCAACATTGTTCAATATCAAAAACAAATAAAAGACTTCTTACCTTAAATACTATTGTGAAGATTGCTTGTAAGAAAGATTCAGCGTCTGCCAATTTATATAAAATTCATATCTATTTTCATGAACATATTATGTTAATAACAAATTATTGTTATTAACAATAATTTTCTTGTTAATCATTTAATTATTTAATTGACATGTTTGATAACAGAATTACTTTAAGTTTTTGTGTGATAGAACGGTGTCAGTACCCTCCTGTTAGATATATTGACGTATGACATGAAATTGAAAATTAGAAGAATGTTCGTAATTTATTAAATGACCAGTTCTTATGTGTCAACCCTTTGCTGTTGGTCATTTTTAGGGTTCCGTATCAAAATGGTACAAAAGTTTCGTTATGTCCGTCCGTGTGTTCTCGGTCTCCCGTTTAAACGGTTATAGCTAAAAAGATAGAAAAACAAAAATAAAATACTTAAAAAATGTTTTTTGCGGTAGCCGTACACCTAAAATAGTGGGAATGCTTTTTTTTCTCTCATCTACTCCAAAATGAGAGAAATCATAAGAAATGCTTCTTACACATTGAGAAAATGCAAAAACGATTATTCTATTTAGCAATGATCTTAAAAGGAAAACTATAACGGCTTACATAACTTTATTAGACCAAGATTAGGACGAGGTTATAGAGGTCTAACTTGAGAAACGTCAATATTCCCAAACCCTAATGAGAAAATATACCTAGTTGTTGAAATGTTGGAAAGCTGTAATGCAAAATGACTTCTTACGGAACGTTGTTCTACGCGTGGCCTGACACGCACTTGGCCAACTATTTAATTTTATTGTAAATGTTGTCAAGAATGTTTTCACACTTGGTCTTTGTTACAAGTAGACTACTAGATAATATTTAATATAAACGTATGTTCATACAAATTAAATCCTTGTTATATAATTTATAAATATACAAGAGTACGTCCTAGACAAACGTATAGACAAACAGAGACACAGACAGACATACAGACATGCTGAAAATTTGGCTTCAACATTGGTTGTAGAACATCAGTATCGAATTCATTACAATTTTTTATAGGTACAGAAAATGTTATATGCCCCACCACACTCGCGAATATCTAATGAACAACTACAACGTATTTTGTTCCTTTATCTTGTGCTACAAGTACTGAACAGGGTGCAAGGTACAATATTAATTAACAATAATAATAATACAGTTTCTCTTGTCAATTTGTTTACTCTTTTTTACATTAATTTTTTTTCTTTCTACTTAGTTGGCAATTTTTCGTTTACTTACTTTTCTTTGACTAAGTTGGCAGGTTGTTTTATTACTTCCATCAAAATATTATTATCGTTACACCTAGTATGAAGGCGAAGCAAGAACCATTGTATTAAGGTCGCTGTACTTGTCCATTATTAGCTGAAAAATGTATACAGCTACGCTTACTCATATCGTTGTACTTAATTGTGAGGCAGAAACTATATCATAATTAAATTGTCAGTTCTTGTTACCACACGTATGATGAAAATTTTGCTATTATGATTACTCGTGCTGCTTTATACTCCTGAAAGTGTTCAATTAAATACCTGCTGCACCATATAATGAAGTGGAAAATAGCGATCTTGTTGATATTGATATTGGTATTTATATTGGTAATGTATTATTTACTTATTTTTATCATTACTACTTCTGTATGTATTGTACTTTCTTGAAGTGATAACAACAAGCTAGCACAATCTACCAAAGGACATTGGGCAATTTTAATACATTGTTGGGCCAAAATAAACGGCCTAATTTAGAATAATTCTCAATTGCTAAGTCACATACCGCATAATTTTATTTGAACCTAAATTCCAGATGTCCTTTCTTTAGGTAAAAGTTCAAACATCTTGATTTGTCAATTCCATGCAGTTTGAAATATCAAATCCGTGCAATCCGGATTTCTCTCTGTAGTTACATCGAAAAAAGGGAGAAAATTAACTTGTGTTGGTTCAGTTTGGTACACCTTTATATAGTACTATACCGAAGTTTAGGAATACCAAACTATAGTCTAAAATTATTAACTTTTTCTTTCAGTTAATACTTTTAAAAATCTCATCTCCAGATGAATCTCGAACTCGAGTTAAGAGGCGCGCATGTACTAAAGGCATAAGGAACTGGTTTAAAAACCTTTTTGGTTTTAAAGTAAATGTTAGATTTCATACGAAGAAACCACCATCTACGAAAAAGCCACCTAAGAAACCACCACCTAAGAAACCACCACCAAAGACACCACCAAACAAGAAGCTACCGAGTCCGCCAAAGCAAACGACAAAGCCACCCATCCCGCCAAGGCAGCCGAATACGACAAGGCCACCAACAAAGAAGCCGCCAGGCCCTAAGAAACGGCATTGGTAATTTTTTTTCAATTCTTATTTCCGTTAAACTGAGATAATATGTCCATGTAAGCAAAGTCATGTACAAAATAGGTGCATTAAATGAATTGGAATCCTTTTATCACTCGCATTTTCAGCCGAATTTAAGACGGTTCAGTTCTCAATTCGACTAAGTGTTACACAAGTAAAAGTCTGGCGTAGACCATCATATAGGTAGACTATAAATCCCTTCAAGTTCACCATACTTCATGTTAGGCAAGTAGCCGCCCGGCTAGGACCAGGCCCGCGTCGACGGCGCGTTACTGTTCCACGCGCGCCTCAAAGAGAAGTCAGCACGAGAAGGGGCCCAACAGGGTCAACGCCTGCCGGGGTTGCGGAATGTTTATAATAGTTACCGTGACCCCGGAACATAAAGGGCAACCGAAGGAACATGAGTGGGTTTTAGTCAGTGAAAGTCTGACACGCCCTCTCGCCGCACCTAGGACGTGAGCAGTAATTTGATGATTTCCCACTCCCCAAAAAAAAATAGGTAATGTTAGACAAGTAGTTACAAGCGAATAACGGGTGAGGAATCAAATTCTGTAGATTTCACATTAATTTTAAGAATAACTTTGGATGCTAAACTAGAGAAATGATCAAAGTCACTCAGCTCTGCAGCATACGAGATAAGGAAAATTTGTGATTTGATCGATAAAGAGACAGTCCGCTTTGTTTACTTTAATTATTTTCATAGTTAGATTTCTTACGGCATGTTGTTTTGGAAAAATGCCGCCGTTATTCAGAAATGGCTATTCGTGCAATTTACAGATTGAGTCCTTGTTACTCCCCCACAAATAAGTTTACAGAGATTAAGACTACGACTGTACCTTGTTACTCCTGTTAGAATATTTAACTGAAAATCAGTAGTATACAAATAAAAAAAAACCAATTTGAAAACGTGAATCTATAATATTATAATCAAACAAATACGTTGTTTCTTGAGCTAGTTTAAATTAAATAGATTGCTCGTTTAAATTGTTTACAATAAAATTCCCAGCCAGACATGACAGCAAGCATGACTATTATACAACAATGTTCGACAACATTATACGATATATACAATACAAAATAAATACATTTTGCAAAATAAATCACATTTTAACAATGAACATATTGGCAGCGTGATAATTAATATTTCTAGGTACCTCTTTGTGGTCCTGAATCTTGAAAATACACTGTGGATTCCTTGCTGATAAGTATTGTGAGCGTATGAGAGTGAGCAGACTGATGACTGTGAACAATATGTTTCACGACTTAGTTCTTAAAGACCGACTATTACCTGAATTAAACTTAACTATAGTATTTTTTTGTGTAATTTTTAGATATCTTTCTTCTTTGGACTACTGCTGGCCCTTAGTGCCACGATTCTGGTCGTGGAGATGGTGGAAGATGAGGCTTTACAGGTGGCAGAAGAGGATTTGGCGGTGGCAGAAGAGGATTTTTTAAAGAGCAGATTAATTTCGGATACGAATCGCGTTTCATGTTATACAAGTCATCAATTCAGACCAGCTAGGCCAATGTACTTGCCACGTTATTATCATAACATAAGAGGACATCCCTTCCTTTCGCATATTTTTTTTTCCTTTTATACTTTGGTGTAACGAGTTTGGTCTAATTTGTTTTGCCATAATAATATTTTGGCATACAGTTTATATTGGCATAATTATCTTGAAAGCTTATTTGTAGAGAAATTTTTATGCTTTAATAAAATATGCGTATGCTGTTGTGTATAAATAATATTATGCGAAAATATAATTAGAACAAACAAAAGTATGCCCAAGTATATTAGGTCTTAAAATATGCAAATGGATAGGGAACAACTTACATAAGAGTAAAAAACTGTTAAGTTCAACTAAATTAAACATAGATCTAGTAGATATATTTCTTAATTGATTTGATAGACGTACGTAAGTGACGCAAATAAAGTTTTAAATCGATTGTATTTTTCCACTGTTTTGTTTTAGGCACGATGTGACTCACGCCTCCATTGATTTTCAATGAGTTTGAACGTACTATAGTGATGTCACAAACAGGGTACATGCTTTTATAACAAAAAAAAAACAAAGAAAGAAAAAAAAAGAAACCCAAAATACTCACTAACTTAATATTGCAAAACCGTAACATATTTATGTGAGGTGAAAAAATCCCCAAACACGAATGAAGTGAAATTCCGCAAATATTCAAAAATATTTTATTTACAGCAATTCAATGTAAAATTATACTTAGATTATAAACCCTATAACTTATATAAATAACACATGTATCAACTACTTAATAAGTTTACTATTAATAAAAGCAACTACCGGCTTATAGTTTTATGCTTGTTAATGAGTCACACTTACCTATTTGAAAGAGACCTCATTTTAATGAGGTATTATTTAAAATTATACTATAAATAAATTTCGTTTCAAACAGACCTCTGTTTGAAACGAAATTTCAATAATAAGATGTAATAAAAGAATCGCGTTTCTTAAACATTAATTGTTGCTAAGAATCTTGTATTATTAGCCAGTTCACGTTGTTGGCAGTTAAATTGAGAGTGTCTATTGTCACTACGTAATTATCTATGGTTTTGGCAGACATGGTCGTCACAGGCTAAAGGACGTAAACGAGACTGGCTGCAGAGGTCATTCGTATTGGCCAAATGGTTTCTTTGTCCTGGATTTGTTGGCTATGGACCTAATCTAAAAATATAAAATCTAGTATACAGTCAAGACTTAGGAGGCCAGCTAATACCGGACAATTTTTTTGTGGTAAAAAAATATAGTTATTAAGTTGCAACTTGATAACTATATTTTTTTATTAAATATTTTGACATTTCTGCGTCGGATTTATTAGATAAATTCAATTCAAACGATCGTCGATATATTAACAATAACCACTAGGTACATTTTTCTGTACACAGCCAAATACTTGCAGTTTATCAGAGGGTCCAGTAATACCTCTTTAGCAAATACTAATTATTAAACACCGGAGGAGGGTTAGTCATTTGATCGATAGTTGCTCGTGCGTTATTCATAAATTGAGCCATAAGTTGTAGGAAGATACCACCAAAATACAAAGCTAACTTGGACCCTCTGATCAATGGATTTTCATTTATTACAATATCAGTTTTAGGTGGTTCGTCTGGTTTGATAGTAGTCTGTATTGGGGGTACAACAGTTTCTTCGACAACTGGAGGAGGAGGAGGAGGAATAGGTTGAATAGGACTTACATATTCTCTGATTGGCTCAGCTCTTGATATATCAGTAAAGCGGCCAGAAGCTGGTGGTACAACCATATTTGAAGATAAAGGAGGAAAACCTTGTTCCGAGTTTATAGGAGGAGCAGGTATTGGCATATTACTAGTTATTGGAACGTCAGGTGCATTGACCACTTCAGGAGTTATAGAAGGTGGAGGGCCATAAATATATACAGGGGGAAGTTCTCCTTCCATACGAATAGGAGGAGCAGATACTGGTGCATTACTTATTAATGGAACGTTAGGTGGTTGTGGAGGGATCGGAGGAGGATTTGCATTTTCACTTAAGGGCTTGGAAGGTGTTGGGGAAGAAACTATGAGAGGTACTTGAGGTATTATTTGAAGTTGTATGGGTGAAAGTACCGGTACGCTTGATGATATAGGCATAGGTATTAAGGATGTAAGGGTTTGCTGGTTTGGAGTTATTAGAGGAGGTGATCCCAAAGGTGATGATACTTCGTCAATGTGCTCGAAGACTGGTGCGGCAGGGCGGGGTTCTGGCACTACTGATGCAAGTGGCACGACGGGCGGCGCTTCATCCACTGTCGCTATATCCGAGTACCTCTTTTGTATTGTATGTTTCATTCCGAACGATCCAAAAGGCGACCATTTCTCTTTAATAAAAGATAATGGATTTCTCAGCAAAGGTTTGAATTTAATTTCAAAACCTTTTTGGAAACTGATGCCTTCTAATAATGGTTTTCCGTTTACTTCAGTCCATGGAAAAGCCGTGACAAGTAATAGAATCTGTTGACCAAAATAAATAAAAAATATTAACGTCCAAACTAATATGTCACTGCACTGTTCATAACACTACACAAAATCTAGGTACCTGAAGAAACTTCGTCATGATGCAATGGAAGTCACAACACAAATCAAAATAAAATCGTAGAGTTGACTTTAAATAATATTTATAGGAACAATGCAATGTTCATTCATAATTATTATAATTAATTCGGCCTTTCTAAGTAGGCACGCTATGATATTACACTGCCCAAGGTTTGCATTGTCTTCACGATTCAATGACATTTTTTGTAAATTGTTATCCTTTTCCATTATAATGTTATCGATTAATGATCCTTACTCATGTTAATTTCTGAGTAACTTGGGTGAATAAGCAAAATTGAAATTATTTACTTTCAGGAACTTACATCATTTTGGCATAATACTGATTGTTGGAATTTAGGTACTGGCATTTTACTACAACTTCCTACTCGCAAATGTCTATTTTCATATAAAATATATAGCCAGACCAATTCGAGTTGGACTCACACACCGAGGATTCCATACATACTTTTTTTGGAAGTGGGAAATCATTTTTTATTTATTTATCACAATCACAACTACCATTACAGGCAATAATCCTAATGCGGTAGCGTGGTCTTTAGTTACATCATCATCAAATGACTTCTCCCGTCTTGGACGGGATGAGAGGGCGTGTCAGACTTTTACTGACCACTCATGTTCCTTCGGTTGCCCTTTATGTTCCGGGGTTACGGTAACTACTATAAGCATCCCGCAACCTCCATACTTGTGTGTAGGTAAAGACATCTTGTTACAGATTTTTGTCTTTACTGGTGCTAGACATTGAATTTGCTTCGTGCTAAATTTCGTATTTTTAGACTTTATCAATGACAATGAGTCGAAACATACGATTTTTGCGACATCAGCGGCCGTAACTTTTTTCCTGAACTTAGAAGTTTGATTTTCTCGAAATAAAGGGTTTTGACAGACTGACCACAAAGTGATACTATAAGGGTTCCGATTGTTCCTCTTAAGGTAAGGAACCCTAACTTACACATTCCCTAAGATTCCAGGTCAAACTATATCGAATTTCCTCAAAATCGGTTAGCTGTGAAAGCGTAAAAAACAAATAGTCACTTTTGCAAGATAACAATAGTATTGACTGGTTCGTTTTGCTATTTTTAACCTACTAAAACGTTACTTGTGCAAGTTACATAATTTAGTCCGTTACATGTCAAACTAATTGCTGACCCTGACTAAAGTAACCGTTGCAATAGATACTAACTTGAATATATTAACCCATACAGGTATGCTTATATTTAAGTTCAACACCTTTACTAGTAATAATAATACTTAGAATACACCGGTGGATACACATCCTCTTTCTTTACCTATGGCGACAACAATCGTCATGCAACGCTGGGATCTTTGTAGATAATAAATAATTATATAAGTACCTGACCTACTTAACACTGTTTCGGGTCCGCGAATTGCATACAAAAATCACGATGCAAGAGAAATTGTTTCCCAGGAACCAGCTTTAAAAGTACAAAGTCGGAACCAGTTCGCCATAAATCATGAAACCGTTACTTTGACTCATTTATTATTGCACGCAGGTTTACTTCCTCACATTGACAGAATAACAATACAAAGTAAATGACAATATTACATTTCTTAATAGTTAGTATGTGCAGTGAGTAGAAACCACCTTGCTAACGTGTGCACGAAAGTGGTACTAAGTGGTAGGGATCCCGTCAGCCTTAACACTAAGACAGTTGTCCGTCTGACGTTAGTGGTTCACCACCATTTTTGAAATTAGTACAATCTGTTGTTTTTGCAAAGTTTTGAAAGCATGTGTGGCAGTTAAAACCTATGTGAGGATTAATTAACTTATGGTTGGATTTATAAGTTGACATTCAGGATCTAAATTTTAAAGGTACGTTACAGATTGTGCATTGTTGATTCCTAGATAATTTTTGGTAAACAGGATTTAACACGGCTGTTTCTTGCATTTAGTTTGCTCATTGTAAATACGGACCAAGCGGCGACTAAGACCTTTTTTTAATCTGATACCGTTAAAAGCTACCATTGAAAGTGGGTCGTCAAAAGGACGGGAAAGGTTGAAGTATAAGTAAGGTAAAGTACGTTTACTTCAGCCAAAATCAATTAAGAATATTTAACAGCAAACATTAAAACAAATGTAGATTGGGACAGACCTAGGGGTAAAAGTTAATAGAATTTCACAATTAAAGCATTTTTTTTTATTTTAAAATTTATTATAATGTCTTGGAGGCCCAGTGGTTACAACGCTCGCGTCTCATGCTGTAGATTCGAATCCGGGCCAGCACCACTAGTGATGCCTCGGAAAGCATGTAAGCCTTATCATTTGTATAACTTTGGCAGTCGTTACGGGTAGTCAGAAGTCAGAAAGTCTGACTTAAGGCTATCGTGTCGCCTGCAACACAGTAGTGACTAACAGTAGCTGGTTTTGGAGGTCTGATATGCAATTACTTCCCCGACTCGACCCCATTCGTAGAATCATTTCCTTAAAATTGTTTTATTACTACCAATAAACAATTACAGGATTTTCTATCTATACTATTGCATAATTTGGCAATCAATTTTGGTTAAATATTCGTAATTTGATTTGCCTAAATTATATTCAATTTGTTCTGTAACAATCAGTATTCAATTATATCAAATCTTAAATCTACCCCAACTTCGCACGGGTGTTACAAATCTTTAAAAATAATGGATTTTCTCTACTATAATAAGCATGAATTAAACTTAAAATCCTTCCTCTTTAATGTCTTTCTATTATGTAAACTGCATCAAAATCCATTGTGCAGAATTAAAGATTTAAGCATACATTAGGGATAAAGGGACATAGAAAGCAACTTTGTTTTATACTATGTAGTGATATTAATAATAATAAATAAATAATAAATATACTGGGACAACTCACACACGTTCATCTGATCCCAAGTTAAGCTCTGATTAGAGCTTGTGTAATGGTAACCAGACAACTGATATACATACTTATATAATTTATAAATACATACATATTATAGATAAATTACACCCAGACCCAGAACAAATAATCATGCTCATCACACAAAGTTTGTTCTGAGTGGGAATCGAACCCACGACCTCCGGCTTAGCAGTCAGGGCTACTAACCACTACACCAACAGGTCTGTCAAAATATTAACTCATTTAAATGTGTCTTCACAAAATATAATATATAGTTTCCTGTGAATCTCGGAAACGTGAGAATTGGAAAAGCCTTAATATTCCAAATTTTACAACTTTGAGTCGGTTTTGTATACGTAACATCTTATATGTCAGACTTATCTACATAACCTTGCGTGTATATAAGCACTAGCAGTTTACGTTTTATTACTTATATTATAGAAAGTAAGGGATTTCACATGAATCATGATCTTCTGAGAACAGTTACTGCATGCATGATACATTATATGTATAATATACTTATGTAATAACATCAGTTTCATTAGAAGGTATATAAATATCATAGCAGCAGGTAACTCAATACTAGGCTTATACAAAATTCATATAATACTGTCTAAATTTATTTTACTTTTCACTGAATTAGGGGACAGAAAACAAAAAAACATCATGAGAAATCAAAGTGGACTAATCTATGCTGTAATTAAACCTACGAACACACGTGATTCGAGACACAAGAGAAAGACAGCCCGACAGCCGGCTGTCGCTTGGTCGTAGAAAGCTTAATGAATATTGTAATGTTAAAGAGTTTATTTGTTTGGGTGAACGCGCTAATTTCTGGTTTGGATGATAAAGTTCTGTTATTTGCGGACCGCCCATTAATCGAAGGAGGATTTATAATATCAAACTACAACATATAAGAGCGGAACAATAACTAAACGTATTAAGGATCAAGTGAAACTACGTTAAGCACGAGTGGTGATCAATGCTCGTGGCTGCTTTGTAATAGGCTGGTATTACCGTTACGAGTAATTACTATATCCGTGTCATGCGGATTTATCAGTGACTTTGTATCAGTGTTGTAACTCCCGGCTGCTCTAACAAACCATTCTTCTCATTCATGTAGTGAGTTTTTATAGAATTTCAGGAGGGTGGGGTGGGTTAATTGGTTAAAATTAAATGTTTTATGATTTTTTATTTGATACGAATTAATTTCTCATTGATGTTAAGTTTTTTGCCAAATTATCTTTTCCTAAATATATTCTTTACATAAACTTAAAACGCTTCCCACTTTTCAGTCTGTGTGTGTCCTTAGATCCTTTGAACAACCAAACGTATTGAAGAGGTATTCATTAATAAATAGATCGATTCAAGAGGAAGGTTTATAAGCATAACATACACATATATTATAGTAGAGACAAACCAAGATTTCAAAAATTTATTACACCCGTGCGATGCTGGGGCTATTTGCTAGTGTTTCAAAAATAGGCATTGTTTATTTTTGCAGTTACATAACGTCAATTTTCGAAACACAAAATTGCGACTTCTGTTTCTGACATCATAATGAAAACACCGTTTTGTTATGTGTCGTACGGTACCGTATTCGTAAATTTTATAATAACATTAAGCTTTCAGCTGACATAATGTATGCTACATTTATGTTAAACGAAATTCTTCGCAATCTAGACTAGCAGACATTAGCCTACATTGTTACATAAGTAATAATAATTTAATGCAACGTGTTGGAAGACTAGCTAGATTTTCTCGTTTCTAGATTATTTTTTTGTGTACCAATGTGATTAATAGCCTTGTACAAGGTCAACTTGTGAGTCAGCTAAGTCCCGAAGACTTACTGACTAAACTACGTTTTAGAGTTTTGTACTCTTTATTTTGAGAATGGTAAATCATGAAGTGACTTCTCCCGCCCTTGACGGGACGAGAGAGAGTCTTGTACTGACTAAAACCAACTAGTGTTCCTTCGATTGCCTTTTATATTCCGGAGCCTCTGTAACAATTGGAACTATTCCGCAACCTCGGCAGGCATTGGCCATAGAGGGCCCAGTCCCCGTCACATGGCAACCTGCTCTTTGAAACGCGCGTGTAACAAAACGCACCGTCGACTCTGGCCTAGCCCTGGTAGGGCGGAAAGCTACTCATCACTCGCCGTCAGGGGTATGCACTCTAATAAACTTTTTTACACAATGTGCTCCTAGTCGTCAATACTGTTATAGAATGATGAATTGTTTTGCCGCAGTATTGACGACAGTACGATAATGAATTAAATTAAAAACCAATGAAAGTATTAGTAAGAATGCTATTAGGCTGTTTCTTTTATTTATATAGAGTACTAGCTTCTGCCCGCGGCTTCGCTCGCGTTAGAAAGAGACAAAAAGTAGCCTATGTTACTCTCCATCCCTTCAACTATCTCCACTTAAAAAATCACGTCAATCCGTCGCTCCGTTTTGCCGTGAAAGAAAGACAAACAGACAGACAGACACACTTTCCCATTTATAATATTAGTATGGATTAGTATGAATGCCTCTGTAACAAAATTATTTTATTTTCGTTGTTTCTTTTTTTATGCCAACAGGCAACAAACCATATAATTATATAACGAACGATTATATGGTACGGAACCGCCCGTGTTTAAATTGAATCGCTTTTGCTATGTTTTATGTTAAGTTCGATGTCATTGCTAAAAACATTGCCCCACAATTCTACCTAAATATTTTAAATCGTCAAAGTCAACATATTACGGTACAGCATTGATTACGTAAAGGACTGGTTCCATGCAAATCACAAGAAAGTTCCGCTATTATATACTTTCGAATGGACCTAATATTAAACCAGTTTTCTCAAAAAACCCAGAGTAAATATTTTATGAGGGCAACTAGTTGCTATTAACCTAGATTGTTATAGGTAGGACTATAATTAGTGATGTTAGTCTTGTTCGATCAAAGTTAAGATGTCTGCAGATAGATTTAAAGGTACATAAGGTAGCATTTCGGTTTTGACCCTAGGTTCGGATAGATCAATATTCATAAATACGTGGGACACTCAGAAAGTTTTGAGAAACTTAAAAACTATCTTCTATAGATAAAAATATTTTTGCTGAATCTTTTTAAAGAACTCTTCAGTAGCCTCTATACAAAGTTTCATGCGTCTAAACCAATTTTTATCACATTTTTTCCAGTCCGACGCAGACACCTCTTTCACGGCCTTCTCTAAGGCTGCTCGCGCGTTTTCCAGTGATGAAAACTGTATCCCTTTCAGAAGATTATTTATTTTAGGGAATAATAAGAAGTCACACGGTGCCAGATCAGGATTGTAAGGAGGGTGCTCGAAGACTCCAACCTCTGTGGTGTCCAAGAAGTTCCTCGTTTTGAGCGTTGGGTGCGCGGGCGTGTTTTCATAGTGAAACAGAATCCCTCGGAGCCCGGTGTTCGGTCGCTTGTTGCTCATTGCTGCTTTGGTCTTGTAATGAAATCGCATTCAGATACCCCGTGAAAGTGAAGAAACTAGCGATCAAAAGTTTGCCTGTGCTTCTCGATCGCTTCACTTTCCTAGGCGTTGGTTCGTTTTGAAAGATTCTAACTGTCGACTGACACTTTTTTTCTGGATCGTATTGATAAATTCAGGATTTGTCATCTGTCACAATGTTGTAAACCCGCCAAGACGAACCTGCTTCAAATTTTTTAATCATATCACGGCATCAATCTACACTGGCCTGCTTCTGAGCTTTGGTGAAGTTTTGCGGCACCCAGTGGCACACTATCCTCCTCATCGGAAGATGCTCGTGTAAAATCTGGTAAAAGCTTCCCGATTCAATCTGCAGGGTCTGCTGAATCTCTTAGTATGCAATTCGCTTGTTTTCTTGAATATTTTTTTTAATGCCAGCACACTTTCTTCTGTGACTGCCGTGTTAGGACGACCACTCCTTTGTTTATCTCCCAAAGTAAAGTGACCGCACTTAAACTCGCTGTTCTTGTGGTAGACGGTAGTTTTTGAAAGTCTTCCACCCATAAAAGCAATTTGAATTCCATCAAATTACTCATCAGATTTTAAGTCACATTTAAAGTCGTAGAAAATCATCGCACAAAAATGTTCGCAGTTCAGATCCTTTTTTAGAAGAGACACGTTAATTTAATTTGGCTCTCAAAAAATGTGGTGGAAAATTCAAAATTCGAACAATGGTATTTTTACTTTGTAATAACCAAATTATTCAAAATAATTACAAATGGCCAGTGTCTCATACATAAAAACGTTTTTTCTCAAAACTTTCTGAGTGACCTGGTACCGCAGATATATACAGGGTGTCCCACGGCAAAGCCACATGGAGGGAAAGTACCTTAAATATTGTAGATAGAGCATTTTACTGAAAGAAGACATTATTTGAATTTTGAAAACATTTTAAACTGCATTCATAGGTATTTAAATAATTACATAGTTGAACCGGGAATCGAACCTGTTAATCGAAAAAATTAATCAGCCTGTAGTTTTATCCTACATATCGAAAGGCTTCATCACAAGGATTATTTTTTGCTAAATAACATAGTGTCACAAATAAAAGGAAGACCGTGAATTTTAACATTTGATATAAAATTTTGTTCTGAAAAGTTAAAAGCTTACATTGCCGTAAGGACATACAATTCACAATCACAACTACTTATTACTAATTAATCTACCCACTTGAAGTACGCATCATTTAAATAAATAAATATCCACCACAACAAGATCAAACAATTGTCAGGGAACGAAATAATCAAAAGTTATCACTTTGTATTCAAGAAGAAGGGATTAGTTTTGAGCATTTGGAAAATTGACTAATTTTGTGTTAAGAATGTTAAAATTCATGGTCTTTTTTTTTATTTTTGACACTATGTTATTTAGCAAAAAATAATCCTTATGATGAAACCTTTCGATTGGTATGATAAAACTACAGGTTGATTATTTTTTCTCGAGGAACAAGTTCGATTCCCGGCCCAACCATTTAATTATTTAAAAATCTATGAAGGCAATTTAAATTGTTTTTAAAATTCAAATAATGTCTTCTTTCAGTAAAATGTTCTATCTACAAGATTTAAGGTACTTTCCCTCCATGTGGCATAGCCGTGGGACACCCTGTATAATCACTTCATTACCACTAGCCTTTTACCAACCATGTTGGGGTCGGCTTCCAGTCTTACCGGATTCAGCTGAATATCAGTGCTTTATAAGCGACTACCTATTAGACCTCTACAGCCCAGTTACTGGGCGCCATGATACCCCTTGGTTAGACTGCCCAGACTTTATGGCTTCCAACGGAGCCTCCGTTAAGTGCAGCAGTCAGCACTTAACGGAGGCTTTGAGGCGCGCGTGGAATGGACAATGGCCTGGTCCAAGTCGGGTGGCAAGCCACCCATCGCTCGCCGTCTGCAGTCCCGCGCCTACGGTGGCTGGTAGTCGTCTTGCTGGTCTCGACGCCTACTCGGGTCTCTGTCTGTCCGGGGCGTGATGCTTGATGCTGCCTCACGCGCCCCGCCGCGCCGCCTCCTCCTCTAGCATGACGGTTTCGCAGAAGGAGGCGACGGCTTCCTATTTAGTCTCGCCCCGGAGCATGGCCTAGTCCATATCATTATGGGCTTTTATTGTCACATGTGCGTCACCCACATCTGCGCCCCCATGACAGTGGAAGGTTTCACCTTTGTTCGTCAGCCTCATAAGTCGACTTGGCAACGACTAGTTATATAAAAATCTTGACAATACATAATAGGTACTCGAAAGTGAAGAGTAAGTAGGTATGGTTTATATGAAATAATGTCTGTTTACGCGATAACTGTATTTTATGAATAACTTGAAACTATGCGTCATAGAAATTTCTTTTTATGATTTCGAAGGGTACTAATATCAGCCGCTGAATAAGGATTGTAAAGGTCTGATAGGCAGCATACTGTATCCACTTGAATCCGGTTAGGCTGGTGGCCAACCTCAAAAGAAAAGGCTAGGCAGATGATGATGAGAGGCGTAATAGGAAGCTACTTTTGGAAAGTCAACCCTAAATAAAATTTATTAAATAGGAAATGATTTTTTTTTTAAGTAGAAAATAGAATTTGCCAGTGTTATGTTAATAAAACATTCATGTTCTTTTGTTTACAGAATCATGCGGTTCAAGCTACTAATAACGGCTATAACAATAACAGTATTATTTACGTCTTGCGAGGCCTTTCAACGTTGGTTCCAAAGGAGGTCACCCGTACAGCATGAACAAAGAAGTATGGCCTCAGCAGTCATGGACTTCTTGGACTTCGTGTATCCTAAAGATGACTCCGAATCCAGAACGTTAAAATGGATCTTTAATATACTGACAGACAATGAAAGTATTATTGGTGGAATGACGGAATTGATGACCATATAGGTCTGAAGTATGCAACAATTTAACTTCGACAGTTTTTCGGTTTCAGTGAGTTCCGCAGAAGTCGTGATGCGCTGATTTTATGCTGGCTGATTTTCAGTCTTCGCTCTATGGATTTTGAGTTAATTCTCGCTATTTAGAATGGAATGGCAAAAACGCACTGGTTATAAAACCGTGGCAAGCAAAGGATGCCTTAAGATTAATTCATCGCTGAGCAGTTATTAGCTAAATCGCTATCGCTTACAATCGTTGCAAATTGCCAACGAATACGATGGCATCGCTTATAAGTTTCCATTAATGCCTAAATGACAATACCTTATCACCAACATCCTTAACCAACAAAGAATATTTGTTTGTGCATAGAAAAGAGAACTTATTCTGTTATAAACAAAAAAAGCGGCCTCAATTCATCGTACCTAGGCAGTTTTAGTAAGCGATGCCAATGTCGAAAAATTAAGCGATGTCAAAAATGCCAGAAAGCGATGATGTCTAACGATGGCTTACTTTGAAAACTATTAGGTATACGAGTATTTACAGCATATTGTCAACAAAGGGTTAATTAAATGTGTAGCAATTCTAAAATAATGGTAAAATGTGTGACCATAGTATTCTATCAGTATTTTAGTTTTAATGACTTTGTTAATGGTTTATTTAATTAAATTATTATACTTAGGTATGTTACCTAATTAGACTTAATTAGTTGTATGTGACGCACTTTCATTCTCACGCTTCGTCGATTCACATTATTTTTTATGCCTGAGAACAATATGATGCAATATGGGAACATAACTTACGTAACTATATAGAATCATTCATAAAGACCTTTCTGCTTACCGCATGCGACGGGCCTGTTGGTCTAGTGGTTAGTAACCCTGACTGCTAACCCGGAGGTCGTGGGTTCGATTCCCGCCCAGGACGAACTTTGTGTGATGAGCACGATTGTTTGTTCTGTGTCTGGGTGTGATTAATCTATAATACGTATGTATTTATAAATTATATAAGTATGTATATCAGTTGTCTGGCTACCATAGTACAAGCTCTGCTTAGTTTGGGATCAGATGAACGTGTGTGAGTTGTTCCAAGATATTTATTTACTTATTTAATTTACTTGTGTGAAAACTTGTAATTGCTTAACTTAATTGTCGCTTAATAAATTTTATGTTCTATTTTCCTTCAGCCCTTTTTTCGAGTTTTACCTATATATTATATTGTAACAACTAATGAATACATGAATGGAATAAAGAGTTTAAGTTTTATGTTTTTTCCTCTCTTCTTTCATTCGTCTTTGAAATCGACAAGCCAGCAAAAATACATTGAGTTCTACACGGTCTTTAATATAGACGGATGTCGTATTATACCTATTACTAGCATTTGCCGGCGACTTCGGCGGAATAACTCCCGTTCCCGGAGGATTTCCGGGATGAAAACCATACTATTTCTTTTCCGGGTCCCAGACTGCTGTAGACCATAGCTGTACCAAATTTTATTCCAATCGGTTCAGTGGTTTAGACGTGAAGAAGAGACAGACAGACAGACAGAGTTACTTTCGCATTTATAATATTAGTACGGATTGTTATAAAATACTAGCGATAGATCTTCGTCATTTTGATTTAGTTTCAATAAAATTCGTTCAATAGTTTTGCGTAAAAGTGAAACAAACATCTACCGATTCTCACAAACTTTGATAATGGTGCTGATTCCCTTGTCCACAACCTAAATTAAATTTATGTTAAGCGTATCTTTTTCTTTCCATTTAATTAAGAAAATGACAGAAGATAAAATGATAGTTATTAAGAAAAGGACAGAAGATAAAATGATAGTTATTAAGCCACTCCTTAGATCCAATTTATTAGAACTCACTAAAGAGTTTTTACATCTTTAAACTTAAATTCAAAACTGGCTATTATATCCAAAAAAAAAACAGGTGCCAGCCATTATTTGTTAAAAAAAACCCAAAAAAAAAATTAAATGGCTTTTCTAATTTTTTTGATGAAAGAAGGCCAGCAAGCTTTGTTAAATAATAAATAAAAGGAGATCCAAAGTGGTTTTATTCAAAATAGTATTAGAATATGGTAGTAGTACTTTAAAGAGTAAAAATTCTTAATAACCTCGAATAGAATAGAATACAATATTTATTTGCATAGAAAGTAGGTATACAAAAACGAAATAGTCCATATCTACAAGATGAACTCAAAAATGAAACAGATTTTGTATGAATTTATCTGCCTGACATTTTAATCAAACCTTGTCAGAAAAATGTGAAACAGGCGCTGATACAGATTATTTCAGCAACAAAATTATGAAATGGCATTTCCGTTTTTTTTTTTTGCCTACTAGCTTCTGCCCGCGACTTCGCTCGCGTTAGAAAGAGACAAAAAGTAGCCTATGTTACTCTCCATCCCTTCAACTATCTCCACTTAAAAAATCACGTCAATTCGTCGCTCCGTTTTGCCGTGAAAGAAAGACAAACAGACAGACAGACAGACACACTTTCCCATTTATAATATTAGTATGGATACACAAAATGGCCATCACTTTTTTGGATGTTACAGCCAGTTCTGAATATTATAATAATTGCGATATAAAAACTAATTAATGAGTTTATGAAAATGGGAAACTTACCTAAAGCTTACCTAATTATGTCATGTATTTTACAAATCTTCTAAGAGCCTACCTGGTTTGCAAACGTTTGCGATTATTTATTAACCATAACATATTAGTAGAACTATAAGTGGCTTGTCATTTTCGCACGTGTCAATCGCATACACAGTAACCATTGAGTGAGAGCCACCACGCAATAAGTGCCTGAAGAAAATAGGTGGCAAGATGACCTGGAAAAAGAATATCTGAACGAACTTCGAAAGGCATTTATTTAAACTAGCTTTAGCCCGCGACTTCGTCCTAATAGTAATAAGATTCACGTTCCTGGGGATTCCCGGGATGAATATACAATCTTATGTCCTTTCTCGGGTCCCAGACTATATCTGTATCAAATTTCATTAAAACCAGTTCAGTGGTTTAGGCGTGCAGAAGAGACAGACAGACAGAGGTACATTCGCATTTATAATATTAGTTTGGATAGTATGGATTCGGATAGTATCGGCTAGCCAAAGGATTCCAGATAAGCTAATAGGTAGATCCGAGAGGAGTTGCAGTAGTTGGTAATAATGTGGCGAGATATTCCCAATTAAAAAATAGCTAAGAGACCGATACGTACACAGTTCGACAGGCCAATCTAATCTATACTTTAATATAATAAAGCTGAAGAGTTTAGTTCGTTTGTTTGGCACTACTGATCCAAATTGAATAAATATGTTTTATTCGAGACACAATAGAAAGACAATAGCAGCTCGACAGCCGGCTGTTGCTTGATCGTCGAAAGGTATAGAGGGAAGTTACAGGCTCCATAACATTACGCTATGACCTACGGGATCGGATCAGTAATAATAACTAACAGTTACGGCTGACAATTCTTTCACAAAACATGTGTCTCACTCTAGTATTATTGTATATTGGTTTTAAATTAAATTTCGAGCATTATTGGAAATTTATGAATCCTTGCTATTAGCCTCATTGCAGGCGTATTTAAAAAACTTATTGAGAAATTCTTTGACAGGCTTGTTGGTCAGGCAGGTTGGTGGACAGGGTTGTTAGTGACCCTGACTGCTAAGCCGCAGGTCGTGGGTTCGATTCCCACCCAGGACAAATTAAGTGTGTTGAGCACGAATGTTTGTTCTGTGTCTGGGTGTGATTTATCTATATTATGTATGTATTTAAAAATATATAAGTATGTTTATCAGTTGTCTGGTTACCATAGTACAAGCCTTGCTTAGTTTGGGATCAGATGACCGTGTGTGAGTTGTCCGAAGATATTTATTTATTTATTTTTTAAGATTATCATCATTGTTAAGTTTAAACCTAAATTCCTTGACATCATTACAAAATCACTGCAAAAATGCTAATGGATAACTTTTTTCAAAAAAACAGTATTCGTAAAACGAGAATTAATAAGTACATACCCTGACATCAGGCCGTAGACGAGACCATCTATCTCGAAACTTTATTTGTATCTATTAATATTAGGTACAGTATTTTTAATGCAGAACCAATTTAATTCGATTTCAATCATCAACATTGCTGAGAAAGATAACAACGAACATAAATGTATAAACTGCCTCAAACTCAAAGCAAGCTTGTTGAAGATATAATTGTTTATTATTTTCTTACAGGCGCTTAACGATCAGAAAAATAAAACATTATAAGTTTTGGAATGTAAGTATTCATTATATAGTAGTCGATGAAAGGACAGGAAGAAGCTGCTCAGGAGTTGGAATAAATTGGCTCACAAAAAAATGCTTAAAATTAGTTTATAACTAACTCTCCCACGCGGTTTCACCCGCATCTTTGATAAGTACTCCGCTCCAGTAGGTAGTAGCTTGATTTTTATGATATTTGGCTATACCATTTGAAAAAACAATGCAATGCAATCAAGTCAATACTCGCCCTAATACACTTTTTTTTAGTTTGTTTGTTAGCTGTGTTAGTTTGTACTAAGGTGTGTGTTGTGCATTTCTATCTATCAAAGTAACGGAACCTAAATTCTAGGCAACCCCCTTGGGTCTATCGCACTAAACTGACTTCAAACATGTTAGTAGTAAATCTATATATATAATAAAATCGTAGGAAAGTCAAAACTGTACATTGAATATTTTTTTAAAAGAATACTTGAGGCGTGATCTACAATCGATACCGAAGCCAAAAAATTATAGTTTTTAGAATTTTTGTCTGTTTGTCTGTTTGTTTGTTTGTTTGTTTGTTTGTCTGTATGTATGTCCGGGATAAACTCAAAAAGTACTGCATGGATTTAGTTCAAATTTTGCAGGGATATTACTAAGAGGTCGGGTCAAAACATAGGCTACAAATTATCACGCTATCGCCTACGGGGGAGGAGCTGGAGGCTTCACGCTGTCGACGTCGCGGGCAGCAGCTATCTTCGGAATTACTCAACGGATTTCATGTTTTTTTTTGTTGTATAGGTATTAAGTCTGGGCGTCATATAGGCTATAACTTATCCTGGAAACTTGAACTTCTGGTGCAGGACCGCAACAGACCAGCTTAACTATAAGAGATACAAAAATGGTATCATAGCAAAAATTGCTTCACGTGATAAGCAGTTTCTGCTGAAAGAATAAATCGGCCATTCTCCGATAAGCAAATTTTACGTGTCCGGGCTTGAATAATCCGTACTTTTATCATATTCAATCATCCAATATTTTTTATATGTTAGATAGCATCCCTATCTAGCCTTAGACAAAAACACAGGCTTCTGATTAAAGTATTTAAGACTAAATTAATTTAATCTAAGTTCAAAAACCTCTGTTCTCTAATTACCGTAACGTGTCCGCACACTGTCTTAATGTTAAAACTTACTTGTAATTTTTATGACTTACAGGTTTACTTTGATCTATTCAACATTTTAAATGGTGTTAAACAACGTGTATCGCATAGTAAAATATTGACTCACTAGAACCAGTCTATAAATAATTATCGTTAAATTATCGGATGTCCGATGGAAAGTTATAATTACCGTGACATATTCTGTTCTCGAGTGCACACCCCTAAAAAACAGTATTTGGCACACCACTTCCGAACGCGTCTCGTCTCCTCCATGTGTACCGCGAAACATCAGCAGTTGCACGTTTCTAACATTAGTGTACCGCTAATAAAGCGCTCTTGTATATAATTACCGTAACCTTGGTAACAAACTTTTCTAATTACCGTTTCACATTATATAAATTTGATTTTTTAAGTTAGACCTAAGTTGATCATGTAAATCGAGGCAGTACTTTGGCCTCCGTACGTTGTAATAAGCTAGTATTTGCATATTTTGTTGGTTTTCGAAATTTTTAAGAAAATCTATCGTTTTCTAATTACCGTATACTAATTACCGTATGTTTATAATTACCGTTGTATGAAAAATTAATTCTTATTTACTAACTGTAGCCTCAAAATAGATGGGTACAGAAGTCAATCTACATGCAAAGCGCGCTTGAGCATCACCCGCGATCAGCAGTGATGAGTTGACGAGGCATATCCGCGGGATATATATATATAATCCAGCGGATATGTGGAGGACGAGGCTTTCTTAATGCTAAGTCTCTCCTCAACCGCGAGACCCAGAGGTTGTATCTCCGGGAATATTTCCTTAAAACTGACGTGATTCCTTACGTCAGCACCGAGAATCCGAGATGTGGTCACTGTGGTCAAGAACCTACACTCCGCTCTCCTTAACTAAAGAGAACTGGCGCAAACTTGTAGTGCTTGAGGCAAAGGATCGTGAGGAAGTATGGCAGAGTAAGGCGCTACACGAGCGGTTTTTCCGGGCCCTGCATGGACCCGATGTAGACTTTTTAGTGTAAGTTTAGTTGCTACAATTTGGTGACCTATTTGGGGAAACCGAAGGTTTTGTCTGTACAATTATGGATGAGGCTATCATGACGAAGAATTATCGGGAATTTATTGTGAAAGATGGTACGGTTGACTTATGTCGGGCGTGTCACCTGCCGGGAGAACGATTCGACACACTAACTCTGATTATTCTCGTATTGCTAACAAAGAGGACTTGAATGGGCACAACCTAGTAGCCAGGATTATCAATCAGCAACTTGCTCTGAGATACGGCCTCGTAGAATCTGAAGATGGCAATGTCACATTGTACTGGGGTCGATACATCATCACTGAAAGGACTGTTGTAGCAAACAAGCCTGATATAGTGGTGGTGGATCGATTGGAGCGGCGCGCAATGCTCGTTGACGTAACGGTCCCGCGTGACAAGAACCTTGTGAAGACCGAGAAAGATAATAAAAATTAAGTATCGACTTGGCTCGCGAGATTGTTGACATGTTAAATGTGGACTCAACGGTCATGGGCCGATAGTTGTTTCTGCCAATGGTTTAATAGCCAAGAGTCTCGACCAACACCTAAGGAGGCTCTCGTCAGATGGCTGGATCTAGGGCTTCATTCAGAAGCTTTTGGACACGGCTCGCATCGTTAGGAAGTTCTTCTCTCTGAAGCCCTGATCACCGGTAGCTGGGACCCTGTTCCCGTTGCCGTTGGGCTACTGTTTTTTATATTCTTACATGTTTTTGTTTTTTTATATCAATATTTAAAAATGTAAATAATCTGTATAAAAATAACGCGAAAACGAACCCGCGGCTTCACTCCTACTATACCATACTCTAGCCTACCCTACTATATCTCACTCTAGCCTGCTCTAGCCTATCCTACTATATCCCACTCTACCCTACTCTACTCTAACCTACACTACTCTAAAGTACCCTTTTAATTTTCAATTTTTTTTTTCCATAAGAACCTTCTCCAAACAATAACAAACACAACAAAGAATTAGTGAAATCGGTCCAAAGATGATAAAGGGAAATAGGGATTCATTTTATATAAATAGATGTATACAAATTATTAAAGTGTGTTATTTTTATTATATTATATCACATTTTACTTAAAATTTACAGTGTTTTCTAATTACCGTGGCATAAGATATTAAACTTTTCTAATTACCGTACTCATAATTTTTTTAAGTCTCAATAACTAGAAAACTACCAGTAATTAAAACATGCCTCATTTATTATTGAATTCGTATTTTTTACTAGTTTCAAATTTTAATGAGTTTAAGGTAAATCAGTAAAAAATAAAAATGGTTACGGTAATTAGGCAAATAACGCCGAATCGGAGAATGACCGAAATATGAAGATCTGGAACAACTGAGGTGGAACTCCATGAGCCCAGCTAACTATAACATATATAAGTATGACGTCTTAGCAAGAGTTGTTCAGCCTGATGAGCACTCTCTGTTGATGCATAATATTGAAGACCTAGAACCAACACCTAACGTGGAACTCCAAGCACCCAACTACACCATAACACATTAAATAAAAATGACGTCTTAGCAAAGTTGTTCGGTCTGATAGACATTTTCTGGTTTATAAGATCGAAGGTTAGATAGATCTGATGTGGCAATCAAAGCTATCACTGATTTCAATGTATAAAATAACTTAAGCTGGGAGCTTCATTTTCCACACATTTTCTGGGAGCAGCCTTTATCGAGTGGAGGTACCAATCGATGAAGGCGGGGAAACATACATACAAACAAGTCGAACAGAGAACCTACTTTTTTTAAAGTCGGCTCAATGATGATGATCATTTCTTCATCAATTTCATGTTTTTAGTACTGAATAAACATTGACTGTTAATACTTTTGTTCGGTATTTATCTGTGTGATTATTGCTTTGTCAGTAATATAAATGTTCATGTCGTTGTAAACCTAATTATGATGATGATGATGATGATGATGATGACAGTCCCAGTCGCATGCGTCATCTGTTTGCCGTCATTTTGGTGTTTTGTGGAGTTGCGAACCCGGTAGCTTTGTGGGAGAAGTACCGCCATCTTCTGTTCGAGGACTTTTTACGAGCTTTGAGGCGTGCTTCTGAAGGTGAAATCGAAGCAACTGATAAACGCATGCTGAACACCCGTCTCAGTTCACTTCAAGATGTGGTCATTTCAATCGGCGGTAAACCACTGGTAGAGTACGGGTTGCGAGCTCTCGGATCATTACCACATCAAGACCGTGGAAATCGGGAGTACACCGCCGAAACCAATTACGATTCGGGTTTAATGACCACTATCCGAAATGACCACGTCACTAAGCTAAAACAAATATATGACACTGTTCTGGAAAGCATTGGGCTCAACCAGGGTAAAATGTTTTTCCTGGATGCTCCTGATGGAACAGGGAAAACATTCATTATCACTGGTATCCTTGCAGAGGTCAGGACGCAAGGCAAAATTGCCATTGCTGTAGCATCGTCAGGAATCGCTGCTACACTGCTTTCTGGTGGCAAAACAGCGCATGCCATGTTCAAAATACCCATAGATTTAGAAAGCGCCGAAATGCCTGTTGTGGGGTATCCCGTAACAGTGACAAGGGACATGTGCTCAGGGATTGCTCTCGGATCGTATGGGATGAGTGCACGATGGCTAATAGGAAAGCAGTGGAGGTCGTGAACAGAAAGAACTCTGCAGGACAACCGCAGGAATGAACACTTGATGGGTGGTGTTACAGTTCTGTTCAGTGGCGATTTCCGGCAAACACTCCCTGTGGTGACGCGGGGGTCTAGGGCTGATGAGGCGAATGCTTCGTTGAAACGATATTCGTTGTGGTCACAAATTCATAGGCCGCGCTTGACCATCAATATGCGAGCTCAGCTCGGTGGCAATCCACGTACTCAAGAATTCTCAGATGTCCTTCTAAGTCTCGGCGAAGGCACTCTACCACTCTAGGAAAGAGGTGGACAGGTGCTGCTCCCAGAGTCCCTCGGTAGAGTGGTGGCCTTCTTAGAAGAACTCATTTGTTGTGTGCATGGGGACATCAGTCGAATACCAAACCAATAGAATTCTTGGGTGTGACAGCGAGCCATTTTAACACCCAAAAATGATCAAGCTGCAGACATCAACGAACGCATTCTCTCGGAAATTGAGGGAAACGAAGTAGTTTATACGTCCATAAACACTCCACACATTATCCCGTAGGATTCCTAAACTCCCTTCCAATTCAAGCGCGTGCAGTTCCCTGTGAGTGAGTGAGTTCGCCATGACTATCAACAAGTCGCAGGGGCAGGCGCTGAAGGCTGCGGGTGTCGACTTCAGAACGAGCTGCTTCTCACACGGGCAGCTGTACGTCGCTTGCTCCCGCGTCACGACACGAGTCCTGATTCTCTGTATATTTAGGTTGCTGAGAGCAAAACTACTAACGTAGTTTACAGAGAAGTTTTGTAACAATTCACAATCGTTAATATTTTTTTATATCGTGAAATGTAGAAAAAATTGGTCAAGCGCGTGTCAGACTAGGATTCCATAACGAAACACATCGCATTAACAATTTAACAACGATTTCATCTGAGCCGTTATACTTAGCTTTCTTTTAAGGTTCAATTCAAGGACTACCATCATGTTTTTTTTTCGAACCAACCGTTTAAATTTGAGAGAACGTTAAATATCTTTTGTTGTTTGTTTGTCTGTATGTATGTCTGGGCTAATCTCTAAAAGGACTGCATGGATTTACTTAAAAATTTGCATGAATATTACTAAGAGGTCAGGTCAACATAATTATAAGCTACATATTATCACGCTATCACCTACGGCGGCGGAGCTGAAGCCTTCACGCAGACAACGTCGCGGGCAGCAGCTAGTAAATGAATATTTCAATATTATATTAACTCTATAAAGTAGTGATAATACATATAGCTTACACGAAATTACACAAAATACAAAGAAATCAGAACGCCAATATTTAAAAAACTAAATAATTTGATATTTATTTATTAAGCCAATGAACTTGGAACCTTCTTTAGGGATAAAGCTAAAGTAATTAAACACTTTGTAGCACCTTGAAATGTTCCTATGTACAAACACATCAAAGTGACGCGGCAAGAGAATAGCATACAAAAGTAGTTAAACCCTCCTACAAAAAATGCAGTCTTCTAACTCTGTACATCTTGTTACAACCTCTAACGGGTGCAGTGTAGGTCGAATTGCGCCCTTACTTTCATATGTTGTTGATTGATGATCCGTTGTATAAAACTCGTCGGGAGGCATTTTTGGATTTGAGAAGGGACCGCGTTCGTATCCGCATTCTATCCTCCCTCCACGTAGTCTACAGTCAGTGTTCAGTTCTACTACGGAATCCTTACTCTCAGGCTTCCCTAAATTTTTATTATATCCACATAGTATTCTATCGTTTACAATTTTACAGCGTTTGCTGTCAAAATCGTATGGACAGCAACGATTTCGAAGTTTGGGGCCATTTACTGGATTAACTAAAGAGTTTTTGGATCGGCCTTTAAATGGAATACCGGATGGGCTGTTCGATGGATAATGTACCGGGAGGGCTGCATTCGGTTTGAGTATCATTTTTTTTCTCTCGTCGTCTACTTTAAATTTTTCTTCGCGAAGTTCATCACTTTTTGGGCTTTCTCCGTACTCATAATAACCATTCCCTGGTTTTGCGGCTACCGCAATTATTGTTGTAGCCGCAAATATCTGGGGATAAATTGATACACTAATCAATCAATCAATCAATCAATCAGTCTTTATTTGTGTACACAGGTAGGTATAAAATACAGACACTCATTTAAGCTACAACGAAATTTCGAAATCACAACTCCAAGTGTATTATGTATGTTTTTTTTTTTTGGGGAGTGGGAAATCATCAAATGACTGCTCCCGTCCTGGGTGCGGCGGGAGGGCATGTCAGACTCTTACTGACTTAAACCCACTCATGTTCCTTCGGTTGCCTTTATGTTCCGGGGTCACGGTAACTATTATAAACATTCCGCAACCGTATTATGTACGTTGAATGTATAATAAATATACTATAAACAACACCAGCCTGTAACTATCCCACTGCACGCAAAGGCCTCTTCTCAGAGTAGGCACGAGCATTGATCGCCACGCTTGCTCAAGGCGGATTGGTGATTTCGAACTTATATTCACTACAAGTCCAGGTTTCCTCACGATGTTTTCCTTCACCGATGTCATATGATGTCCAAGATAAACTTTAGGAAGTACGTATGAATTGAAAAAGTCACATTGGTACTTGCTCGAATTTGAACCCACAACCTCATACATGAGAAGCGGGCGCTTTAACCACTAGGCCATCACGACATAGCCATATCCTCCCTCCACGTAGTCTACAGTCAGCGTACAGTTTAACAACGTAATCGTTACTTTCAGGCTTCCCTAAATTCTTATTATATCCACAGCATTCATTCAAATTCATATGGGCCACCTCTACTTTGAAAGCTCCTTAAAACTGATTGTTGTCTTTGGGCACAATTTGGTGATGATTTAAAGGGTCCTGTCGCGTTATTTATTTTGTTAATAAAACATACCATATTGTAAGTGTACAAGTCATCTAGAATGCACATAATGACTATTCGGCGGGCGACTTGTAAGCCCATGATTTTACAAGCAGTAATGTGGTATCGGTTTGTGGAGCTCCTTTAGATTAAAGTTGAGCTCACGATGCTTTTTGAGGCAGGTTTACCCAAACTATTACTGGCACTTTCCTCAAAAGGCTAGCCCGAATGTTATTCTGCATGGTTTGTTGCACAAAGATTTAAAATTGTCTGAACTTTAAAAGAGACGATAATCCCTGAGTTGGTTTCGGCGTTTCTTCTCAGAGGTAGTCCAGTTAGGAAACGCCGGCTCCAACTAGCTTATAAAAAATATGACATGTAAAAGTGATTTTAAAATCCTACTTGCATAATAAACGATTTCATTTCATAATAAACGATTTCATTTCATTTCAGTTATGGAATAGGATTAACACGACATAAGGGGGGAAAATCTAGTAGACAGAATTTCAACGATATGAAGGCTTAATTAGGAGAACGGCACTGGGATTACGTAACTTGCAATAGCCGAGCGATCGCGATAATTTAGCAAAATTTGCTGCTCAAACGTCAAATTCAAAATACGTCACGTCAAATAGCAGTCTAGCGATAGTGCTGCCTCTGTGGAGCAATCAGTTAACTAAAATATGCATTTTTCGTTTGGCGGTTTCGTATATAAGTATGGTTTTTAAGAGCAAAGTTAAGTTTTTTTTGTTAAAGGTGATATTTAATTAGTTCCAGCGATTGCTACTTTATCGTCATCGTAGCAATAAGTGCATTAGAACAATCAGCGAGCGATTAGCAATCGGTTCATCCATAATACGGTTTTTTTTGACGATTGCGCGGTGATCGCGCGATCACTGCGCAAATATTGCTGATTGCTGTTTCATAGGTAATAACCCCGCGGCGGTTAGCAATATAAAACGACTTACCAAAATTCGATGTTCCCCGGTCTGGAGGCTTTGGATTGCAGGTTATATAATTTTGGAGGGTTTTGGGCGGCCGCCCGAGTTGTTATTCACTAAAAATGATAAATTGACTAGGAGGGTGCGATCTCCATGTTTGAAGCGAACAGTCGACCCGATAGTGATGTGTGTCACCACTAACTAATTGAGTGATGTGCAACAGTGCACGCTGTAGATCGTTAGTCGATTTTCCACGTGTTAAATCCTTTTCTTCTGATGTATTCCCTATGCTCCCATGGACAGCCGTTTGCGCTTTTCATCACGCTTGCTAACATTACACACTAAGAAAGCACATATCGTTGAGAAAAAAAAGTAGGGAATTAGCTATTAGTATAGAAATCGACTGCAATTACGATACGGGTCCATCTTAGCTAGATGGATTTTGAATGCAATTACCGTTGCAGGGGCGCGCAGTGACCACAAATGTAGAAGCCACAAACATCTGTAACCGCGAATATCCGTAAATTCGCAAATAAGTAGCTTTACTATGCTCATCGGACGAAAAAACACAAGTTCGTACGCGTCTGTGGTAAGCCAAAAAATATATAAGAAAAGGAGTTGAAATATCTCATGTGCCTAAAATTGACTTCCTACACAGAGTAAGTAGAACTGCGTGGTTTTCTACTGTAATCGATATACCGACACCGATAAATATTCGAAATGCAGCGGTGCTGCTCGAAGACAAGTACTTAGACAAGATGATTCGTGGTATTATATTATTACTTCCCCATACAAACTTCGCATCTTTTCAAAAAGCAGCCGAATTTTCTTTTTCATATTTTATTATCATGTCAAGATGACGATTAATTCTATCTTTATTTGTTTACGAATTACCTAACACAATTATTCTAGAATAGATAATATTACTCACAATAAAATATAACGAAAGCAAAGAAAATATTGTATGCATTTACTGACCGTAAACAAAATGTACAAACTGCATCGAAGTCTATACATCACCCTTATCTTAAATGCATGCTTGTGAATTTCAATCAATGCGTTTCCATAACGTACTGGTAACGTAAAAACTAATTGCTAGAGAACAGTTACAAAATGTTTTAAATAGATTTCTTATTCCGTTTTTTTTTCGTTTGCAATAAATAATGTAGGTATCCTGTTTTAAATTATCTATTGACCTTACTTTGACTTTGAGTTAAAAGTTAAGCCCCGTATTCATAGTAAACATTTTGTTTAGCAACATGGTTGCATAAACATATTGACGAGTTGCTGTCATCATATTACGGGCAACATTTGTGTTGCGGTGTTGATCACGCCATATTGCAGAGTTGACGCCCGGCGAGCGGCAACATCAGTTACCAACAGTTGCTAAACAAATGTTTACTATGAATACGGGGCTTTAATTTCAAAAGAGATGGAAAACAGACTCACTTCTTTCAGGTTTCTGTTATAAGAAGTAACTTTGTACGTAAAAGTGCCTTGCATTGGTCTAATTAGATTGAAGAAGAGGTTTGTGAACTTAAAATACAGGCTTAATAAGTCAAACAAGAAAATCATATTTTTTTTATTTACACATCAACAATAAACAGTAGTAAAACTAAATCGCGACAACTACTCAGTTAAAAATTAAATATTCATAATAATGATGAATTTCATATGCTACAAAGCACGATTATAAACCAAAATGAGGACCAAATGGACATTGAAAGGGAGCGCAGGGCACTGGCAGTTAAGAACAACATGCTCGCACGCAGGTTTGCTCGTTGTAGTAAACATGTTAAGATCTCACTCTTTAAGGCATACTGCCAAACCTTTTACACGAGCAGCCTGTGGGTTAGTTACACACAGAGATCGCTCAGTGCCTTGCGCGTCCAATATAATAATGGGTTCAGAATGTTGATGGGGCTGCCCCGCTTCTGTAGTGCATCTAGCATGTTTGCAGAAGCTCGCGTTGACGGGTTTCATGCCATCATACGCAAAAGAACCGCGTCCTTACTACATAGAGTGCGGGGCAGCACTAACAGCATTCTGAACGTTTTTGCTGATAAAGTCGACTCAGACATAATGCGTGCTTTTATGCGGGTCCTAGTTAGGCAGTGTTAACTGTCCAATTTTAATTGTCATTATCTTAATATTCTACTAACATAGTTTTTAAGTTTTTCTGTATTACTAACCAATTATGGATGCTATCCGAAATAAATGATTATTATTATTATTATTATTATTATAAAGAAACACAAGAAACATTTTTACTGTGCGCGTAGTATATGCGTTAGACTTCTCAAATTTTCCATTAAATTACTAATTTTTATTTTAGATCCAATTACTGAAAGCGCACTTTGAGTCATCATGTAAGAAATCCCTCTCTTGTTCACCTTTGCTACGTTATACTGGGCAATCAAACCCTTAATTCGCTCTTTCGTGAGTACGTTGGGATCCAACAAAGTTTTTACTATATTTAACTGTGAATTCCGGCCTTTAAGTAACCCCTCAACCATGTTATCAAATTTTTTCGCATCAGCTTTAGACAGATTTAATTTCTTCTTCACGATCTTCGAATTATTTTTTACTTCTTTCACATTTTTTTGCCTGTATTGTTTATTATAACTGTCAATCATCTTATTTAATTCAGCCTTATCAAGAGGTTTTGTATTTTTTTTAGTTTTACCTGACGATGAAACTTCGCCTAGTTTATAATCTGCGACCATTTGTTCCATTATTTTCGCTTTAGATCCAGTAATGGAAAAATTCTTCTTCAAATGATGTGGACACTTTCCTTCTAATTTTCTAATACCTTCGACATTTATTTTAGATGGTTTAATTTTATTTCTAAATACTGTTATGACAGACTTCTTTTCAGCTTTTGGCGTAGGTGTAATCGTTTTGGGCTTCCTTTTAAATAGGCTTTTAAGCCATCGGCCGAAACCTCCCCTTCCTGAAATATATAGAAGTATTGTCGCTTACTAATAATTTATTGATATTATGAATATAAGATAGATGAGAACATTTGTGCCAATATGCATATACCATAGTACACTTAAAAAATAAGCCATGTGCAAATCGATCATACCGAGATTTTCGTACAAATTAGAAACGCTTATTCGGCGTTTGATGGACTTTACCACAACACATGCCGAAAAAGCATTTCTTGGCACACATTAAATATATAAGTACATATTTTTGCAGAGGGACTGTTAGCTAATTCATAACATACGGACAGAAGCTTCCATAATTATATTTGACTAGCTTTTGCCCGCGGCTTCGTTTGCGTTAGAAAGAGACAAAAAGTAGCCTATTTTACTCTCCATGCCTTCAACTAGCTCCACCTAAAAAATCACGTCAATTCGTCGCTCCGTTTTGCCATGAAAGAAAGACAAACATACTGACAGACACACTTTCCCATTTATAATATTAGTATGGATGGTGGTGCGACCAAGTTGCGAAACCTGGTGTCCTAATGAAAACATTAGATACTCTATGTTTCGGCAATATACATTAATGGGTTCTTACCTGTTTTGCGCCTAAACCATTTCATTGTATTCCTATTTTGTGTAGGGTTTTATTGTATAATTTGTAAAAAACATCAGTCGTCAAACTATGACTAGTTTCCACTAACAGCCACATATTAACGTTATTATTATTATTCATTTGGTTTATAATGTAAAAATATCAAATAATCACTTTTTCTTCACAATCATTATTTAGTGTAAGATTATTAATAATTTAAGGAATAAACACAGTTAAAAAAAAAAAAAAGATTGGTTATGAACACCGCACAGATTATTACAATATAGTAGAGAACATATTATGTACCAAAGAGATCTACAGTGATAAACAATATATATATACTCTTTGACGCTCTTTTGCTTCATTATCTTTAGTTTTTTTTTTGGGGATGGGAAACCATAAAATGACTTCTCCCGCCCTAGGTGGGGCTGAGTGTCAGACTTTTACTGACTAAAACCCACCCATGCTCCTTCGGTTGCTCTTTTTGTTCCGGGGCCAACGGTAGCACTTTCGAACCCCAGCAGGCATTGGCCTTTGAGGGTCCCGTCAAGTGCTGACAGCTCTTTGAGACGCGCATGGCGCAAAACGCGCAGTCGTCGAAGGAGGAGGAGACGTCGGCTTCTTATTCTCCCTTGCCCTGGAGCATGGCCTGAATCAGCGTCGGGCGCAAAAGGTCACCCCCGCCGACCGCCTCTACAAGGACAAGGTGGTAGTCCGCCCAAGCGCGGTAGACCTCCACCGTACTCTCCACCGTATGCCGTCAAGGCGAACATTATCTTTAGCTAGTAATGGGAACCTCTTACCAACCAATCCTGGCGTACTTTGGATCGTTTTTTTTTTGTTCGCATGCAAATTTTCAATTTTAAATAGGTAATTTAGGTAATCGACAAATATTTGTTTTTTATACAGGGTTACTGGGCACGATAACGTGGCACGGTACCTGGATATATTTTATAAAATTTATGAGATTCCGAAAACTTTAAATTAGTATGAAAAAAAAATCACATTAAATCTGTACATTATTTACGGTGATGAATTTTAAAATCTTGAGACTTGTGTGTCAGCGAAATCAGTTGGCGATTTTGAAAAACAGTTTTTCCCAGTCTCTTTTCAGAACATTCTGTTTACTTGTAACTATATCTACTGATCGAAAAGACATTAACTTTGATCTTTTTCAAAAAAAATTTTGTTTGGGAAAAAAATCTAAGTTATAATTAATTTTATTCGAAAATAAGTTTATAAACTTTTAACGGTAAGTTTTACGGTTAACACATTAAATCTTCAAACACACGTCATTTGAGACACAGAGAAAGACAATAGCAGCCCGACAGCTGGCTGTCGCTTGGTCGTTGAAAGGTTAAAATTAAAATATACATATTACAAATTACTAAATTGACAGTCAACAACAAAAAACACTATAACATAATAAAACAAAATTTCGGTACGGTTCACATTTTATTATTAACATGTTAACTGTCTGTTAATGGAAGTAATATGTAAGTGAGTACTGAAGTTGTCTTAATCATTTAAAGAGCCACATTATTGTACGCTTCAATAGCTTATTCTCGATGCCAAGTGCATCCACATCTATCAGGCTGAGATCAAATTTATCAATGTTAATATTCTCTAAAACGATATTGTTAGCAGCTAGAAAGTTACTCCAATGTTCACTGTGTTTCATAGAAGCTTTTGCCAATTGCCAAAGCGGTTTCCTAAGTACAGTTTTAACACTTCTCCTCCGAGTATCGTCTTGGACTACCTGGCTATCGATATTACTCATAAAAGATTTTCTACTCGTTTGTGTTGTCTTAACGGGAACTTTTCTTTTCCCTGTTCTATTACACTTCTTAATTACGGACATAATATACCTTTTCGTATCAGAATCTGTTGCCTGAATTAGGTCGCCTGAATTTGGACTCAGCATTCTCAAAGCTCTCTGGGGTTCTAAGCTTCTTTGGACATTCAAAGCACTCCTCGCTTTTTCATGACTAGGGTTTCGCCCGTGTGCGGTTTTGTCTGCACTTTTTTGTACCTTCCCTTTATTTTTTATTGGTGCAACGTTATGTTTCTCTTTACTTCTTCTCTGTAGTTTTTTCAATTGTTCGCGGTTCTGTGACTTTTCAGATGGGCTATGATGTTTTTTATCAGGTACCTTATTCCTTTTTTGCTTTCCTGTTCTAAAACCAGGACTAATCACTTTAGCATTTTCAACATTGTAAACCCTCTTCAAAGTTATCCCGTTTTTGGTTCCAATTGCATTCGATTCGTTTTCATTTTTGTTATATTTCTTTGAATCCACATCCTGGTTTTTAATATATTTTTTTGAGTCTATATCGTGGCCTTTATTATCGATGTTTGGATCCAAATCATAGTTCTTTTTTAAAGAAGGCAGTGATTTCTCCCGGCGGTGTAGTAGGACCTGCCAACAAAATATTAGATTTACGAATTAGATCACTTAACTAGATTCATTCAATGATTTTAATTAGTGCTTAGAGCTATGAGTACAAGTTAAAACCTATTTATTATATTTATAACTATTATAGGTAAACTGCAGTATTTACGCTGCAGAACCCGGTCTTGTTCTGCATAAGACAAAGGGTACATTCGAAGCAGGGATGAACAAACAAATAATACAGAAAGATTGCGCGTACTAATCAAAATATAAAAATAGTTTCATAGCACCAACGGATTCGCTGTTAAAAGGCCACTATAAGGCAATAAAAGTCACAACGTTGTCTGCATAGCAAGGCTCGAATACCGGTAAAGTTTTCTAACCGGTATCAATTATACTTATAGCAAAACCGTTTTAATTGAACAGTATCGAAGAAAAAATTTGTTTAGTTGGATTACATCGGTTAAACATTTTTTGGAAAAACCCAGGTATACATTTTTTTGGAATTATATCGAACGTTAACTTTACTGTGTGAATTCTTTCGGCTGAAAAAATATTGCAGGGATAGTTTGCAATACGTTTTCGCCTCTCTTCGAATGAATCGGAAACTATAAACAAAATACCTACTTAAAGCATCCGCCTTGTTTGGAAAAGGTTTAAATAAAATCTGTATAAACCGGTAAACCAATTAAAAACGTTAAAAACGTCAAGGTTCGTTTTATTATGTCTTTGTTGCTTTGTTTTACATTTAAAATAAACAACTTGTTCAAAACAGAATACAGAAATAAGATTTCTTGACATATTCAGAATTTTCATTATTAATATTTGACAACCCTCTATTTGTCCTTTTTTGGTATTTTTATTTTATTTTAGAAATACGTTTCCTTGATGTCTTCCAATAACCCCTGGAATTTGGACGAATAAAATGCCAGTTTACTTTTTGGTATTATAAACGAAAGGCCTCTCCTCTGCTTTATTGCATCGCCGTACTGTCCAAGAAAATTATTAATCTCTTTCTTGTTGAATTTCTTTAGATCTAATTTACTTTTGAAAATATCTGTATTCGCCAGTGTGCCTTTATTTATATCATCTAAAATTTTATCCAAAACCTGTCTTTTGGATTTGGCCTTGAATATTTTTTTTAAACCTTTGGCATTTTTTTGGATCTCTTCAGTATCTCTTTTTTTCTTCGATGCTTCATACACTTTTAACATTTCATTTAGTCGTACTTTGCTTAGTTGTTTTTGCTGAGAAGGTTTGCGAGGCATTTTTGATAAAGATAACTGTCCGACTTTAAAATCTTTAACCATTCCCTGAAGTACTTTAAGTTTAGATCCCGTTAACGAATAACGCTTTTTTAACTCTGCGACTTTCAGTGTTCTGATCTGTTCTATTTCATTAGTACTTATCTTAGATAGTTTTATTTTGGTTTCTGCCAGAGCTTTATTGGAGACATTCGTTTTTGGTTTGATTTTTTCTTTTAGTTTATCTCGTATACTTCCAAGATTATATCCAGCTACTGAATAATCTGACACATGTGGACTTCCTATAAGTTTGTTCTTGCAGCATCTAAATATTTTTCTTATAATCCAACGCAGGCAGTAACGTATACAACGTCCACAACAATTCTTTTTCTTTTTCTTTTTAACTGGGTTTTTGGTCTTCTTGTTTCCTGTAGGTAATTAATATTATCGGAGAGAACAGTAAAATTATGTCAAGAACTAGCAGCATTTTCTTACCTGGCGTTATACTTGTAACACGTCTTGTAACGTGTCTTATAAAAACATTACGAATAGAAATATTTGCAAAACGTTTAAAACTTACTGTTTTTATTGTGGATGCACATTTCTTAGTATTTGATGTTGCAGAAGTTGTAGCCGCGGGCATTCTATCGTTTTTGTACATTTTGAAATTATTGTATGAGTGTATGTAAAGATTGGCTGGCTTCTATAACTGGCTATTGTTTTTCATATTGATATTGTTATTTATGGTGTAACTGATCCATGTTGCTTTATGTAAGCAACATTTTTGGCTATTTTTAAATCGTTAAACTTTTCACAAATGGCTACTGTAAAACGGAAATTCGTTTGTTTGACTGACACTCTGCAGAATTATACTCAAGTCGAAACGTCATTTTGATAGTTTTCTTTTTCCTTTGATCTATGGGAAAGTAATTAAAATATAAGAAGTATGTATACACAATAACGTTGAAGTATAATAAGTATGCAATGAGCAGAAGAAAAGAACTATTGTACGACTGCACTGCAGCGAAGCTTACCCTCGCTTGCGGTGCAATGCAAAACAAAACAATTTTGAGTCAATCACTTGAGATATTGATTATATTAAATTCAAAAACTACAATATAAAAGTCAAATTTTCGTAAGGCCACGTCCGCACAGACAGGCGGCTTGCTTAGCGCCTAGTGCCTAGCGCGTCATCTAGCTAGTAGCTTAGTAAAACAAACGTTCTAAAATGAACGCGACCGGCTGCACTGCGCGCTTAGCGCCTAGCTAGTCGCTTGGCGTGCATCCATGTAAAGAAACGTGTTGGTTTTTTGTTGCGAGGCGCGAGGTAGGAGGTTAGAAGAAAACAATGGATGAAATATTGATTGCTTCAGTTTTTAAAAGGGAACCTTTGTGGAATCCATCTCATGAACTCCATTAAAATTTAGTAATCTTAAAGATACTGTGGGAAGAGGTAGCAATCGTTTATCGGCTGGTATGCTTTTTCTAAGATGAATACCCGAATGAGTTAGTTTTCATTTAACTTTACTGAGAAGTAGATCAAATGTTTCCCTGGTCATACGCAAATATTCATAAAATTTATCGTCAAAATAGTTGTTTATATAGAACACTAGCTGTTCTTCGCGGTTTCACCCGCATTACGTTAGGTTTTTGGTTACTGCTTCGCTCCCGTGGGACCTAGCGTGATATTATATAGCCTATGTTACTCGTTGACAATGTAGCTTTCGAATGGTGAGAGAATTTTTAAAATCGGCCCAGTAGTTTTTAAACCTATTCATTACAATCAAACAAACAACCATACAAACAAAGTTTTCCTCTTTATAATATCAGTGTAGATAAAACTCCCCATAACTTGACCGTGATTTATTTATATCATGAACCCAACATGACAGATAAGGCAGTGAACTGATATATTTTAAAGATGAAATTTTCTGTGAGTAGTAGTTTTAGAGCTATTTTTGAAAGTGACATCTCGTCAACGTGCCGACAAGAAATGCACAAGGCACCTAGCGAGCTACCACGCAAACCACCTCAAGTGCGGTCACCGTGTATCCAAGCGAATAGCCAGGAAGCAAGCTGCTAGTCTCTAGGCGCTAAGCAAGGCGCCTGTCTGTGCGGACGTGGCCTAAGTTTTTTTACCATTTGCCAGTCATTGTGAGGCTATAAATTGAACAAAATTGATTGGCGGCTATAATTGGTATTAAGTTACAGAATTATAATCATAAGGCCCGAGACACACCGGCAATGGCAGCGGCCGGCAGCGGCGCGGCGAGCACCTTCAATGTGAAATATTTTTTTTAACCCTAACTACATATTTAAAAGACTGGTATCGCTTGAAAAGGTCGCGAGGCCGCCAGCGGCCGCGCGCCCTGCGCTTTTTTCTGCGCTGGCGGCCGCTGCCATTTCGGTGTGACTCGGCCCTTAATATCATCAATACAACCCGTGAGGGTTGTAGTACCCTCACGGAAAATAATGAATGATGATTAAAAGACTTTTTCATGAAACAGACAATTAATAGATAGAAATAGAGCCATATGCATTTTCAGGGCTGTTTTGAATATGTAACAGTTTTTTAGTTTCGTGAACCATTCAATATTTTTACTGCTTCGTGAAGTATCTTTTCACACCCGTGATAATTAAGCCGTAACCATTCAAAAATATGAATTACCAATTTAATATTTTTATTGGGCCACTAAAATTTACAAAAAAATACTCTTAACTTTGCAGACCGTACAATAAGACGGGCTTATAAAATTATTTACGTAAAATTAAATGAATCAAATCCAATCAATAAACGTATAATCGCATTTATGGATATACAATGTCAATACCATTACTGGTAAGGTGGTTTTTTGAGTACCACATATTAGTATCCTGTTTTCTTATATTTTTGCACCTAGTGTTAAAGACATAATGCACAATTGTCATCCAAAGGATTATGGACCTACAGTCCAACCATATAAAGGTCAAACCACGCTGAATGGTTCCGCACTAAAATTTTGTAAAACCTACTCGTGTTGCCCAGTTTTGTTTTGTGCCTTCTGCTGAACTCCATCTTCATCCCTGGAAACTATAGGCTGGTAGACAATACATTAGACTAAATCAGCCTTTGTACATCTTTTATCTATATTTCTTTATAATGGTAAACTGATTGACTACTGACATATCTACGCACAGTCATAACCTCTTGTGCTAGAGACTAGAGAAATATAAAATATAGTTATAATAACGTTAACGTAAAGGTAGAGCTCGAATTACAAAATTTAAATAATTAATTAATATTGCAGATACACTTGATCTTAGCTGAAATGATATTAGACGTTGATTCTGCTTTCATTAGAAATGGTGTTTTACCCAGTTCCAAATCCTCCGATGGCTTGTTATCACACGAAAAGGAAATTTTTAGATCAGAAAAAGGATATTCTCAAAAGGAAATCAGAAGACAGCAAGAAGGCTACATTTTCAATCTAAACAGATGTATACAATTCAACAATAGAATACATTGTGGGTATGATACGAATAAGGGAACCGCATTAAATGACTACACAATGATAGACGTTGGTAATGGTTGCCGCACACGTGGTGATAGAATAGAATGTGGATATGACAATCCAGAAAATAACGAAAATCTCAGACAACCGGGTGCCAAAGTTAAAGTGCATAAAGGAGGCAAAAATCTCTATGAAAATAAGAAACATATTGTTTATGTCAAAGAGGATGACGACAATTACCTCCTCCGTGACGACCATCTTCACAGTTCCACAGTAGGAATAACGCCAACACGAACTGCCATGAAAACAGATTCAGCGTTCCAATCAGTTACACATCCCAAAATATTAAACAAAATCAAAACTGGTGATCTTAAATCAGCCCTCGATAATCGGGTACCGAATGAAGATAATAGTGAAGCGATCACGGAGTCAATTCTATCCTCAACCAACACAGTAGATATAACAAATACTAAAGTAACTTTACTACCATCTGAGACATCTCATTTAAACACCAGTAATGCGACAACATTCACAACTATTAAACCAACATCCGAAACTACTCTAATATCTCAATCAACAACGAGAAATGCAACAACTATAGCAACTGATAAATCAAAGTCAATAACATCTGCAACCACCAATACTATAACCACTAGATCTTCAGAAAATGACATTTTGTCTAATAGTGGAATAATAAACAGAACAATACAATTTGTACCGGTTGATAAGAAGATGAGTCAGCAAAATAATACATTACTGGCCTTATCCAAATTAGTAAGTACATCTACATTAGGTGGTACCACGGTTAACTCACCAGTTTATAAGAATTATGAAACCAAAGACATTTTACAACAGAAAAAATTCAGTGACAAGGTAACGACAGCATGTGTAGGACAGAATGACAGAGTAGTATGTTATGATTTCAATACGTAGATAGGCAATGTTTCCTGTTCGCTTTTAAATCATTTCTTAGTTTAACATCACTCGAGTTTCATATCATGGAAATTGTTACAGTACTTTGGACAAATACTAGTCTCGTAATGTATGTTCAGTTTTTTATTCGACTAAATAGTCGAAATTATATTATAATATATCAACTAGAATTTCTTTTTCTCTAAACTCAAGATATGTATTGTTGATTGTTTTTTTCTACACGGCTAGGTTTACCCATGAAGTTCTACTAATCTTGACGGACTTCAGTGGCGAGTCCTCCATACTAGTCGAAAGACAAAATATGGTCTTCCAGTCATGCCTTAATTTTAACAGCTTTCTGTTGAAAGAAGCAAAAAAATAATTGTTACACTTTCTCTAGCCAGTTAAATAGAAGGTCAAGCAAAATATTTATTAGACTTCTTAATAATTACATGTAAAACAAGAATTATGTTACTTTTTTTGGCAACACACATTGATATGCGTAAGACCATGTACGTAGGGATTATACCTCTTTTGAACGTCAACCGGTCTAAAGTTAATTTGTATTTGCTCTTCCTTTAGTTTCATATTATAATTATTGTACCTAATTTGCAGTTTATTACAATGGCTATAAAGAATGACCCAAGAATTTTTTTATAGATGTATAATTGTTAGGTCAACAAACTTTAATTCCGTGTCTGTGGTATTTAAAATTGTAGATACAAAAAACCGCAGCATTCGGACCAAAATTATAAGTGATTATTTAATTGATAAAAAGTGCTCAATTCAAGCCAAGTGTCTATGGAAAATATTGGGTTCTGTAGTTATAACGGATTGTAATTGATTTGTTATTCGGCTTATATTATTTTTAATAACTGGGTGAATATCAGATTTCGTGTTTTGCAGTTGTCCACCCATGTTAACTTTTTATTTAATGAACTATTGCGGTCATGTTTTTTTTTAGTTGATGTTCATTCTAAAACCCAGTATTTTCATCAATAAAAATGACAGTTTTTCGAATAGAAGATATTTATAAAAAATATGAAAGGTCAAAAATCTAAGCTCTTTGGCGCGTCCTTCACTGGGTTCTATTTTTGGTTCGCCTAATTTTCAATTTTTATTTTTATAATTTTCCTATTGAACATGTTTTCCTATATTTAGGAATATTGAACTATATGTCACTTTTAACCTCAATTTTTTTGATCATCTAATCAAAAGTTATTGTTAATTCAATTTCGTCCACCCCAAAAACACCTAATTTCTTTGGCGTATTTGTGCAGTCTCTCATAATGCTATCATGTTACGTAGATAATCCCTACCTCTCGCCCCGGCTCCGTTTAGTTGAGATCTAACGCCCTACAAGTAAATACCTGCGCAAAGTGCAACGTGTTTCGGAAGAAATATTTTTTTATCGGTGTGCGCGGGTTTTTTTCCAGTTAGTACCTAATTTCTTCGGTAATCGATTTTATTCTTAAATACGAGTTGTATTTTTTTATATTTTTTTAGTGTATGCACGCTGTGATTGCTTGCTTCCGTAATTATAAGAAATCACAATTGATTAAATACTAACATACAAAAAAAATAATTTAGGTGCTTTTCTAATTTCTTTGGCGCTAATTTCTTCGGATTTCTTTGGCATTGAGTTCCACAGAAATTAGGTTTTCTACAAAGAAATTAGGGTATGGTTGAAAATTCTGCTGAAGGGTTTAAAACTCCTGCTTTAGTGAGCGTTTATTAACTTTATTATGTATTTTAGGGTGCAGTTTGTTCCTCAAAGGTAAACATTTAAGCGAAGCGCAGCAATTTCATGACTTTTTTCGTAATATTTCCCATATTGGTTTCAACATGATAAACAATTTTGACCAGTCTTGCGCTGAAGAGGACACGTACAAAACACAAGCCATTGGCACTTTAAGCACATGCTTGCGCCATGATGCAGCCGCAATCTGGGCACACCTGATTGGAATTCATCCAAGAAAAAGCTCCTCAAGTAAAGGTTCTGCATTTTTTGTCAGATTGCAAAAAACGAGTGCATAGGCATCTATTGGGTAAGCTCGCTCCATCGTAGGCCCCGTCTATGCCCTCGGGCTAGTCTGGGACCAAGAGCAAGAACATAATAATAAAAAAAATAAAAAAAATCGTCATTTTCGCAATACCGCAACAAGAAGCCATTTTATATCATGGCTTAGTTACATTGGCAATTTCCAACCGGATTTATACCGGATCCGAATATTCAGCCATTTCGTGAAATCATGAAATCTCACCAAGTTGTATGGAAGAAAGAGCAAGGTAATCGCCTAGCTATCCGAATGCGAACATGTGATGAAAAAGAATGCTTCTCAAATGCTGCTGTTATTTGTACTCATGGGACTCTGATCGAAATACATGCAGTTTTATTTTACCATAAGATTTGTACAAAATAAATACTACACAAAATCGAATCTTAGAGGTACATACATAATTTGTATGGCGCATTATTCTAATATCTTTGGCGCGAGTTTTGCAGTTTTCTAATTTCTTTGGCGTATTTTCTAATTTCTCTGGACATGTCCTAATTTCTTTGGCAATGCAATTTTCAAAATGCTAAAACTTGAAAATTCCTAATTTTGTGTAAAGCAGACTAACATATTTAAACATAGAATTAAGTCGTTTACAAGGTATGTTATCACATTCATTGAAAATATTAAAAAAGAAATGCGCCATAGAAATTAGAACATTTCAGACGAATTCTGATATTCACCCAACTCTATTAAAATTATTGAAAAAATGTCTTGTATTTTTACTTCCCCAATCTTTATTTCATTAGAGCATAATTTATAACAAACAAAACTATAGTCATTAAGGAAAGTTATAAGTATAATAGCAAGAGTTCCTTGTACAGTAATAAATCATTATGTTCACAAAAAAAGTTTCTTATAATCTTGTGCTGCATGATGTTGTGAGATGACGAGCTATATGCGGTTTGTTCAAATCATCAGCTTAGCAACTAGAGCAATTATTTAAAAAATCTATATTAAATACAAGAAAGTTGTGTTAGTTACACATTTTATAACTCAATAACGGCAGAACCGATTCGGCTGAAAATTGGTGGGGAGATAGCTTAGGACCCGGGGACGGATATAGAATACTTGTTATCTTCTTTTTTTGTTACCAAAAATCATAATATTTTATATTTGTAAGATAAGTTTGAACTTTAAAATTTGGCAAATTTTCTAATACTGCATTCAATGACCTTTGTCTCACTTATTTCCTACTAGCTTTTGCCTGCGACTTCGTCCGCGTGGATAATAGTTCCCGTTCCCGGGGGATTTTCGGGATGAAAACTATCCTATGTCCTTACTCGGGTTCCAGACTATATCTGTACCAAATTTCATTTAAATCGGTTCAGTGGTTTAGGCGTGAAGAAGTGACAGACAGACAGACGTACTGAGTTACTTTCGCAATTATAATATTAGTACGGATTAGTTTCCCCCGCGGTTTCACCCACAACTTTGGTTACTACTATGTGATATTATAAAGCCTATACAGACTATACAGGGCGTCCCACGGACATGCCACAAGGAGGGAAAGTCCACGGTCTTCATTTTATTTTAGACACTTTTATTTAGCAAAAGTAATCCTTGTAATGAAGCCTTTTGATCAATATGATGAAGCTACAAGGTGATTATTTTTTTCGTGTAACAGGTTAGATTTTCGGTTCAACCATGAAATTTTTAATATCCATGAATGCAGTCTAAATATTTTTTAGATTCAAAAAACGCCTTCTTTCAATAAAATATTCCATCTATACTGATATTATAAAGAGGTAAACTTTGTTTGTTTGATTGTAATTAATAGGCTCAAAAACTACTGGACTGGTTTTAAAAATTCTTTCACCGTTCTAAAGCTACATTGTCCACGAGTAACATAGGCTATATAATATCGAGCTATGTCCCACGGGAGCGAAACAGTAACCAAAAACCTAATGTTACGTGCGTGAAACCGCGAGGAACAGCTAGTCTACAATATTTAAGATACTTTCCCTCCATGTAGCATATCCGTGGGACGCTCTTTATAACATCATGCCTTTTGCCTTTTTCAATAAATGAGCTATCCAACACAAAAGTATATTTTTGATTCGAACTAGCACTTCCTGAGATCAACGCATTCAAACAAACTCTTCAGCTATAGATGAATATCACGTACTAACGACCCATAATAACAATGCAATAACCATTTGTCAATTAGATACACGTGTGAAAAACCATCAACCAGTGACCAATGAACTATGCCGGATCTGTAAAAAAACAAAAGTCATCCGTGATGTCACTACTGTGATGGGTTTCTGATTTCTGACAAGACGTCTGACGGTACTATCTTCGCTTTGGTTGAACGATTCACTTCTGCACTGAAAGTCGCGGATTCAATTTGCATACGAGTAAATGTTTCTTTGAACTAAAGCTTATTGTTTCGATTGTGATGGCTCGAGTAAGTGAATTAATATGTTTGCAAAGGCACACATGATATTATATTTCTGTTTTATAAAAAAAAATTTAAAAATGCCGGTAAATCCTAATGAGGTTTAGTATTTACGATTAACCACAATTTTTAAATATTTTTTTCAAACCGAGTGTGTGATGAGTTACACTAGGCCTTGAAAAAACAACCACGTCACATTTTGCGGTTAAACGCATCGAAACTAATTTATAATTAATTGATTACTACGTTGGGAAGCACAACTAATCTGTAACTATATAATTATTTAATCCTTTGAACACACGTGATTTAAGACACAATAGAAAGACAATAGCAGCCCGATTGCCCGACAGCCGGCTGTCGGTTGGTCGTTGAAAGGTTAAAATGGTAAACTGAGTGTTTGATTGACTGACTGTTGATATATCATCGCACAGCCCAAGCAGCTGGCCCTAGAGAAATGAAACTTGCAGGTTGTGTTATTTTTAAAGAGGCAGTATATAACCACTAAGGCTCGTATTAATAGACGTCACTCAACTCCGAGACGCTCTCAAGTCTCTTGCTGTCCTTGTCATTCTAAAGGAAAAAAATAAGGACAGCAATAAACTTGAGAGCGTCTCAGAATTGAGTGACGTCTATTAATACGGGCCTAAGAAAGGACTTTTGGAAATTCCAACCATAAAAAATAAAATAAAAAACCTTTATATTTCTTGCAAGTTAACAGATACAAAGTCTGTATTTACAGACTGAATTTTAAAAAAAACCTTTTGGTGCAAACTAAATTAATCCTAATCTAATAATAAATTTGCTTACTTTTCAAGAACCCCTGCGCGGGTGAAGGCCTCCTCCAAGGAAACCCATCTTTCCCTATAGACACAGCACAAGTGCTGTGTCCATCCAGTTTGAACCAATCCAATTCCAACCATAAATGGTTGAAATCGTGGATCGTTAATGGAAGCCTTTTTTTTTTGGGGAGTGAGAAATCGTCAAATGACTTCTTCCGTCCTTCGCCTCAGACTTTTACTGACTAAAACCCACTCATGTTCCTTCGGTTGCCCTTTATGTTCCGGGGTCACGGTAACTATTATAACCATTCCGCAACTAATGGAAGCATCGACATTCCCGCGGGCGAAGCTGCGTGCGAATGCTAGTTTCTATATAAATTAACAACTTACCCGTGACCTCTTCCAAATAGAAACCACAGACATCCTTTCCTCTCTTACTTATCTCGTGTAGTAATCAGAGGTCGTTAGTGGTCAGTAGTCGTCAGGTTGAAGGTCAAATAGTTTTAGAGAATAATGTGTTAAATCAATAAAAGAATGATTTATGTTATTAGCACTACCTACCATATAATATTTTGTATTTGTATTGTAATCACTATTTATATCTCAAAAGTGATCTTTCCATACGTCTTAACTGCATTAGACTGCAAGTGAGTTATTTGAGCTTATAAATTACTTTGTAAGGTATAAGTTTTCTGTACAATAAGATCAAATTCCGGAAATGTAGACCTAAATACGTCATACTGACAAGAAAACAAAAATTACCAATTTTTTTTTTAGTGAGGGAAATCATCAAATGACTTCTCGCATCCATTTCGTGTCAGACTTTTACTGATTAAAACCCACTTATGTTCCTTCGGTTGCTCTTTGTGTTCCGGGTCCACGAAAAAAAAATTACCATGAAATCAAATGGAATGATGAAACGGAAATGAAGTACCACAAAATTCCATTATTATTATATTTAATGTAAAATCATCATATTCCTAGAACAATATGACTTAATATGAGCGAGCTCTGTGTGAGTGACACATCATAATAGACTACGTAGTTCAGTAAATGACATATCTATCTAACTCGAATAGCGGATCGCTGTTGACACGGGCAGACGACCTTATTGATTTGGGCAATTCCCAAAGATCAAACGTACGTCTTTTGCCAAAATACACAATCGCGCGCAAAATTAATACATATACCTAAATGTCTTTTGTTTAGTTTTATTTCCGGGTTTGAGTTACTCAGTGGTGCTGATTCTCTTGTTCATAAACTAAACTAAATTTAACTTAAATGCGTCTTTCTCTTTCCATTTCTTAAAAAAAGGACAGAAGATACATTTTAGTTTAATCCTGTCAAATTAGACATAGCGCCTGAAGAAAATTGACGTTTATTTAGACGACATGTTTTTAAATCGCGTCAAAATTATCTATGGAGTGTCTAAATTTGACAGGACTTAGCTAATATTTTATCTTCTTTCCTTTTCTTAATTAAATGGAAAGAGAAAGATGCACTTAACTTAAATTCACATTAGTGTGTAAATAAGAGAATCGGCACCAGTATCTGTTTGACTTTTACCTAACTTCTTTAAACCTTCGAACACACGTGATTCGAGACACAATAGAATGGCAATAACAGCCCAACCACACGACAGCCGGCTCTCGCTTGGTCGTCGTAAGGTTAAGGTTGGCTTCTACATAGTTTAAACGGATTATGACATGAAGCACACTATCAGATCTCCATGTAACTTGTATCATTCCCGGTCCTGGTTTAATTTTGCATCAAAGAAGGTTATGTATAGAACTTTCGTTTGTTTGGGTTGGTAGGCATTGATTAATTGCCTATTATGGAGAGCTTACTACTAGAGTTTGTGCTTTTTAAGTACTTAACAATCTTTTCAGCGTCTTTTCCTACGTTTAATTCTAGTATGACGGTCGGCTTTAATTATAATTTATGCAGGCAAAATGAAACTATGAAATTTAAACTAATACTTAACCTTTACCTTGGGCTCCAAACCACTTCAGGTTCTACTCACTCACTACTCACTCCAAGTTTATCGTAAGTTAAGTTTATCAATCTACTAGGAAGTTTATAAACTTTCGTAAGATTTCGGTAGATTGATAAACTTACGGATCTTGTTATTTTCCGGTGACATATATACTGTCTCTTATCTCTAGAATCTCTGTTTGCATCAATCAATGTAAAAAAAAGAAAACCAAAAAGATAATATAAAATAAGTAATAGTATCACTTGTACCCCAACTATAAACACGGACCTTTACACCTTGAATAATAAAAAAAGTAAATCAAACCAAGAACTTGATTCTCGTACTTGAAGGTAAAATAAAACCCTTTTTATAATTAGGTCCAATTAACTGGTTATATTGATGTATTTGGGTTTGGTATTACCTTTTTTTAAAATAAATACTGTATCATCTCAATAATATTTACGCCAATACTATATAACTAGCTGTATCCTGCGGCTTTGCCTGTAGATTGGTAGACAAAGTTCCATTTCTCTTTGGAATTAGTATATTTTTTTTTGCGCAACGTCAAATGTCATATTTCTAGCTTGAATTATTTCGGCTGTTTATTTAGTATAAAGCCTTTCGTGTATACTCGGGGTTAGAATTTTTAAAAACCCTGACGGAGAGGTTTTATCAATTCGTTGACGGATCAGTCAGTCAATCAGTCTGTAAGTTTATTTTTTAACCGGGCTGCTCTTGCCTTTCTATTGTGTCTCAAATCACGCGTGGTCGAAGTTTTAATAAATATAGCTACTAAGATGATAACGCCCCAAATAGGAGGTGAGCAATAAATTGTACATACGTCAACCAAACTGACATAAGATTTATAGCACTAGTTAGGGTTGGTTTTTTAAAGTACCCCAGTAACTTTATTACCTGTTACAAAAGGTGAAGGATAACTTGGAACATACACGTAGCAAAGCAAACGCATTAAAACACGGATGTCCAGTATATTAAGTTTGGGGGCATCTCGTCGCCATACTGGGCAGAGCATTCACGAATACGAATGACACACATAAACTGCCTACTCGACGGCTTAAAAGATGTTATCGTGAGAACCATTTACTTTTTTGTAGCTCGCGTTTTTTCGTCTAAAAAAGTTATTGTGTAGTATGGAGAGCATCGTTACGTAGTTTTAGATAAAGAAGACGTTGTTTATATTACGTTTTATTTATTGCAAAAATGGAGAATTATATATACCTAAGGGCCAGGCATGGCTTCGTTTGACAAGCTGACAGCACACCTAATTTTAGGTGGCCATTACCGCTCCTAAACAATAAATTAGACAGTCGCAATACCAGAGATCCCGTTCGATGCCTATTGCCTTTAACTCTGAGACCAAGAAAACCAAAATGTCTCTTATTCGCGTAATTACATCTGCACTATTTTACCTTAAACTTGGAATGCAGTATTATAACGTACTAGTGTTCTTAATCCTTAAATATCGCACGTGACGGGGCTCTCTAGGGCTCTCCGGGCCTGCCGGAGTTGCGAAATAGTTCTAATCGTTACCGCGGCCCCGGAACATAAAGGGCAACCGAAGGAAGGGTTTTAGTCAGTAAAAGTCTGACACTCTCTCCCGCCCCGAGAGGGTGAGAGAAGTCATTCGATATTGCCCATCCTCCAAGAAAAGACGTAAATATAAAAATAAATACCAACTTCCTTTGGCTAACTACATAACATATGTAAGAACTTATCGTGACTGGAATTTTCCAGTAGTGGAGAAAGGGGTAATCACGATAACACCTCGACCCACTATTAAAGTGCGAACCGAAGTTTTGGACTAATTTAAAAATTCATAAAATAATAATAATATTTGTGAGAGCTTCAATCCTAATAACTTTTGTTTTATCGATGGGAAATCATCAAATGACTTCTCACGTGTTTTTTTTTGTCAGACTTTTACTGACTAAAACCCACCCTTGTTCTTTCGGTTGCTTTTTATGTTCCGGGGCTGCGGTAACTATTACAACTATTCCGCAACTCGCCAAATAGCTTCAGTAATCGAATACTACGCTAACAAATACAAAAGGCCTAGTTTCAAATTTCACGATGAACAAATCGTTAATAACTTAAAACCTTATAAACATTAGTTATTTTTAGGAAAGGTTGGTTAATTTAAAATAAAAGGTTTTTTTATTAATTTACAAACAAGTTTGTTAAGTAAAGATTTAAGGAATAAATGATATCATGAGCTTTTTTTTTTTTTTTTTTTTTTTTGGTGAGTGGGAAATCATCCAATGACTGCTCCCGTCCTGGGTGCGGCGGGAGGGCGTGTCAGACTCTTACTGACTAAAACCCACTCATGTTCCTTCGATTGCCCTTTATGTTCCAGGGTCACGGTGACTACTATACACATTCCGCAACCATATCATGAGCTAAGTTATTATTTTTATATGTGAAATATTAAATCGACAACTTCGATTCACACTATCATAAAGCCCTCCAGTGGTAAAGTCCTGTCCAGCTTTTTTTAGATATTTTGTAATACTGTTAAAAGGTTACGAATAGTTAAGAATTTAGCGCAGAAAATTCAGAAATTTTAACGGCTATACTAATTTCTAATCACGCGGGTAAACTGGCGGGGATCAACTAGTACTCAATAGTCATTACTGACGCGAAGGGCGCATTCTGAATCACACTAGCGCACGCACAACGATTGGAAAACCAACACATTAAGTGTTGTGAAAAACAAATCTTTAATAATCATTAAAAAAACCCGTATTGGTTAAATATTTAATAGCATATTCGGTTTTCCACTATGAACCAATCAGTTCTCAAAATCAAGCCATCATTATACACGAAAGTTTGTGAGGATGGATGATGATGATGGATAAATATTTGTGACTCTCTTGATTTAACCTTTCAACGACCAACCGTCAGCCGGCTATCGCGCTGCTATTGTCTTTCTATTGTGTCTCAAATCACGTGTGTTCGAAGATTTAAAGGCTGATCAGAATAAAAATAATAGTTTATTTTTTGTTTTTATGCTATATTTACTTGCACCTCCACTTGTCTCCCAGTATTTAATCAGATATCGTAGTTTTTGACCAATTTTCCGGTTTTCAATTGAAGAAAAAATATAATAAGTAATAACTAGCTTTTGCCCGCGACTTCGCCCAGTTGAATGTCGAAACTTCCATTCCTTATTAAAATCCTTCAAGGTTGTCATTTTTAAAAATCCTTGCTTAGGGCTTACTTGTTCTTATCAAAGAACCACCAAGTTTTATGTCTCTCAGACCAGCAGTTTGTTGATATGCTGTTCGTTGATGTATCAACAGTTACTCAGTTTACCTTTTATATTTATGAATAACTTTATAGTCGGGTCACGCTTTTATTTCTAGTTATTATTAATATATAAATTAACACTAAATATCTACAACAGTATAAATAGTAGATATAAAAATAAAAAATAGATATACAAAACTTATAAATAATTCATGTTCAGTTATTGCAGCACTAAATAGTTAATTCTCGACATTAATGTTAGGAAAAGTAATAATAATTACTTATTGTATAACCAACATATTTACTGTTAGATACCTCAAATGCAAATGGGCTTATAAAAGATATTATATACTATTTAGCCAGGGAGGGTAACTTCACAGGGCTTCAGAAAACTCTTCCGCATCGCTGACACCGTCTGCGCTTGATGGGTTTTTCTGACAAGAACTCTGAACCTAGATTATATCCGGGTTGAGGTTGCAAAATTGTGTTCTCAGGAACTTTGTCATCTTGTAAATTCTGTGCTTAACCTCAACGAGTTGTATATTCTATATTAACCGCAAAACCTTGTTTTTGAATTTTTCGCTTGAACTTCGGTCAAAAATTAAAAAGAAAATCAAGGTTTGATGATGGCAGACCAGAGAAATCGAGGGAACTTTCAAAAATCGTAGGGGCCACTAGTGCGTTTGTAAGTTTTTCAATAAATATTTTATTAAAGCACTACAATTTAATAAGGGTCTGGAGTAGATCTGATGATGGAGCCGAGAGACAGTCGAGGGAACTCCTCAACAATTTACAGCTGCTACTTTGTGTTTGAGCTTGTTTAATTTGTATTGATAAGAACTTTACACCTAGATGGGTTGTGACTGTATTAGGGGTCTGATGATGAAGACGAAAGATAGTTCAGGGAACTCTTCAACGGTTTACAGTAGCTACCTTGTGTTTGGACTTAATTCATTTAAATTGATGAGAACTTTGCACCCATATAGGTTGTAATGAAGGTCTGCAGTAGATCTGATGATGGAAACCATATACAGTCGAGGGAATTCCTCAACGATTTACAGCATTGAAGTTTAACTTAAGACATAAACTACCTACTCGTCATGCTGATGCGTCAATCAATGAAAATCAAGAGACTTTTGAGTTGCGTAATCGCGTCATCTCTAGCAATGCTCTTTCGTCGTGTGGCCTACTCAATACCTTGTTTGGTGCTTCTCGAAAACTTCATCAAGAACAAAAAAAAATCGACGAAATATACATTGACGATATGTGCGTTACTTCAATTTCTATTTTCGTTTTATAAGATTGTAAGTAGTTTTATTTAGAATAAATTACTTTGAAAGATATTGGGACTCTGCACTCAAAAGTAAAAAATAAAAAACTTTTTCCAAAAAAATAATAACCGCCTTCGAAAACTATAAACACAAAAACAACTAAAATTTTGGTCGGTGGCTTCTCATCTGCCAATCAATTTGTGTTACCACAGACTTCCGAAATTTTATTTATTTTTGTGTTTTTAGTTTTTGAAGGCAGTTATTATTTTTTTGGAAAAAGTTTTTTTAATAACCAATACAGCTGAGGGTTTGAATCTTGACCTCTGAGTTTCCTTCTCCGTTTTTTCTCAAGAGCAGTGCAAATAAAATAGGTTGACTCTTATCTTGCTGTACATAACGATTAAGGGCTACGCACATTTATTCAGCTCCATTCAGCTTATGCCCATATAAAACAACGATTTTGTACGGAAGCTGAACGGACGCGGAAAGCTGAACGGACGCGTACGCGTCTTCATACAAAGTCGTTGTTTTCTATGGACATAAGCTGAATAGAGCTGAATAAGTGTGCGTAGTCCCTAAAAGTGACTTTGCTGTTTATTCAGTGTAAATAAATCAATAAAAATAAATGTAAATCAACTGTCAGTTCACTCTTGTACGAAAATTGAATGTTCAGTTAAAATCTAAAACTTTAGTAATGAAATTGAAAATCTAATAAAAAAAATACCATTTGTAGTACCTTACGTATGTACAACAACGTAAAGCATCGCCATTAAAATTGTGGCTATTGTAGGTAAGTATTTCTTAGAGCTGTCTTCTTCAGATCAGATGACTAGGCAAATAATAAATTGTTAGTCATTTGCGTAATATTGAGTAATAAATGGTCTGTATTACAAGCTGCAGCTTAGAAGAAACACAGGAAACCATAAAATAAGGCGTTGAGCTTTAGCAGATAAACACATCGGATAAGAACACTCAACGGTCCATAAAGTTGACTTTATTTAAAAATACTGCCCCCTTTGATTTTACTCACGATATGTCTTGTTAGGTCTTTGGTTACTGCTCCAGTCTGCGTGATGCTAATAGCATCACGTAATCACAGGTTACATAGTATGTAACCTGTGTTATTATGAAGTGTTACACTTTAGTTTCAGTAAAATACATAGATTTTGTGGGACAGTGCAACAAACATCCATACATCCATCAATTAGGGTTTCGTACCAAAATGGTGCAAAAGGAACCCTTATAGTTTCGTCACGTCCGTCCGTCCATCGCACGGTCAGAACTACAAAGATAAAACTTTACATGTGACAAAGTGCTAAATTCAAATCACGAAAAATATTTATTTAGGGTCCCACCCCTATGCTTAAAGTGGCGATGATTTCGCGTCTACTCCAAAATTTCAGGGTCTTGTTAAAACAAGTGCCAAATCTTAAACCTTGACATAATGCGAAAGGTTGTTAAACTTTAATGCGAAATGGTTCGTTACGGAACCCTATTCTATGCGTGGCCTGACACGCACTTGACCATTATTGTGATATCGTTTAATTTTTATTATCGTTTTTATTATTATCGTGGAATTTTATCCAGAAAAACATAAAAACAAGATGAATCTTCAAGATGGCTTATAAATACCTACACAATATGTACATTATTACGTGCGTACTAAAATATCCGCACTTATGTAGTTTACCTTGTAGGTATAATGATTATATACTTGTCATCATGCTCATGTGCATAATAATTATATACTTAGATATTGAAATGTGTGTTTTTCCCAATTATTTATCAACGTTCTAAAAAAAACCACTACGTCGTTGGTCGAGTGATGCTACCACGAATGTTAAAAATAATGTTCTGGATTTCACTAGTGTTACTGGATTTTCCACTAGGAAAGTTTTAGAATCTGCCCAGATTGTTAATTTTTCACCAAATTATAGCAAGATTAGTTTTTTCCATACACTTGATATGTAAGTGTACCTACTGTAGAATATGGCGGATTCTTGCAGTAAGATAAAAAGGAGATAAAATACCTATTTTAGCAATAGATGGAAGTTGGAGAGAATAGTAGTAATAGTAGCTTTCAAAAAAAGCTTTTTTAAAAAAAAGATAACCGACTTCAAAAACTAAAAGCTCAAAAATAACTATTTCGGAAGTCGGTGGCAACACAAATCGACCGGCAGAAGAGAAGCCACCGACTTCCGAAATAGTTATTTTTGAGCTTTTAGTTTTTGAAGTCGGTTATCTTTTTTTTAAAAAAGCTTTTTATTTTTTACTTTTTAGTTAGAGTCTCAGTGTCTGTCTACGTTTTAGGGTAGCTCTCAAAAAAACTTATAATCTTATAAAAATCTACAATCCAAGAAAGCAAAACGCGATATTTGCGGGCAACGTCACGGGATATCTATTAGTGTTATATACTAAAACCTTCCTCAGAATGTAACAAACACTTTGCTGAAAACCGCATCAAAATCGGTTCAGCCAAACGCGAGATAATCGCGGACAAACATACATACATACATACATACAGGTCGAACAGAGAACCTACTTTTTTTTGAAGTCGGTTAAAAAAGAAACAAGAAAGCGATTTTGCGTTGTTTTCAATTCAAAGTACGTAAAGCTGATTAGTGCCAATCAGTCTAACCTAGAGGAGTCGTGTTATTCAGTTACTGAGTTGTAGTGGTCTGAAAGTCGCTACACATAAAACATTAATTTTTTACTGAGTCCGTTAGAATGTAAACCGACCCTAATATAATTGGCTAGTCTAGATTAAAATTTAAAGTCAGATGATAACCCTGTCTATGTTAAGATATAATATGATTATGAAGTCATATATATCAACAAAATCAATTAAAACCAGTTGAAATATCGGTAAAAAAAACGTAAGTTAAGATTTTGAAGGAGTATACATCCAAAGAAATTGGCGCGTATTTGGAACAGGCTTCTAATTGTCGATCTATGTCATACATTACTGATTATTCTAAATATACATAACTGTATATCCGCATAAACTAACGCGGTAGCTATAGCAAAGTAAATACCCTTTTACACAAATATCATTAAATTAATATTATGTAGAATTGGATGTAATCACACTACATACTTCCGATGTCACTCCGCGTAATCTTTAATCATTTGTCATATACACATGGCGTAGTGTTATGTACTTATTTTTTGTCCTTACATATCAAGGTTAGGGTCAACCTTAATTTAAAAGTAGTTCCTTTGGACCGACCACTATTTTTTAAAATACAATGACAGAATGTAAACAAGCCTGTCCACCCTGAAATCTATGAAAATTATCCGTGTATCCGGCTATAGAAACTCAATCCGATTTGGTTCCGTAAATTACCTTTTATAACTGTGATGTTACACTTAAGTGAAGTTTTTGATATAGAGCTAGTGTAAAAAACGTAGTGGTTCAAAACAATTACTATCTTTTTCGTAAAGCTGCGTATTAATGTGCGAGCTTAGCGGTTATTTACCTGCGCTGAGTCAGCGGAGCACCGCGCGTCTCCAGCTCGTATAAATACTTGACTATAGGCGTGCACCACCAACATTAACACACAGAATACGCGACAATGAAGACTGTAAGTAATTACGATCACAAAAATATATTATTGGCATATAATATTTTTCGTTATCTTTAACAGTTTAGATGTTGGCTGTATTCGTGATATATTTTCATAATTTAAAAAATATACGAGTATTTGATATTACCCATACATCCTAGAAGTTTTGTTGTAATCTTAGAACCCAAACTTTTGTTTGTTCACAGCAAGTTGTTATGTAAAATAGCTTTAGCAATCATGTGTTCCCTGTTTCAGTTGCTGTGCACTGGTTTGCTGGTAAGCGCGTGCGTTGCGTACGCATGGGCCATTCCCGTGGAGGCGGCTGCGTTGTCCAGCGACGCGGCGCCGGCGCAGGTGGCGGTGGTAGAAGCTGAAGAAACACTGCAGCCAGCAGAGTCCCACTGGGGGAGGTGGGGCGGCCACCGACGCGGCTGGGGCGGACGCGGCTATGGTGGCGGCTACGGGGGAGGATACGGCGGCGGCTATGGAGGCGGCTATGGCGGCGGCTACGGTGGTGGCTTCGGAGGCGGCTACGGCGGTGGCTTCGGGGTAGGCTTCGGAGGCGGATACGGGGGGGGCTACGGAGGAGGCTACGGCGGCGGCTGGGGACGTTAAAACCAGTGTCTAGTGAAATTGCCCGCAATATTTAGTAGTGACATCTGTGATGATACCCTTAACATTCGAATTAAATTATAATTATAATCATTAAGTTCAACTACGACTGGTGTTTTTTTCGAGATGTTAACGTTAAAAATTGAAGTGCGTAAGACGAATGAGTGAAGTCACAAATCAGTTGGTATAGAGTGCATTGTATACATGTAACATTAGTCTAAATAACCAGAACTAATTTATCGACTGAATAAACGTTAACGTTTTAAATTACGCAATACAGTGGATTGTTTGCCAAAAGCCTTTGGTTTCAAAGATCGGTATCGAGTTTGTGATCAGTAAATATGGCGCAAAAACATAAGGTCTCTTCTAATACTGGCTCATTATAGTGACAAAAAAATATTGACCCAATAAGCTTTCAAAAATTGGATGTATATTAGATTATTAAGAGCAGCAGATATTCGTTATATGATCTTAATAGAACTAGAGCTCAATTAAGAAAAACGATTGAGCAATATATTATTTGTCTTCTGCATTGTGAGATCAACATAATTATGCATAACTCACTGACACTAATGAAGACTCTAACTATTCTTTGTTAAAGAAATTACTTTACAAACACATTCCTGATAAGATCTGCATAAAACATAGCATAATATATAGGGATAAAATACTCTCCTTTTAAGTTCTTTGACAATATGTCTAATCTGCAGACATTTAAAATATTATCTCTGTAAATTAAACAATAACGTTTATATTATGGGTATTACTTTGAAGCTTAAATCACAATTATAGTACTTGAAGACCCGTTATCATATTCATACATATTATAAATCGATGAAATTGTTTGTTTGTATGTTATAATAAATTTCCATACGAGTGGAAAAGTTTATATTATGGTCGCCATTATGAACAGTAAACATAATATTGCACTACAAAACTTATTGCATAAACATAATGATTTAACAAAAATTAAAAAAAAATACAAAGTAGACGAAATAGAAGATGGACGAAATAAAGGAAGTGATTTCAACAAAAAAATAATGCTCTGGCTATAAGAAAGGGTAGCAGGAACGACTGCTGACTGTAGATTCTTGGTTAGGGAAAATGTTATTGGGTTTTCCAACTGAAAATTTCCATCAGCAACGGAAGTGTGATATACTCGTGCCTCGGAATGTACCTAATGCCTGATTCCAGCTGTCAATCCCGCCACACTATTCCCAACCACTGCAACTCCTAAAATCGAGAATCAACAGTGGAGTCTCGGAGAAACGATTCCCTTGTCTTGGATCCCACAACGAAATTAATCAGAAAAGAACAGCAGAGGAGTAAGAACAAATATGTTTTCCACTTCCCTCTATAACAAACAGGAGACAGAACAGAACTAGGAAAATAGGCACAAAGGGGCGATCACAACAGGGAGAAGCTCAGATTGCCTAGCACCACGGAATAAAGTTAGTTAAATTACTAGGTCTTAAAATTGAATCCAATAATGGGTATGGCAAAAGCGCTAGAACGCACAGAAATTGGTTCTAGTTTCCACAAGGTCCGCGTAATTAACGGAGCTAAGTAAGTTTTTAAAAGATAAAAACTCAAGTGCAGTTCAGCCTTCACGGGAACACATCCTATAAATGTCACCTTATTCTAAAATTAAGCCATTGGTAAACCCATCAAGGAATTATTTATAAGTCGCTTCCTAACCACAAGTGAGAAAACAAACAACAAATTCAATCGGCCAAAGCTCACAATAACATAATTAGCATCACTAAAGTAACTTAACATAAACGGTAAACAACCCAATAAATTGTTATATGGTTTTTAAGCAATTCGAGCAAAAACAAAGTAAATTGACGTCATTGTCACACGTAAAGGTAAACTTGGTCAAGTGGATCAAGTTTTTCTTTACTTGATCAAAGGGTAAAAAAGTAACACTTTGTTTTCCATCGTTCTATTTAATCCTTTTGCTGCGAAATCATGGAGATATCAAGAAGAAATCCCTATAAACTGTGAAAAAAAGAAACGTCCATGTTGACTTAGTCTAAAAAATCGGCGGTTTTTGACGCATTTCGACAATCGTTGGGCCATCAAAACTTCTCGTTTTCTCATTTGTAAACAGAAAATGCCAATTATTTTATACTGAACCTTCAAAGCGCACCTCCAATTTGCACTCAGCCGTTTTCTTTTAGATCCGTAAACAACATAAGATGTAACTTGTGCTCGTACACACACACTGCAAGTAAGTGAGTGCATTAGCACATTTATTAGCGAACGTTTATTTACAAATATTTATTATTCTCACATTGATCAAGATTATTCACACTTCTCACGCTAGTCACTATTAAAATTTAAATTTATTTCCCTATGCGTGTTTTGAGTTTATTTAAAGGATTATATCATTAAAATTTGCAAAGTTACGAATAGAAGCTAGTTTTAAATAATATCATTTGATTGAAATTAACTTGTGCCCCCGACTTCTTTTTTTAGGGTTCCGCACCAAAATAGTACGAAAAGAACGCTTAAATTTTCGTCATGTCCGTCCATACTTTGATTAAATGTGAGTGCTAGAAAAAAAACTTTGCATAAACAAAATCGACAAAGTGCTATAATAAAATTTAGATTTTTTTCTTTTAAGGTTCCGTAGTCAACTAGGAACCCTTATAGTTTCGCCATCTCTGTCTGTCCTTCTGTTTGTTTGTCTGTCCGTCCTCGCTTTATCTCTGTGACCGGTAGCTAGAAAGCTGTTTGGTACCAATATGTACATCAATCACGCCCGCCGACAAAGTGGTAAAATAAAATTTGGAAAAAAAATGTTTTATCAGGACTTTTGAACCGAAAAATCTGAAAAGTAGAACTTTATAAGGACTTTCTAGTAAAATTATTTTGAACAGTTTTTGTACTAAAAAGACAAAAAAGTTGAACAAAACAATTTCTGGACTTTTTTTTTTTTTTTTTGGTGAGTGGGAAATCATCCAATGACTGCTCCCGTCCTGGGTGCGGCTTGAGGGCGTGTCAGACTCTTACTGACTAAAACCCACTCATGTTACTTCGATTGCCCTTTACGTTCCAGGGTCACGGTGACTACTATACACATTCCGCAACAACAATTTCTGGACTAAGTTTGTAGTAAGTGGGAACACTTATTGTGACGGACGGGATACTACGGAACCCTACACTGAGCGTGGCCCGACATGCTCCTGGCCGGTTTTTTTGTACCTCCCGCAACATTTGTTGCTAAGACGATTTTTATTTAGACATCCGTTTTAGAGATAATTTGTAATACCCCTTACCTCCCTCTAAAAAATAAACGGGAGACCATTGAATTAACTTCAAACCTTCGAACACACGTGACACGTGATTCGAGACACAATAGAAAGACCATAGTGGCGCGTCAGCCGGCTTTCGCTTGGTCGTTGAAAGGTTGAAGAAAAACTATAACACGTTAGATAAGTTTGTTAGACCAGGAGTTATAGAGGCCTAACTTGAGAAAAGCAGATAATCTTAGACCTGAACTCCATACGGTAATACAAAACCGGCCTAATTCGAAACGGTTGTGAAAATGGTGGTTTCGGAACCCTATTATAGCACTTGGCCAATTTCACGAATAACTCAAGTATACCTTAAAGCTTATTAAGTATATTAATACTTTACTGACGATATAATAAATTAATTGGGTACTATTACATAAAACAAAAATAACCACCGGCTTTTAATTCACGTTTTATTTTTATGCATGCAGCCGGGTTTAGATTCGTTTTAAATACTTTAAAAGACCACAGTCACAGAGATATTTAGTACTAGCTTTTGCCCGCGACTTCGTCCGCGTGGTTAATAGTTATCGTTCCCGGGGAATTTCCGGGACGAAAAACACCCTATGTCCTTTCTCGGGTCCCAGACTAAATCTGTGCCAAATTTCATTCAAATCGGTTTAGCGGTTTAGGCGTGAAGAAGAGACAGACGACTTAATACGATAAGACGACGAATTATAGTGTAATCAATGGGACAAGGCGCTGATTCCTGACATACAGGTTTTTACCTAGTTTGGGTTTCAGAGGCTTCATATGATTTGTAACCTCATATTATGTCAATAAAGATTATTATTATTTATTATTTGACTATTAACCGAATGAGGAAGGCTGCGAACCGGATGCGCACAGCCAAACAATGGACTACAGCTTTATTTTTTCGCGATTGATTGTTATCAAATACTGACAAACTAAAGCTTTACTTACTTAAAAAAAAAAACCAGATCAAAATGTTATATCTCTATTATCTCAAGAGTTAGATTTAGTCCAATATTAATTTTCCTTATTATATTTACGTCATAAAGGAAGAACACTTCATAAGCATTTTAAACAAAATGTACTTATTAATTAAGATTTGGATTTATCAAGAAAAGTAAATCAGGAACAGATTACAGCCACAACTGAACCCTTGAGTTTTATGCCATTCTATCCAAAAACCCTTTTTTTGTGGGAGTGGGAAATCATCAAATGACTGCTCCCGTTCTGGGTGCGGCGGAAGGGCGTGTCAGACTTTTACTGCCCTTTATGTTCCGGGGTACTAATTATAAACATTTTGCAACCCCGGCAGACCCAAAAACCCTTCATATCTAACACTGTTTAAAATATGTTTTCTCTCTTTCGCAGTACCTATATATTTTTAAAAGCAATATTAACAGCGTCTACCAATTGCAGTTGTGTTATAAAAGGATTATTGTGTCTAACTCCATTAGATTGAGTTAGACACTTTTAAGAGATTACAGCTTTTATTTTAGGGTTACGATTGAGTTGGTTACAATTAATTAAATCAAATTGATTGTGTACATAACATTTCTGTTTAACATATAGCGTTGGTTTGTTAAACAGAATATCTCTGAACGCAGATGTGTGACAAATTGCTAAGACTTAGACGTCACGACCAACTCAAAAACATATTTTCTGATATGTTAACTGCTTCTTACAGAATAATAAGAGCAACGTGTAACTTTTGTGCAAAACGTGTGTGTGTCAAAATTATTGTGTTACTACTGTTTAATAGGAGCTTGTTTTTTTAGGCACAAGCTTACAAGTAATGTTACACCAACAGCAGGTTCTACAACACTATAAAAGCGTACGAGTCCAAGAACTCCTTTGAACTACTTTGACGAGTATGAATGCCGATGCAAATACATGACACGTTTCAGTTTAAATATCAGGTCTCATGAACTATAGATAATCAATATTATTATATCAGTCAGGAATAGTCGGGTCACGTCAAGTGATAAAATGGCTAGGTGCTCATCCATTTAATAACTTGACGTGACCTGACTTGCTAGTATTAATTAAAAACGCATTTCCTCAATGTTGAGTCATTTTATGTAATATCTGAACAGGCGCACACAAGTGATCCATCAAATTTTAGTTATTGTTATAAACATTAATGTGTACAACATTGTAAAAGATTTTTTAATACATCATTAACACAGGACTACTTATTGTGATCTCCACATCCTAATCCCGGGTAACGTGAAGCAATTTGATAAGATTGATTGCCTTGCTTCCTACTCTGGTAACTACTAGTTATAACTAACACAGTTCTGTAAATGGTCACCGAGATATACAATTTTGCTTTCCTCGGCAGGGACGTTTGGGATTTGATGGTGTAAGGCAAGTTGTAAGTAACTTACACCATCGAATCCCAAACGTGGGTCATTTTTGTTTGACTTACACATTAAGTTTTCTTTACAGTGATTCTTTTGTAATAAAACCTCTACCAACCAGCAACCCTATAATTTATCGCAGTTAGAAAGATATTGGTATACCTACATAAATATGAAGCGGCGCAACTTAGATGAGGCCTACCTGTTTTCAATAATAGATCGTGATTAAATTGATGGAAAAAAATATTTTGTTTCATTATTTTTGGCTGGAAAAAAAGACCGAAAGATTACCGAAGACATGGCGTATTTATCAACACAAGTTACTAGTAGTAAAATAATCTCTCAAAAAGTTCATTGAGGATTAGATCATTTTTGCGTAACTACGACCGGTTCCTAATGGGTTTATTAAGAACAAAGAAGTCACTTAAACGGATTTTACATGTCTGCCGTGCTTTGATCCGAGTTTTCAGCGACGTTTGTAACTTTAAGTGCTAATGACCTTGTTCAAAGACTTTTGTTCCTAACAGTACGAAATAAACTATTCTTTATTTTCTTGTATTAAGGTTTAAATCAACGTGGCTACAGACAATCCCATTAATTTTTTAAAGCTTTTTGTTTAACCAAAGTTCACAGGCAGTTAGCAAAACAGGATCTAAGTTTTTCCCCTTTAATAAGTTTAATACCTCGAAACTGGCAATAACGGTTAAGTCGTTTTAGTAAATTGCGCCTGAGCATTATCTAGTTAACTAGCGACCGTCCCCAGCTTCGCACGGATGTTACAAATCTTTAAAAATCCCGGCTTTTCTCTAGTATAATAAGCATGTATTATACATATAAACCTTCCTTAAGAATCACTCTATCTATTAAAAACCACATCAAAATCCGTTGCATATTTTTAAAGATCTAAGCATACATAGGGGCAGATGGCGGATAGCGACTTTGTTTTATACTATGTAGTGATATACCAAGACTAGTTCTACTAGGTACATTATATTCTCAAACCTTGAGAGACATGAGACTGTGTTCCATGACTAAGATCAAGTTCAAAACTGGTAAGGAAACCAGTTTTAATGTAAACAATACAATATGCGTTATGGAATGATAGATTTTGGGTATTAGCATTAAACGTTTGTAGGTATGTATGCGTTATGTTTTTTTTTTCCTAAAGGTAAGAAAAAACATAAAATGATCAAAGGTTTTCAATTAATACCGCTCGCGTAAGCTAAGTGGTGGCATTCCGCGTATCTGTAGCATAATTAAAAATAGCTATACGTAGCGCTATTTTGTAGCGTAGGCTTACCACATCATAGTAGCGTAGGCGAAGCGCATCAAACTTAGCCGTAATTTTGCGCGTTTTTGTGGCGTAGTCATAACCTAACAACGACAAGAAGAGGCGTAGTAGCCGCGTAGCAACCGCGTACCGGTGGAATTATAGCGCGCAGCAATAACATAAAGTTTGAATTTTAATTAGTCAATATGGAAACGTGAAATGTTTTGATACTTATAGTCAACTACATAAAATGGAAATTCGTTACATCAAAAGACCGTTTAATCGCTACAACCTTGACCATCAAACTGACAACATTATTTTTTATACTCGAGTGACCATGAACACGAACATTTTAACACGTGACCTCGCTAAGGTCTTATTATTTAAACCGCAAACTGTCATCTGGAAGGCGCTTTTATCTGTATGGCAATGTGGTTGGAATAATTTCATCAAGGGCCGACTCATCCATCTTTTCTTTACATCCGTTCGTGAGCGGCTGACTGGGACATGGTGGGGGTGAAAACATTTTTTAGGGTTTCGTACCAAAATGGCACAAAAGGAATCCTTATAGTTCCGTCATGTCTATCCGTCCGTCAGTTAGTGCTAGAAAGCTGTGATGGCAGTCCATGTAATGGACTTTAAAGGAAAACTTTAACAGCTTAGATGCAAACGATATGCATGGCCTGACACGCACTTGGCCAATTATTTTAGGATAGTTGCTTCGTGTTTATATGATATATCACTGATTTTCATCTGAATGTGAATATGAACAATTTGCACATAATAATGAGAGTGTATTATTTAACAATGTTATGATATTATATTACAACTAACTGTTCCTCGCGGTTTCACTCGCGTTACGTTAGGTTTTTGGTTACTGCCTCGCTTCCGCGGGACATAGCGTGATATTATATAGCCTATGTTACTCAGGGATAATGTTGCTTTCGAATGGTGAAAGAATATTTAAAATCGGTCCAGTAGTTTTTGAGCCTATTCATTACAAGCAAACAAACAAAGTTTTCCTCTTTATAATATTAGTAGATATAGATGTGTTCAGGTTACGAACGACTCTAGCTAAGCTACAGACCTACAACTAGTTTAGAATTAAACATAACCTTTTATTTTAGAACCCCCGGGCTTCACCCAGTTGAAATGACTCTTACCTGCTTATTACTTATATTCTTCACATTAGTTTCGTCGCTGAAGGAATTTGTATCGATTCTCCCGGACCTATTGAGATTCATTACCTCGCCTCGGTGTTTTTTTTTTGTTTTCAAGTGTTGCTGTTGTTGCAAATTGTGAAACGAACTTGTGCCAAAAAACATTGCTAATAAGCAATATGCTAAGAAACAAACATTATTCCCTTTTATTTTCAACTAGACGTCCCCCGGTTTCACCACCGATTATCAGATTTTTGGTTATTGCGCCGCTCCCGTGGCTCATAGCGTGATGTTATGTAGATTTTTCAATGCTAAATAACTGTAAGTTTCAACAAAACACGTTCATCAGTTTTTTTAATAACAAACACCTTTACAAACTTTGTCAAATAATATTACCATTTTTAATTAAAACTCACGAAAGAGTTTTCTTATCTTCAAACTTACGTTCATAACTGGCCGTCACACAACAGCAACACGACACACGTCACAAAACAGGTAACGCCCACTGCTTGTTCAGACAAATAAGAAATAAAAAAGAAACACAAATGGCGTTTCAAATTTTTTGAACGAAAGAAGACCAGCAATCCCTATTAAATAATAAATCAAAGAAGATCCATTGAGGTTGTATTCAAAATAGTATTAGAACTTTTACAAAATATTAGTAGTAGAATTCCTGTAAGGAGGCTATAGGTGTATGGTTCTTCTGCAAAGAGGCTATTGTCTCAATAACTATGAATAATACGTGATGCTGGCAACTTTTCATAAAAACAAATTAGAAATGCCTTTTAAGTTATTTTTTTATTTTATTTTTCTTTTTGTTGCAGTCGAGTCGACAACAAGCGGAGTCAACTAGACTTATTGTTTTTTTTTATTTGTCTACAGAAATAATGGCTGTCACCTTTTTACATGCAACACAAAATATGATATGACGTTGGTTTGTTTGAAGTTGACTTTCGTTGGCTGATCAAATGAACGTCATTCTTAATCATTAACTAGCTTTTGCCCGCGACTTCGTCCGCGTGAAATAATAGTTCCCGTTCCCGGGGGATTTTCGGGATAAAAACTATCCTATGTCCATTCTCCGGCCCCAGACTATATAAATAAATAAATAAATATCTTAGGACAACTCACACACGGTCATCTGATCCCAAGCTAAGCAGAGCTTGTGTTATGGTAACCAGACCACTGATATACATACTTATATACTTTCTAAATACATACATATTATTATAGATAAATTACACCCAGACACAGAACAAACAATCATGCTCATTACACAAAGTTTGTCGTGGGTGGGAATCGAACCCACGACCTCCGGCTTAGCAGTCAGCGTCACTAACCACTAGACCAACAGGCCCGTCAGTATATCTGTACCAAGTTTTATTTATTCAAATCGGTTCAGTGGTGTAAACATGAAGAAGAGACGGGCAGACAGAGTTACTTTCGCATTTATATTAGTATGGAGTATGGATTACTTTTTATTATGAGATTTTTTAAAACTGGTTTTAATAAGGAAAATCTTTTATTTTATACTAGCTGTTCCACGCGGCTTCATCCGCGTAATGATAGGTTTTTAGTTAATTACTCTGTGCAAGATCATGGCTGGAAATGCCTAAAGGTTATTTTTTACCGTATTTACTACATCCATACTAATATTATAAATGGGAAAGTGTGTCTGTCTGTCTGTCTGTTTGTCTTTCTTTCACGGCAAAACGGAGCGACGAATTGCCGTGATTTTTTAAGTGGAGATAGTTGAAGGGATGGAGAGTAACATAGGCTACTTTATGTCTCTTTCTAACGCGAGCGTAGCCGCGGGCAGAAGCTAGTTTTTAATAGATGCTTCGGTCCTATTTATATAGCCTATGTTACACGCTTTATATTGGTGAAAGAATTTTACAAATCGGTTCAGTAATTACGGAGCCTATTCAATGCAAACTATCTTTCATCTTTATAATAAAAGTATAGACAAACTTTGTTGTCCTAAAAATAAAAAAAAACACACACAAAAAATAAAAAAAACATCCAATTGGGTGCGAAAGTTTTTCGCGTACATACACTTCAATTTTTTATTATTATTTATTTAGATAAATTTAAATTGAAATGGTCTAGATTGATTAAGTATGCTGTTAAGCACCATCATTGAAATCCTAAGCTAAACTACATGATACCTACATATCAAGTTCGAGGGATTTGCCAGTTTTAATGGCCCGTGTCAGGTGAGCTAAAAAATCATTGCGTAATATACAAGGTCATACAAAAGATATTTTGACGTTATAACAGGTTACTAGATAATACTTAAAACTTGCTAATATTTAAAAATCCACTAGTTTCATTTTTAGGGTTCCGTAGTCAACTAGGAACCCTTATAGTTTCGCCATGTCTGTCTGCCTGTCCGTCCGTCCTCGCTTAATCTCTGTGACCGTTAGCACTAGAAAACTGAAATTTGGTACCAATATGTATATCAATCACGCCGACAAAGTGGTAAAATAAAAATTGGAATAAAATGTTTTATTATGGTAGCCCCCCCTATATGTAAAGAGGGAAGTGATTTTTTTTTTAATTTCAACCCTGACGTGTGATATATTGTTAGATAGGTATTAAAAAATGAATAGGGGTTTACTAAAATCATTTTTTGATAATATCAATAATTTCGGAAATAATCGCTTCAAAAGGAAAAATCAAAGCGTCTCCCCCCCTCTAACTTTTGACCCGTAGGTTTAAAAAATATGAAAAAAATCTGGAAAGTAGAACTTTATAAGGACTTTCTAGGAAAATTATTTTGAACTTGATAGAAAGAATAGTTTTTGTACAAAAAAGACAAAAAGGTTGTTCAAAATAATTTTTGCGTACTTAGTATGTCAACTCTCTGTCCACGTGAAACAACTCCCGTTCCCGGGGGATTTCCGGGATGAAAACTATCCTACGTCCTTTCCCGGCTCCGAGACTAAATCTATCTGTACCAAATTACATTCAAATCGGTTCGGTGGTTAAGGTGTGAAGAAGAGACAGACAGACAGACAGACAGAATTACTTTCGCATTTATAATATTAGTACGAAAGTACGGATCTATAAGGTACAATATAAAAGGCAGCAGTATCCAGTTCTTATGTTACGAGGAACTTGATTAACCAGTCAATATGGATAATGACCAAGAGAAGAAATGAGAGTATGAATACTTCCCATACTTCCCTACTTCTAGCAGGTCAATATTATTAATAAACTAGGTTATTTCAGGTATCTTTATAGTCCGAGGACAAAAAAGAAAAACCCTAATCGATCAGGATAGGAAGACGTCGCATCGTCATAAGGATAGTCAATAACCATATTGATTAGAAAAGGCAGTCACTCATTCTACATATGTTACGTACTTGCCCACTTCAAATCTAACAGTGCAAATTGTCCTCAGGTTAATATATAGACAGTGTACAATATAGACTTAAGTAAAAAGTTCCTCATGCAGTTCTAAATCTTTGAGGTAAAGATTCAGCCAGATACACACAAAGTGATCCTATAAGCGTTCCGTTTTTCCTACTAACTTACTGATCCCTAAAAATATATCAATGACTATTATATTTCATATAATCTTAATATTGCAAACGTATGCTTCGCAAACATCAATGTTGATAAACTCAATTTTTTTTACATATAAGGAAAAATGTGCATCCGCCTTTTTTAAAAGTTACAAACAAAGAATTCAACAAGAGAGAACATAAATCAGACTTGTATGTAGTAAGTACATACCTATTACATAACGTTTACGAAGAGAATATTTCGCTTACTCAATAACATTGAACTCAACCTTCATCGTAAGATGTTAAACCAGTTGAAACTCTTGTTGTACAAAAAGTTCAATCTACAAAGTTGAGCGACCGCTTCGATTGGAGGTTAGCAACATAGTCTGCGAACGGGTATAAGATTGTGAGACTTGTACATAAAAAAAAGATGATTTCGATGTAAATTGATAACATTATTAAGCTTTGTTGATCAGAGTATGAAAATTGGTTTTGTTCAAGATTATCAGTAAAGAGAAGAAATGTAGAAAGTCGTTAAACCACGCGTCTCCTTATTCATTTCCTTTTTCTTTTCTTCAATTATATGCTGAATCCAGACGTCTACATGGAGCTTCGCATAGAGCCTATGAGATTTAAAAAGGACTTACCTGTCGACTAATCGACCACTAATAAATCTCGAAGTCATCATATTATACACTACGCTCATATTTTATTTGTTTTCTAATACACGACTAACTTTCTTGTATTATCCCGTCTGCTATGTAGTACTTACGGTTTTCCCCGAATACAAGGAAACTCTCTCTTAAATTATGTCATTTCGTAATACTTTATTCTCATCACGACTACGTAAAACTGACAAATGACCTACAGGTGTTAAACTTCCTAATTTAGTTTAGGTGCAGTTAACTTTTACAAGGCGAGGTGTCTTCCCACCTTTACTCTAGAGATTATTCACCTCATGTTCGCAATACCAAAGAAACATTTTTGAAGTGAAAACTTCTTTAGCGGCGTTGAGCACTTTTTCTGTAATGGGTATAGAATCTTAGGCCTGTATTAATAGACGTCACTCAACTCCGAGACGCTCTCAAGTCTCTTGCTGTCCTTGTCATTCTAAAGGGAAAAAATAAGGACAGCAATAAACTTGAGATCGTCTCAGAATTGAGTGACGTCTATTAATACGGGCCTTAAACTCGCGTCAGGACACGTGACCTGATCGAAAAAGCGTAGGACGGATGGATAGTAGACAGCTATAATCAAGTTTTCACTTCTGCCGGCACTCCCGGAGTGCAACCCGTCTTTTTTTTTAACGTAGCAACTCTGGTCTGCTGGAGTAAAGCGTAAAAGATTCTTCTACTTTACGAAGATGGTTGGTGTAATTTGTAGATATGTTTCGTTTTTATAATATTTGTAAGCCATTTTTGAACAATAGAACATACAAATAAAACAACATTAATTTTGATTCGGTAAAAACGTCAACGAGCAACCGACAACTTTTAATAAACTTTAGTAAAAATATAATTGTTATTTTTTATCTTCCTACTATAATTTGAATTATATTATTGAAGGGACTGTCCCTACATCTGCTACGTAACAATTTTTTTATTAAATTTATATTGCGTAAATCATGCGTAAAATCGAAACAACGACATTGAAGGTCACACAAAATGCGTATTATGGGCTTTAACTTGATTTACTAGTTTTTTTTTAAATAAGGTGCTAAAGAGTATATTCGACAGCTGGTTTTTCCGTTAAAAATATTGTGTAGAATCATTTAAAAAAATTTATAGTTTGGAAATTATCGATTTTGAAAAAAAAATACATTCTGCGATTTGACACCAAACATTTTGAGAATGGAAGGAATTTTGGTCCTGAACCTTCAGTAGATAATGGTGCTGATTCTCTTGATCACAAACTTAACTAAATTTAAGTTAAATGCATCTTTCTCTTTCCATTTCTTAAAGAAAAGGACAGAAGATACATTTTAGTTTAATCCTGTCTAATTAGACAACGCCTGAAGAAAATTGACGTATATTTAGACGCCATGTTCTTAAATCTCGTCTAATTTATCTATGGAGTGTCTAAATTTGACAAGACTTAACAAATATTTTATCTTCTGCCCTTTTCTTAATCAATTGGAAAGAGAAAGGTGCACTTAACTTATATTTACGTTAGTTTGTGAATAAGAGAATCGGCACCAATGTGTGTCTAGATTTAGTCAGAATTTGACTACGGTAAATTAACGAAGAATGATGCTACTGCGTCAGTCAAGCAGACAAATGTTTCTGTCGATTTAGATAAGACCTTAAAAGATAGCATTATACCTATTATCTTAGTAAGTGCATCACTCGTTTACAAATGTACATGCGAGTGAATAAATCACTGCGAAATTTAACATTATTATCTATACTTCTATACTAATATTATAAAGAGGTAAAATTTGTAAGTTTGTAAGTTTGTAGGTTTGTAAGTTTGTATGTTTGGGGTAATCTCTGGAACTAATGAACCAATTCCAAAAATTTTTTCATTGGCATAAAGCTACATTATTCCTGAGTGCTATAGGCTAAATTATTTTTATAACATATATATTAACCGAGCTATCGCAACTTTAGTAAAGCAAGTCGGAAAAAATTACCTCTTAAAACAGAATTATTTGCGTCCGCTGCCTAAACTGTTGCTTAAAATTAAAAACAATGTATGGTAACTTGGTTTGTCTTAATTATTTCTACAAAAAAGTCCGCGATACCATATCTCTATCTTTTATACTTCTTTTATTGCATTAAAAAAATGATTTTTCGGCATACTTACGTTTGGTTGATTATTTGAGCAACAAAATATTAATTCTTATGACAGTAAATTATTTTAGTATCACAAAGACATCATACAGATAAGATTTGCCATAAACAGTATGTCAATTGGTCATATAGTTCCGGAGATAATATAAAATTACTAAAACGCAAAATGCCCCTAGCGTAATTTTTATTGCGCGGAAGTCATTTATAATTTCAAAAAATACCTTTGGAGATATTCACAGTTTTAATATTACTCCGCAGCAAGCAATATAAATTATAGTATGTAATAGAAACTGCTTTTTAGCGAGAAAAGGCCGCCTATTGTACTCTTTGATATTTGTTTGTATTGTCCTTTACTGTTTTTGACCTATTGGTGTACAATAAAGAATATTGGCCGATGGCTTTGCAAGATATTCGTAGCTTATACATGAGAATAACACATCTGTGTCGTCATAAAGGCGCGAGTAAGAGGTTACGGGTTCGAATCCGGGCAAGTACCAATGTGACTTTTTCAATTCATTTTTTGGACATCACTGACATCCTGTGCCTCGGAAAGCATGTTAAGCCCCGGTTGTCATTCATAGAACTTTGACGTTACGGGTATTCAGAAGCCAGAAAGTCTGACCAGTCGAACCAAAGGGTATCGTCGCCCAGTTACTGGGTTGTGGAGGTTTGATAGGCAGACGCTTCACGTAAAACGGCTAGGGAGATGATGATCCTTCTCACCGCACATTTCGGGAGGTTCCTATGTCGGATTCGGGCGGAAGTGACGCCTGCGTGACACGGTGTAGCATACGGTGGAGGTAGGCCCCGCTTGGGCGAACCACCACCGTGTCGTTGCAGAGGCGATCGGCGCTGGTTCAGGCCATGCTTCGGGGCGAAACTGAATAGGAAGCCGTCGCCTCCTGCGAAGCAGACACGCTGGAGACGAAAGCGGCGGGGCGCGTGAGGCAGCGTCAAGCTTCACGCCCCGGACAGAGATCCATGCTTAGTTGTCGAGAGTCGCAAGATGATGGCCACTGGAGGCGTGGGCCTGCGGAAGGCGAGCGGTAGGTAGCTAGCCGCCCGACAAGGACCAGATCCGTGTCGACGGCGTGTCGATGTGTCCTCCTTCCGTCTTCAGGGGCAGGAGAAGTCATTTGATGATTTCCTATCCATCAACAAAAAAAAACGCCATTGGATATGTTTTGGATGCTTTTACCATGGTCAATGTAGCTCTTTCACGCTGATACAACCCCAATAATCTTTTTGTGTACGCTCAAGATAGTTCCACAGTTAATCCGTACTAACATTATAAATGCGAAAGTAACTCTGCCAGTCTGTCTGTCTGTCTGTCTCTTCTTCACGCCTAAACTACTAATTTTGAATGAAATTTGGTACAGACATAGTCTGGGACCCGAGAAAGGACATAGGATAGTTTTCATCTCGGAAATTCCCCGGAAACGGGAACTATTATTCGCACAACCGAAACTGCTGGTCCTAGAGACATGAAACTTGGGATGTTTACTTTGTAAAGAGTTGGGAATTGAGAATTCACTGAGAAAAGATTGAGGAAATTCAACCTATGAATGTAAAAAAGGGGTGAAACTATAAGCAAAATCAATAGTCAATAAAAACCGCCTTTCAGAAGTTGAAAATATGTAGAAAAGACTCGGTGACTTTACTTCTGTTTGTTTTTTTGCCCTAACACTAGTAACAGTCGCGCTGCTATTGTCTTTTTATTGTGTCTCGACTGACGCGTGTTCGAAGGTTTAAACTACATTTTAGGACAAGTTTGCAAAATTATTTTTTAGACATTATTTACTAACATAGGAAGTTCAATGGTCTGAAGTAAAAAGTTGAATTGGCATTTGTATGGCCACAGACTTCAAAATGTATAGTAATTTTTTTTTAACTTTTAAGATGATTGGTTACGATAACACTAAATAAGCTAACTACTTTTTCACTGTGTGTCTACTGTGTATTGTGTTCGTCTATGAGAAGGTCCCTATGAGGTTTTCAGAGTCCAATGAAGTTGACCACGAATAGGTAAGTAACCAGCATTTCATTATTTAGGAGTTACACTGTATACTTCCGAAAGTCTACATCAGATTTATACAAAATTCTTAAGGGGCTTATTTGGAAGTATAATAACACTTTCAAAAAAGGAATTTTTCAAATCAGATCACAATTGACGTCTTTGAATCACGTCACTTTTAAAAGTTGATTAAAAAGAAAGCTTAACCCGGTTGCGGAATGTTTATAATAGTTACCGTGACCCTGGAACATAAAGGGCAATCGAAGGAACATGAGTGGGTTTTAGTCAGTAAGAGACTGACACGCCCTCCCGCCGCACCCAGGACGGGAGCAATCATTGGATGATTACCCACTCACCAAAAAAAAAAGCTTAACCCGTGATAAATGCCAAAGGACGTAATCGACAATAGCTTCAGTTCCTTCTGAAATGATACTACTTAGTTAGGTATAATGAACGCGATGGGTCCCCGGGTCACCTTGTTTTTCGGAACATTTCTACCACACTGGTGAATTCAACTCTTCTTGTCACCACCGATTGTAGGGTCAAATCCAATCGAGTTGTTTTTTTTAATAAGAACAACAAGGAAATGGATGGTTTGAGTGGCTTATTATTACAGTCTAGTGGATAGATCGCGCAGTGTAGGCAGTTAAGTTGACATACCGCAAATAATAACAAGTAATTAATCACACGTTTAATGATGTATTAACGGAATAATAAATGGTGGGTAACTAATGTAACTTTGTATTCGTAATGATTAAAGTAAAATATGAAAATATTTAATTTTGAAAATGTTAGTCCTGTGAAATAAGTATTTACCTATTCTTGTCAATGGAAATATTTTTTTTATTAATATACAGTTGTGGTCAACTAATTAGGGACAAACAAAAATTTGAGCTGAATTTTAATTTTCATGTCCATGGTAGATGAGATAAACTAAATAATTAAGTTTAATTTTATGTAATACTAATTAATATTAAGAATACTTGAAAATTGTGAGCATTGCTTCGAAGTTGATAATATTTTGTAATAGGAAATTTAAAAACAAATCTCTTGCAACCAAATCGCAGCGTATTCTGGCTGGCCATCTAATTAGGGACAAAAACAAAAGTAGTGTGTAATATTCCCATTTATTATAAAATCTAATGGGATGTAATTTTTTTTTAATAATTAAGATTACAGTCTATACGTTGACTTTGAATTTGTTGAAATATTATCATAATGTTTAATTAAACATGGGGCGAAATAAAAGTTCTGATACAACAATGCGAAAAATAATAATTATTGATTATTATAGTAAATAGCCATATCGTAAATTATTAAAACATTGAAATTGCTCCATTATCATGATTTTCAAAACAGGACAATTATAATCTTTATTTAGAAATTATACTTTTGAATCTATAAAACTACTAAAAGTGCAATCAGAAAGGAAATACCAACAAAAACCATTGTGCAGAAACATCGCAAAACGGTGATAGCGGCGATATAAGACCCGCTTATTGACTTTTTATTGATTATAGGTCTGAATAGTGTTGGTATTTGAACTAGAACATGGCAATGGAGTAATCTACAACAACCTTTCGACGTCAAGTTGTTGAAGCTAAACTGTTTGGCATGGTCGTACGAAAAGTTCCAGTGTTAAAAAAAATCACAGACTCGCCACGGTTGGCCTTAGTTATGAGGCACCGATATTGGGACTGATTTTAAATAAAAAAATGTTTTAATTTTGTACTAAATGAAGTTACATTTTGTTTCATCGGAAGGCAGGCGGTATTAATGGCGCCCTAAAAAGCAAAAAGTATCCAAAATACTCCAATAAGCAAGTTAAACTTGAGGAGAGAACATAAAACTATGGCGTTGGTTTTCTGGAAATGATGTGGGACCTTTAGAGCAAATGAAAGGCACACTAGATTCAATTGAATAGAGAGAAATACTACAAACAATTTATGTTGAAGAACACACGATAACTACCGCAAAAAATACTTCACTGTCTGTTAGAACATTTCTCACTGATGAGTAGGTATCGGTTATAAATTGACCGGCCTAGAGCCCAGACCTGAATGCTTGGAAACAATTTGTGGTACGTTATGAAAGAATAGTAGGTTTAAAAAATGGTATAAATAAACTTGGTATTAAAAATCAACAGTAGTATCTTTGAAGAAGGCTGAAACAGTATCACTAAATAACAATGTGACATTTAGATTGCGTCGATTCCATACCTTTGTTACATGGTTATGGCAATCCTTAGCAATCACTCTGGATATTGATTTGCATTACAGTGCGACGCATTAAGCCTAATTGAATAATAAATAAACATATTTTTTTCCTTTATTGCTCTCTGCAATAATTATTTTTAATGTTGTCTTAAGTGTCCCTAATTAGTTGTCCAGGGTACGAATAGAGTGAAGAAGAAGTTAAGTTGAATTTTGATTGATATTTATTTTACGTATAGTCTATTCCTTTAATGACTATGCCTATTCGTTAAGATATTGGTTTAGTTTTATATTAACAGTAACTAAACTGCCAAAGTCTCGAGCAAACTTAACTTATGGGAAGCAGAATTAAATGTTACTCATAGTATATAATGTTGTCCCTAATTAGTTGACCACGACTGTATAACCGTGTTTTTGTTAATTGCCTTTCGAACAAATTAAGAAATACATAATATTAACTTCAGTTACAATAATTCTTCTAATATTGAAATAAATATTATGTAGGTTGATATTTATACGTAAAAAGACAGCCTTGTAGCTGATACTGCAGAAAATTGTTACATAGTAAAATAAAAAAGTAGATTTTTTTTCGTAACACAAACGTTAAATAAAATGTTTCAATACGGTATTTGACACTAATAACCGATAAATCTAAGACATATTTTTTATAAAACCTATCTTTTTATTAGTCCTAAGCATCGGATATGTTTCTAATTTACTCTAAAATTAGATTATTATTTGCTTTAAAATCAATAAATAGTTAGTCAATAGGGTTGCTAGCTTGTGACGTCACAAGCAGGTATTGGCATACAAAGTCTATTGGAGAATTGCGTTTTGACAGCTCATAAAAAGTACGTCAATTGATGATGGTGTCAAATACCGGATTCAAAACAGTTTGATCGGAGAGCTTTCATGTATACGAGTATTGCCACAATCACAAAAGAAACACGGGTAGCTAAGCTTTAACTATCGGAAAACATTCCACGAAACGCTATAAAGCAAGTATAAAACACATCGAATTAACATTTTGTAGAATGTTAGACTTCATTTTATTTGCCTTCACCCATACACACAAATTGAAAATGAACTTGCATTTTTTCCTATGTACGTATAGGCTTGAACATTTCGATATACATTACATCAATCGCAAACAAAAAACGTCAGTGACTAAGTAAAAGACAACAAATCAGGGAGTACCCTGATACGTCAATCAACAAATCAACTCCTAAAGTATTGTTTAGCGTCAGCCACAAGAGGTATCTTGTGGTCAATTTACTATCAAGACTGGCGGCGGGTGTCAGTCACCCCTGTTGAGTACACAAAATTTTGCAAATTTAATATTTGTACATTAATAAAAAAGTAATACCTAACCGCACACTTGAGTGTACTTCCATAATTGTTATGATTTTCCCGGTAAACGTTGAGTAGCTAAGTATACTTGAGTATACTATATATATACTCTATATATCACATAAAATGATAGATACCCCTACGACCTCCTTTGTGTATATAAAGTGTGTGACACCAATAGTAACCATAGTTCTGCAAGTACAGCCACAATGAACACAGTAAGTACAAGACCATTTACCATCTCATAATTAACAGTAATTAGAATTTACCTCAATATCATCTAAATGTATATAAAGGGCATTACCTTACAACAGAGACCTGTTGGAACTCCAGCTGTACGATAGGATGCCACCTCACATACATAAGCATCAGTTCTGGAATGCAGTAATAATATTTTTTATTTATCCTGAAATTCCTAGATTCTAATAAAATGAGGGTTTTTATTATTCTTAATTTGATACTAATCTGAATAAGAAAAAGAGTTGAATGTTGTGTAATTGCGTGTAACACAATAAATGCCGCGCGGATAAAATCTGGTACGCAGCGTAAAATTTAAAATAATAAAATTAGTTGAAAAACATATTTTACTAAGCGCAAACCTCAAGAACGGCAGTCAATCAGGCAATTTTCTTTTTTTTTATTATAAATATAATCGTTCAAGTCTAAGGGTATTAATGAAGAGAAAAAAACATTTTTTTTCGGGATCTGTTAACTGAATGTGAACGCCTTTTTATTTTTTAGTCTAACTCTAAACTTAGGCTGGGCACAGTCACGAGCACACTCGAAACTCTGTCGAATCACCTGGAATTTTTTATTGTAATACTAATCCGGAATATAAGTATTTTAAACGATTCCTAATCAAGACTAAAACTTTTAATATTTAGCTACTTTCATAAATTATTGTTCTTTAATACCATCATATTCTTAGCTTGCATTTAAATTCTTAACAATATTGAGTACTTATAAGTTATAACCTAAGGTAAATAATCATAAAATTCGACAATTCATACAACAACAACGGACAATAAATATATAAAAGAATATTCACACACTTTTAAGATACTAGACTACCTTTTACATTTCAGTTCACTATTTTCGCCCTGGTAATCTGCGCTATTTTCGCGATGGTGAGCGCCGTGCCTAACCCGGTGGCACCAGCTGTAGTTGCACGGAACGCGCCAGAAGAAGCTACTCTAGACGATACCCTGGAGGGGGCGGAGTCCCGGAGATACGGCTACAGAAGGCGTGGAGGCGGCTACGGCTACGGTGGCGGCCATCATCATCATGGACACTACTACGGACGTTAAAACTAACCGAAATGGCTATACCTTGTTCGAGAAATAATAATACAATGTGTTTTCATTAAATATTTTTCTGGATCGTTTTAATTGTATATATTTCTTTTGGCTACTTTTAAACAATGTTTTGATTATTTCCCAGTATTTACCTGATTTTTTAATATTGAAAAGCTTACATTTTTACCAAACAAATACTGTAAGCTTGTAGCTTACTGAAATATATTCTGATAAAGCTACTGCCATAAATTAAGGTCGCAAATAAACATACAAAAAGTATTTTTATTGGCTTTTGACAATCATTTTGTCGACCAATTACTAGCAGGTCACTAAGGGACCAACAGACTCTTTGGTGATCATCAAAGAACGACAAAAAACTGAATGGTGTAGGTTGCTTTCAAAAACACCTAAAAGACTCATCTATATTTTTGTAGACGTTGCATAAAACCCTGATTTATGATGATGATACCATCCTTGATCGGTAATAAGTGGGCACCTAACCAAAGCAGAACCTGTTTCGAAAGCGGTAAACTATTTCTAAAAAATATTGTTAATTGAAGGACACTGACCTTTTGACGCAGTTTTACTGTCCCGTTGGCTGTCACCCGTTGCGTATAAAAGTTCCTGACTGGCCTGACTCAACACTGTTTATCTTTAGCAGCTGCAATGAAAGCCGTAAGTTATTTTTTTTTAAGGAATTTGCGCTTTGTATTTTTATTTTAATTCGAAACTAGACTAGAACTTTGACTAAAAAAGCTTTAAGAGCTAATAACAAGTGCTAGTTGGACCCGCGCAACAAGGGTTCCGTAAATTGTTTTTTTTTTTTGTGAAATAACTACAAATTTACGGGTTTCGGAGTTTTATCTTTACTTGTGCTACATGACATTGCTTCTTGCCAAATTTCATGATTCTAGGTCAATGAAAAGTACCCTATAGGTTTTGATTCCCTTGCAAGTGTCGAAATATGCAATATAAACAGCCGTATCTTTTTATTGCGTTGATTTAGAAATTTGATTTTTTCACTGCTTTGAGAGTTAGCAGACTATATTAATTTCAGCTTGATACTCGTATCTCGACGCGTTTCTGAGAAAAAGGGTCTTGACAGACGGACTGACGGACAATAAAGTGATCCTATAAGGGTTCAGTTTTTACCTTTCGAGGTACGGAACCCTAAAAAGGATTTGAATTTTGAGTTATTTTTATTTTGAATGATGCGAGATTTCACTTTTTAGGGTAAAGTCATGTTAATAGTTTAAAGTAAAAAAGGGTAAAAGTAAAAATGTTATGTTAATATAGTATTTATATCTTCTAGATACATATATAGGGACATGGTAATAAACACATACAATAATCAAATTGCAACAATTTTATTACTTATCAGAACTTGAGGCTTATTTGAATATTTTTTTCCCTTTTAATTTTCATTCAAACCTTTAGTGTCAAATCCTTTTAAGTCCAATTGAAAAAATCATAAATCTTTATAAATAAGTCCTCAAAAAAATGTTAAAAAATGTTCAAAAAGGTTGCTATGTTCTGAACACATTTTATCAAAGTCTATTAAAAAATTACGCCGTTCTTATACCTACCAAGAACAAAACAATAGAAAATTGCTTCTAAAACTTTTAAAAATAAGCTTTAAAATACTTTCGTTGTTTTAGTACGCATACATCTCCCTGTTGGTGCTCGCCATTTTGGCACTGCTGGCGGCAGGCCAGGGTGCGCCCGCGCCTACGCCTGGCAACTACGGCTATGGCCATAATGACCACGGACATGGCCACGACAACTATGGCCACGGCCACGACAGCCACGGCCACAACAACCATGGCCACGACAACCATGGCCACAACAACCATGGCCACGGCTACAACAATCACGGCTATAACAACCACGGTCATAATAACCATGGCTATGGTCACCACGGTCATCACCACAAATAGACCAAAGATATTTACAAGTAGTATTTTAAATGTAATTTAGTTTGTAGTTTAAAATATATTGTTTAATAACAGGCTGTCATTTTATTGCTTTCATGTAAGATAATATCGCTGATGTGGAACTGGGCTGGGCACATCGGTCGCATATCGGACGATAGCTTGACAGAGGCCAGGCGGAGATGGCTGGATGAAGTAGGTTCTTTCAGAGAAAATGGGAGAAGAGTAGAGAGACTATTGCTATGCATTGAGAATATTTAAGCTCACAATAAAAATGTAAAATACTAAAACTACTGCGTGATGGTTTTCCCACGAGACACTCGCAACGTAAAAATGGACTTAAATAAAAAGGAATATTTTTAAGAAATATCTGCATACCAATCTTAGTTCAGTATTATTACCACATAACATGAAGTCTAACGGAGACATCGATCAGTGGTGTGCCTAATGGTCAAAATTGAGGACTTTAGCCGGTTCTCTCCACAAGTTATAACGAGTGACCTAAGAACTATAAAACTATTTGTCGATGGGACTATTCGCACCGCAGAGTTGAAGCGGTGGCAATTTTCCAATGATTTTTTTTTTGTATGGGTCGATTCGGAGTATAAAGTAAAACTACTTAATATTTCTTACGTATAATATTAAGTATTTACAGACGATTTGAACTCATATCACTAATTAACGGATCGCAATATTGATCGCTTTCATTTTACTGTTGGTCAGGAATTGAGGATGGATATACTTTTAGTTACTTTTAATGGTGTTATTTGCGGATGACACTTCACTGATTTTCAAAGTGAACCGACGTGCACAACACTTTGACGATGTAAATAACGCCATGCTCAAGGTTCATAATTGGTTTACTGTAAACAACTAAGTATTAAATGAAAAGAAAACCAAATGTTAGAAGTAGTGAATGTAGTGTTGTATTGAATAGGGATGTGCTAGAATTCGTCGATAAAACTGTTTTCTTGGGGATTACGCTTGACTCTAGGCTGCAGTGGGGTCCTCACATAACATCTCTGGCAGGGCGGTTAAGTTCAGCTGCATTTGCTGTAAGGAAGATCCGTCAATTAACCGACGTAAATACCGCGAGACTGGTCTATTTTAGTTACTGTCATAGCATCATGTCTTACGGTATTTTGCTTTGGGGACGCGCTGCAGATATAGATTCTATCTTCATTCATTCATTCACACAAAACTACTGAACGATGTTTTATAAAACTTAGGCTACATAAAATTACGCGGCGACGCCGACGCACGGATGCGGAGCAACAACCGAGGACCTATGTATTTAATATTTGTTTACTGTTAGGTTTATGTTGTGAATCAGTGCAACGCGTGCTTTTAGGCCTTCCTTCTTTCATTTCGTCATAACGGAAATACTCTATAAAAATTTGAACTTTTCTAGATATACCCAATTGATGGACTTTCTACAGATATTAGACGGGCGTACGAACAGTCAGCGGAGTCTTAGCAATGTTTGGCTTAGCAAAGGCTTAGGCTGTTTGTACCTTCTGAGCAAGAAATTCTAGAAGCGTTTACACATAATCTTTCTAGTTCATATCACTCTCTTAGAATCAATGGCTTAAAGTTTACCAGAATCCAACTGAAGACCAGCTAGGTACTGGGTAGCACAAAACCCAATATGCGGTAAACAACAGATAAAAAAAACGAATACCAGTAATAGTTAAAAAAGTGGAGCGATTTGTGGTTTTCATTATACAAGTGCCATATTATGTATGTAAGTAATAAGGAAGCTTAATTATAATTATTAATCTATTTGCACGACAAAAAATCGACCTATTTTTTTGCGATCGGTAAGATTGGGCGGCAGTAGACATGCTACTATTAGTAATGACGACAATTGAGTCGGCGGTGGCGTCTAAATAGCTTTTTGAAGTTAGTTACATCGAGGACACTCACTCTCACATCTATCTTTACCTTTCTTCTTTTTTTATTATGGTTAGGAAATCAGCAAATTACTTCTCCCGCCTAGCCCAAGGCGGGAGAGAGCGTCAGGCTTTTACTGACCAAAACCCACTCATTTTCCTTCGGTTGTCCTTTATGTTCCGGGGCCGCGGTGATTATTAGAACTATTCCGCAACCCCAGCAGGTTCCCTTCTCCTTCTGACGTCAGACGTAGCGATTAACTGAACTAGGTGAGGCATGTTAAACTTTACTATACTGCAATTTGCATTTAAACGACCTCTGTACACTCTGTAATACTACAAAGACCTCTAAAACCCTTCCGTGTATAATGCAGTGACGGGCTACTACATTAGGTTGGATATAAACGAGCACTCCATATCCGACACTCCACGTGTAGTGGATCAATCAACCATTAAATCCAAGTAAGAGTTCGGCCATACGGAAGGACCCTAGATATTTTCGAAGTGTTACTGTAAAATGGTAATAAAATCGCGACACATATTAACGAAGTCACGAATACACTGATTATAAAAGTAGCACGTTTGCTAAAATCCTTAATATGTAAACTAGAATGTAAAATTACGACTTGTTAGCGGGTCTAATTATCATAAGCGCCTATAAAAGTTCACAGCTGGCTGTGCCAAAGTTATTCAATTGAAAACAGACACAATGAAAGCGGTAAGCTCTACTTAATCTTTCAATCAATTAAAATTAAAGTTATGTTTTCTAATTATTTTATTTTGGCACGATAGATATTTGATACTTCTGATAGACTATGGTGCCGATTCTCTTGTGCACAAACTATCGTAAATTTAAGTTAAGTGCATCTTTCTCTTTCCTTTTAATTAAGAAAAGGACAGAAGATCAAATATTAGCACAAACTATCGTAAATTTAAGTTAAGTGCATCTTTCTCTTTCCTTTTAATTAAGAAAAGGACAGAAGATCAAATATTAGTTAAGTCCTGTCAAATTTAGACACTCCATAGATAATTTAGACGCAATTTAAAAATATGGCGTCTAAATATACGTCAATTTTCATCAGGCGCTGTCTAATTTGACAGGATTAAACTAAAATGTATCTTCTGTCCTTTTCTTTAAGAAATGGGAAGAGAAAGATGCACTTAACTTAAATTTACGATAGTTTGTGCACAAGAGAATCGGCACCTATATCAATCATAAGTCTGAATCATTTGCCGCAAAAAATGTGACGCAAATTACATTGCGTTCACGTTATTATCAAACAGTAATATATCAGCACTGGCGCTGCATGTGATAATTTTACGAATGTCGTTCAAAAGCCGGTAAAGTCCAACTTTGCGTGCAAATCACATATGGCTTTAAGACATGTCTTATGTAATCTGCATATTTTTTAAACCTTCAGATGGACGCTTGGTCCACCACGGTCTGGCTAACAAAGTTTTTTTTTCAGTTGGTATTTCTCTGTCTAGTCGCGACCGCCATTCTTGCGCTGACGCATGGTCAGCTAACCGGCGGACGAGGAGGGCAGTACGTATTTCATCCAGGTTACGGAGTTGTCGGCGGGGGCTATGAACGGAACAACATCCATCTCAATAGCTACGCACATAGAGGCTACAGCAATGGCGGAGGCTATAAGTTTGGGTTCAGAGGCCGCGGTCGCTAATTTGGCGGATTATTTTTCGAGGGATACTTGTTAAAAAAAAATTTACTTTATGGTGAAAACATTTAAAGTTCAAAGTCCTTGCTAGATGTGAGATCTGTGTAATTGTCGTTCTGCAATACAATAAGATTAAGACTTATTAGTAACATATAAATAATCCATGTTTTTATTTTATTTACTTAATAATTAATTGCGTGTTTTAAAACAAAGCTAAATAAATAATACTCTACTTTTTTATTACTTTTTATTTCACGTTCTAAAATCTGGCCATCTGAGATTACTGTTGAAAAGAAATGATTTTGTATCGTTGCCAGTGCCCTTTAAATAATCTGAAAAGCTCAGCTTACACTAATGAGCTCATAAGATAAGTCTAACAATATATAAATATACTTATTTAAAAAATATATATAACGTTTGAAAAGTTTATATTGAAATTCCATAACAACTCATATTTCTAAATCGTAAAAATTATCCTTAGGCATTCCATTAATCGCTAAAATGGGAATTAACGTTGGTACTATACGGTGTATTTGCTTTCCATCGGGACAAAAAAACCTTACACAATGACCTTCGTGACTTAAAAACAAATTATGTGAATTTATCCAAAACAAACTTATCAAATTAATATTTTGAGAACTAACAATACCAGGAAAACAATGAAACCTATTATAAAATTATGAATGGTTTTTTCCGTATAATTATCTTAGTTGCAAATAATTTAAATGCATAATATCATGTGCATTTATATACATAGTATATAATAACTATACCTACTTATAAAAAATCTTTGAATAAATTATTTTTATTATTGAGAATAAAATGTATAATCCAGCGTTTACTAGAAATGTACGTCATGATCTAATATTATAAATATAACTAGCTAGGCTGTATCTGGCAGCTTTGCCCTCCTACTTTTAAGAATACAAACTTCCATTGAAACTCTTCATTTCCCTAGCCTTTTTCCCAATCATGTTGGGTTTCGGCTTTTAGCCTAACCGGATTAACTGGATACCAGTGTTTTATCTGAAGCGACTGCCTATCAGACCTCTACAACCCAGTTACTGGGCGACACGGTACCCTTTGGTTAGAGGTTAAACTAGTCAAGAGTTTCTGGCTTCTGACTACACGTGACGACTGTTAAAGCTCTATGAATGACAAATGAAGACCAACGGCTTTACGTGCTTTCCGCTGCACTGGATGTCACCACAAAGCACAACCGAAACTATTGAGGCTAAAATCACTAAATTTTTACAGTAGTTTATTTTAGTGACTCGACGTAGAGGCGCACTGTGAGGCTATATGAGAAATTTGAGCCCTAGCAGGATAACAAGAGAATGAAATATCATATGAGAATGGGTAAGCGAAGCTTCAAGAAACAATTAGTGTTGTATAAAGCGAGTTATTTTTCTTTATTCCGCCTATAAAAAAATATATACACAAAGATATCTAAAGCTAAAAAAGAACACTGCTCTACTTTTTATATTAAAGCAATTTAACCTACGTATGTCCAACAATTATGATAATTTGGCGGAGCTGGTTATTTTCAATTAGGTACATGAATAACCTCATTGCCCCTAGCTCAGTTAACGGTCATCACAATGTTATTTTTTAGTAAGTGGTAAGTACAGGTCCGATATAGGGTATTTAACTACAAGCTCGAGGAGAGTATATTACACTACAATCGTGAATGTTAGCTTAGAACACTTTCTAAAATTCTCTTTCTAAATAAAACTAAAGGCTACACTTGGCTTTTAGTTTTATTTAATAAAAGAACCCGCCACATAAACCACAGGTGCGGTTCTTGTGTGGGTGTGGACGCGCCTTAAGAAACCATACGCAGAGTTTTACGTCACAAAATGTTTTAAACGAAAATTGCAAAATATAAGGTTTGGTATAGTAGTCAGTAATATAACCTTATTGTTTACTAAAAGCGGCAAAATTAGGTCAAAGTCACTGAGGTAATATTTTAATCTGACTTCAGGGGCAAAGCACGTTTCCGTGTCAATTTTTAACAAACAAAACAAAAACATTGTAATGCTCTAAGGGTTAATATGCCAATGAAAAAGTCTACTTACCAACTACTTACACATTAATCGAGTATAATCAAATCAATCGATTTCAATCGGCAAGGAAATGTATAAGTTACTAGTTTGATAGTAGAATAAAAACTCAAAATAATTTTGATTTTTTTTTATTATAAATGGAGAAACTGGAATGTTGACCTCCGCCTTCCTTCCTATAAATATTCACGAAGAAACGTAAATAACGTCATTCAACGTAAAACAGAGGCAATGAAAACTGTGAGTTCTGCTTTTTTAAAATCCAGTAATAATAAAACTGTAACGGTTTTTTTTTATTTAAATAACTAGTATTCTGGAATGTCATTCATTAAATATATTTTTAAAACTACGAATTTTTGGTACCCTAGTGGGTTATTTTAAAATAATAATAATAATATTTTTGTATGTTTATCAGTTGTCTCCTATCTGAATACGACAACACAATGTTCCGCCTAGTTTGTAATTCCGTGTGAGTTGTCTCAAAAAAAATATCTTATATTTTATTTTATTTTCAGTTCGTATTGTTTGCTGTGTTGGCGAGCGCCGTCCTTGCGATGGCGGATGCACAATTTGGGTACTTCGGCCATGGTGGTCACGGAGGCCACTACGACGGCCATGGCGGCCATGGATATCATGGTGGACACGGCGGATACGGACACGGACATGATGGCTACTATGGTCACGGGGGTCACGGCCACGGACATGACGGCTACTATGGTCACGGTGGTCACGGCGGTTACAGCTACGGCGGCTATGGGGACCACCACGGCCATGGAGGCCACGGCTATCATGATCACGGATATGGAGGCCATGGAGGTCATGGAGATTTTTTTGAGGTCTTTGGACGCAAATGAAAATTTTAGACCAATTATATTTGTATAGTTATAGTGATTTATATTTATTGACACAATTTAAGAAAATTATTTGTATTTCGTCTTTTATTATGTCTTAGATAGTATTACTTAGAAACTTTTCAAGTTCTAAGATATAAGTCATAATAACTGTGATTGGCTTTAATCTCTACATGAACTTACATTTTGTTATTAAATTACGTATTTAGACAGTTGCTGTTTCATTTTCATTTCAGAAAAATACTTTTATATTTTTTACTTTGCCGTGTTCGATTTATTATTATTTACACAGTTGTTAAGTGTTCTGTGTAGAGTGGCTGATTCAACTAAACTCTATTTAATATTTTAATCTATGAGTTAAATTCTCTTTCATACGACGATTTGGCTGACAAAAAGTATTTTTTTAACTATGACAAAATTTTAATTCTTACACCTTTTTTATCTATACCAATATTATAAAGCTGAAATATGTGTTTGGTTGAACGCGCTAATCTCGGGATGGAAGGTCAGCAAAGTAGATAAGTACGCAGGACCGTCATATACAATTGAGGTTTTCTTGAATACCAATGAATGTATTCAAATGAAATTTAACCTAATTGATGAACTAGTCTACGTGTATATAAATTCACATAGCATACAATGTGAGCACTATGTTCTTTGCATTTTTTCTGTCTTTCATTGACTGAATGTACTCTGGCAGCTGGGAGTTTGTCATGCTCACTCAAATGTCTCACTGACGGTGGCGTGTGTGTTGGGTCATTTGGTTCCCTTCAAAATGGTTGGGCTATTTGGTGCTGATCCACACGCCATGTCCGTGAACGGGCGCTGTCTGCTGAGACTGGTCATCTCTTAGCTGCCACAGTTATTTTAAATTTTGTTTTAATTCCTTAAATTTACATTATCTCTTCTTACATTATGACTTGTTAAGTTGTTCTCACATAGTACTTAAAAATTCTACAATGAATGATGTAACCAAATTTTTGTAATCTATTGATTTTTAAAAGAGTGTCCATGGAGTTTCTTTCTCGCTCTTCTCCATGAGACCTACTCCTTGGAACGAGCATCTAGCTTCATTTTTCTGACAGACTGACACCTTGACGATTCAAAAGTACCTGTAAATGATTTATTTGAATAAAAAAAATAGTTATGAGGTTTGAGTTTTGAGTCTTTTTTTACTATAGTTTAAATTTTGATTAGAAAATATCCGTGGGTTTTTGAGAAAACTTAAACTGTATCTGACGGCCCTATATACTTATCTACTTTGCTGACTGGTTCTGGTTCGAAATTTTTTTTTGTGTTGGATAGCGCATATTTATCGAGTAAGGCGCTATATAACATCACGATACGACGGGTAAAATCGCGAAGAACAGATTATTTACTTTAAAATTCTGGGTAAAACCTCTCTTTCTAACAATACGTGCTGAATTCCTTATCATTCCCATCTCGAAGACCTTGGCAGAACAATGAGCTTAAAGTACCCAAACTCTGCATATATACGTATAGTACTTAGTTTATAAAACTGTTCCTTAACAGAGGCCATAATAATACGGACGTTGTTTTAAAAGAACCTAACCGAAGGCATGTTTATAACTGTGACAACAATGTCTCGTGGTCTCGTACGAGTATAATGGCAAGTTAAAAGTTCTGGAAGTACGCACTTGACATGCTACTCGGTATTTATTAAAACCTAGTGGAATACATTAACACGGTTTTTTTTTCAAAAAGGAACACGGCTTAATAATCTATTATTTTCAAGCACATTGAAATGCCTAAAAGCAAGAGCATCGACGATTTTTCTCAAGAAAGAGATTTTAATCAAGGATGAAATTTATACTTATATTATAATTACGAGTAACTCTGTTTGCCTGTCTCGTTTCCACGCAAAAATTACTGAACTGTTCTGCATTTTGGTACAGAGACAGTCCATAGCTTGATCAGTATAATATCATAATTTTCATCCAAAAATACTATGGGAACAGAAAAACTTCGGGGGACAGCTATTCCGTACTAATATTATAAACTAGCTGCTGCCTGTGACTTCGTCCGCGTGGAATAGTTCCCGTTCCCGCGGGATTTCCGGGACGAAAACTATTCTTGTTCTTTCTCGGGTTCCCAGACTATATCTGTGCCAAATTTCATTCAAATCAGTTCAGTAGTTTAAACGGGAAAGCGTAACAGACAGACAGACAGAGTTACTTTCGCATTTATAATATTAGTATGGATGGATGCGAAAGCAACTCTGTCTGTCTGTCTCTTCTTCACGCCTAAACCACTAAACCGATTTGAACAAAATTTGGTATAGATATAGTCTGGGACCTGACAAAGGACATAGGATAGTTTTCAACCCGAAAATCCCCCAGGAACGGGAACTATTCTACGTGGACGAAGTCGCGGGCAAAAGCTAGCATTTCATAAATTGTAAAATATAAATTTACATTTGCTATTGTGCCTGCTCCGTATCACTAGAATTTAAAATAATATTTATCGAAGATAGAACCTTTCGATGATGAAAAGAACTTTAAATTTTAACGAATTCCGTTAAAAAAACGCCCGTTCCCAAGGTCAAATGTCAATGGGCAAATACCAGTTTAAAATATTACTAGGCGCTATGGGTTGATTACACTACAAACTTGTTAGAGTCAGCTATTATTATTACAAGTCTTTAAAATTAATATATTTATCAAAAATATGTACATATTCGTCTTTTATCAGCTTAGACATCATCCAAGGTTTTTTAACTAGCCACACTTGTTGAAAATCCTGTTAGAGGACTGAGGACTTGTAACTTGTATAAAAAATTGTTGCAAATTTTATCTCTAAACGAAGTCACTACAGTGACAAATAAACTACTAATATTAATGTTTGTATGTTTGTGTGTGTCTCTCTCTTTTGTTTCTTCAATGTTTGTTTTTATAGCACGCAAAAGCTACTGAACGGATTGTGATAAAACTTTACAGTAATATAGCTTATACTTTTAATGTATTTATTTTCATCTCTCTCTTCTTTGTATATATATAGTATGTATGTATGTATATATTTATGAATTTAAGTAACTATTTTATTGATTCGTTTCATTCCTGTAACTTTTCTGTTTTCTTGCACCTACTATGTTTTATAGAAAACTAGCTTTCGCCCGCGGCTTCGCTCGCGTTAGAAAGAGACAAAAAGTACCCTATGTTACTCTCCATCCCTTCAACTATCTCCACTTAAAAAATCACGTCAATTCGTCGCTCCGTTTTGCCGTGAAAGAAAGACAAACATACAGACAGACAGACAGACACACTTTCCCATTTATAATATTAGTATGGATGGATGCCTAAGGCATTAAGTGTTTTTACGTCGTTCGTACATTAAGTTTAATAAATAATAAATAAATAAACATATACCTATCAAAATAAAATCTAGGCAACATAATATCAAGCTAAACCCTACGGGAGTGGAGCAGTAATTAAAATCGTAACGTAACGCGGGTGAAACCGCGGGGGACAGCGATTTGTCAATAAGTCTATACATATTTGAAAATCGTCGTCGAAACGGTTCTATAATGGTGCCGATTCTGTTATTCGCAAACTAACCAAAATTTTAGTTAAGTGCATCTTTCTCTTTGCATTTAATTAAGAATAGGGCAGAAGATAAAATATTAGTTAAGTCCTGTCAAATTTAGACACCCCATAGATAATTTAGACGCGTTTAAAAACATGGCGACTAAATATACGCCAATTTTCTTTAGACGCTGTCTAATTTCACAGGATTAAACTTAAATGTATCTTCTGACCTTTTCTTTCTGTTCTTGAAATGGAAAGAGAAAGATGCATTTAACTTAAATGACAGTGGGCAAATTTGTATGGGAGATGGTCCAAGAGCCGCCACGATTCAGACATGTGTCAAATAATAGTATATTATGTAGTGTACGAATGCGCAGAAGCGCATAAAAATTTGTCCCAGTGGTTTTGAGTTATGAGTCTTATTGGAGTCTTATTTTAGGTTTAGGCTAAGGCAGGCGGGTGAGTCAATCAATCATTATTATTTTTAATCCTTCTTACTTTTTTTAATGTTTATGTTAATCCTTCATAAAGAATACACTGTCTAAGTGGTACTAATTATATTTTATCGCTATTTGTTTATTAAGTGAGTTTATGAGAGGTGGCCACTAATGGAACCAAAATGAATGAATTTTCCCATCTTTGGCCACATGACTGACCAAAAGTGGTACGTACTTTTGGTCATTTAGGTTTTATCGTGATTTTTCAACTTAATTACTTAGCTATTTTGATATAAATAATCTATTCATTTTCAGAGTTACGATTATAAAGCCTCCATCGAAACCAAACACTAAAAAAATTGGTGTCGTGAAAAGAAAATTGTTCCAGTACTCACCGCATAAAATAACATTAGCGTTGAAAGTATCTAATAAATTGAGACTCTAATAAGGCTCATAACTCAAAACTACTGGGACAGATTTTGATGCGCAGAAGCGTATTTGTACACTACATAATACCCTATTATTTGACATATGTCTGAATCGTGGCGGCTCTTGGACCAATTTCGCCCACCCTCCTTTAAGAGAATTTAAGATCAAGAGAATCAGCACCAATATCTTGCAGGCAGTTTATTAAACTTAAGAAGTTCAGTTTAGTTTATATACATTTCTTAAAGGGAAAAATGGCAGTCAGCGGCAACTTGACTTTTTGCAAGATATTTTATTTCTCTATGTTTAAAAACTTTTGTCCATACTTAACTCAGTTGGTTGGTTAGTTGTTGGCACTTAACTTACTTTACTTACTTGGTTTTTATCCTATGGTGGATGGGTTTACAACCTTATAAACGGCTTATTATTCGTCTCGAGCGGGAATCGAACCCTGACCACACAGCGTAGCAGTCTAACATCCAAACGGTCAACCACCAAATCGTGTGGTTAATTGCGGAAGTAACATTAATAGTTGACACTTAGTTTAAAATAACAATAAACTGTGTGAATAATTTATTTAAATTTGAATTTTGCAGCTTCCATCGAGCTTTGTCTTGGCGGTCAGGGTCACTATACAAATACAAATTATTTATTAAAAAAAACACAAGCATTAAAGTACATGAAATGGAGAATAGGATTGACAAATGTAAGTGTACTAAAGCTACAAATGCGATGGTAATGACATGCTGCATTCCCAGCGAGGTTGGTAAGAAGAATAACTTGTTTGACGGAGTGCAGTGCCAGTCCACGTTGAGTATTATTGTTATGATGAACACAGTTCGTCATTTCATGACTAGTCGTCTACTACAATTTTTAGAACTATGACTTATGTTATCCATTCATTAGCCCTTTCCGGACGTGAGGATTTAGCTGAGTATCAGTGTAAAGCGACTGCCTATCAGACCTCCGACCCAGTTACGGTCGACCTGATACCTTTTGGTTAGACTGGTCACACTTTTTGGCTTCTGTCTTACGACTTTAAAGTTATACGAATGACAACCGGGACGGGATGTCAGTGATGTCCGATAAAGTTTAGAAAGCACATATGAATTGAAAAAGTCACATTAGTACTTGCCCAGATTCGAACTCACAACCTTTCCACCACCTTTTAACCACTGAACCATGACTACTTCATTATGACTAATGTTATTCAAAATATAATAAACAAGAAAAACGTTTAATTCAAAACAGGATATGGGTAATAATTTTATTACCACAAATCATTTATCTAAATCTATCATAATAGTTTTTTTTTTGCAACGATGCGCGAATGCGATTATGCAAATCGTTTTTTTTTTTTCTTTTGGTGGCTAGAGTTATAGAAATTATGAATTGTTAAAATCTATATTAGATTTTGGGCTTACATTTTTATATAATGCCATATATTATTGTAATTAAATTATTTTCATTTAATCTGCAATATCTAAAGGAATGTGTCTTGTGTATAAAAATATTTTATTATTTAATAGGGACTTTATATGATACTTTATCTATATTTGCAAAAAACTTAAACGGAATATTACTCTAGCGACGATACTCTACCTACTCCGATCACTGATACTGATCACTTTAAAAGCGAACAGCAGAAAAGTATTCATATTTATACATGAAATAATTTACATCTCAAGACATAACATAAATATAAATAGGTAGATACTTACATAGCAAAACAACTAACTTTACATCAAAAATACTAACTACGCAGCAAAATTAACAAATACGCATCTACATATAAAAACATAATATTTCCGTACATACAGCATACTTCCTTTGAATAATTTCAGTTTGGGACACCCCTTAAAATCATTTACTGTTGAAAGTAAATGATAAGTACCTAAGTAATTTTTGAGACCCTCAAAACCTTTCGTTGGCCTACCATACGATATAGTTTATGGACTTGAAAATCATATACTCTTGCCCCTAAAAAATACTTAGCTAGTCATCCATATTTGACGTCACAAACATATTCTTATTTAATGACAAATCTACCCGCGGTGGCAACATTAAGTTGCAATACCTTGCAGTACCAATGTAACTTTTTCAATTCATACCTACGTACTTTTTAAGTTAATCTAGAACATCATCGACATCCCTTTTTTCAAACTCATATTAATTTATGGCCATCGGTCTTACAATTCACCATAAGGTATGCTGTTTACCAAACTTAAAAAATACGCTACAATAAATAGGTTTTAACTTTGGCGGAAAACTTTAAAGAAAACTCATCAATATTATTTAAACTAAATAATAAAATGATAGCATTTTGTAGTTTGTTTATGATAGTGTAAAGTCTTATTTTTGTATTAATAAGGTTACTTTCATCTTTTATGTTTTACTTTAAGCGAATGTTATACAAATTGCTCTAATAGAACTCAAGTTATTGAGTGAATTAGTGACATGATTAAATTGATTTTACAATTAGTGTGTATGTGTATCTTGGGACTACCCCAAGATAATCAAGTTAATTATTTATTAGTCATAGAGTAAAGTTAAATGAATACAAATGACACTAATGATACTTATTTGTCTATATTTTACCACAGCAGGTTTTTATAGTTGTCTCCTTAAAACAGACTGGAGCAATTTACTCTTCAGGCTTCATTGTAAAAATAAAGCGGCAGCGAAATGGTCGGCATGTGAAAAGTTGTCAAAATAGAAAGAAATACTAAAAAAACGGGAAAGTAGGAATTTATCAGTACTACTCTAATATTATTTGTATTGCGAGTATTACAAATTAACTAAACTCTTCATTTACATTACCTATTCGACAACTGTACAATAAGTATTATTTTTGTTAATTCCATGTTTTTTTTAAGGCGGATTCATGAGGAAAAAAAAGGAAGAAATCTTTCACTCTATACTCCCTGAAGTCCAATTCTCATAACTTTTGGCATATTATTGTGGAAATCTGGGTTGTACCATTTTTTTTTCAAGTATGTCAACATAAATAGTTATTATGTTTAATCACACGGACTGTAGTGCTGTTCTGTATTTACCTGTGATCTAATTATCAAGTAGAATTTAGCTTGCTGATTACAACATAAGGTTAATTATTTAAAACAAATAAATCTTAAACAAAATGGGATTTAATCATTTTATACGAGATGGTTCGAGATGTGTTACAAATCATTAGAATTCTCAATTTTCTCTTTTACAATAAATTATAGACTTAAACCTGACTTCTCTCACTCTGCTTAATAATTCCAGTAATTTTCAAGTTTATCACGGATAGACAGGCAGATGCGGGGAACTTTGCTTTATAATTAGATTAATTAGTAAGGATATTTTTTAATGAGCACCATCATAACTAACTGAACCACCATATTCACAATTTATAAGCCTAAACGTTTAAGCTATCTACTTAAAACAAAAAAGCAGAACTAAATAATAAAAAAATAATCACAGACAAGCGACAGATTTCTTCTAAGGATCAATCGAAACTTCCAAACTTATTTCTTAATATATGTTGGATGTGGTGTTGTAGTATGTTATTATATTATTTTTATGTTTTCCTCATGAACCTGTTTATAACTAGCATATTAGGTAATAGGCACCCTGTTTTCGTTTTTCATTAGAAAAAAAACACCGGTTCAATTGACCTTCTAGTTCTCATATATAAAGGCTTAACATGAACTACAAATCAATATTGTTTTTCGGGAACTCGGAAAATCAACTCATCATGAAATTCGTAAGTACAAAAATAATAAATAGTGTTGTGTGTACCATTTTTACCTAACGTCTACGTCATAGTGACCCCAATCAAGATAGATCTTTTAAAATTATTAAAACGTAAAAATATTTTTTTATAGATTTAGTGTTATGGTAAATCTATAAAAAATATTTTTACGTTTAATAAAAGGTTTTTTAAGATAATAAAAATGGGCCAAGTACAGATCAGGATAGAATAGGGTTCCGCAGTGAACCATTTCTCATTATGTCAATTTCAAATTTTGGTATTAGATTGTTTCTCAAGTTAGGCCTCTAGCACCTAAATTACAAAATTATTTAGGCCGTTATAGTTTTATTTTCAAAGGTCTGCCAGGTTCATATTAACTACTAGGTATTACGATTTTTGTTCACATTTTTCGGATCAGCCGTTTAACTTTTAGGGGGAAATGGGACGACCAATTTCAATAAAAAAACGCGCCTTAAAATTGAATATCTCGCGAACGGCTATCTAAATCAAAGAAATGATTCTGCAACTTCTTAATAATCTTAAAAGATCTATCTTGATTGGGGTCACTATGACGTAGACGTTAGGTAAAAATGGTAAAATATACTATGTACTATCGACAAAATTGAATCATGACCCATTTCGACGACAAATCGTTTGAAGCTGTCAAAATAATAAGACTAGACGTGTGACATTTTTAACACATGTTTAGACGATTGTCGACCTAATTGTATTAATTTGAATGTCTGTAGGAAAATAAGCTTATAAATAATAAATAAATAAATAAAATAAAATAGTTATGATGGGTCATGATTCCATTTTGTCGATTGTACAATCCTATAATTAAAATAGATACAGTCGTACATTCATCTCCACTCTCACTCTCCTATACATGATGTTATAATTACTGTAGTGACAAGATAATAAAATTAAATATTTTACTTTCAGTTCGCATTCTTCGCTCTGATCGTGTGCGCCCTTTGGGCTATGGCGAGCGCCTCTCTCGCGCCATCCGCCGCGGACGAGGGCCCCATCCTGAGAGCAGTCCGCAGCCCCGGCAAGAAGGAGCACCACCACCACCACCAAGAACACCACCACCAAGAACACCATCAACAACACTATGGCGGCGGATACGGCGGCGGATACGGCGGATACCACGGTTAATGATACAGCGCGATTTTGGTCTAGTGATAATTAAACATTTTTAAGTTAAAATAATGAGTTTTTATTATTTTTCTTGGGTCTGATCGTCTGCGCCATCTGGGCTATGGCGAGCGCCACTTTTAAGTGGCGCCAATATTTGCCGCGCTCGATAGCCTCCTTAGGACAGTTTACTACAATCAATATGGAGCATCAAAAACTATCTGCAAAATACTACATTATTATACATTTACTACGAACTATCTTTCTCCCGCGGCTTCGCCCGCATGCATGTCGTACTTCTGTCTTCTATTTTAACCCTTTAGGGATGAATTAAAAAAAATCTTATGAGGGAGTGTCAGACTTTTACTGACTAAAACCCACCCTCGTTTTTTTGGTTGTACCTAGTTGTTGGACCACCACTCCACCCCGCGTACCACGTACGTTATGTTAGGTTTTTGGTTACTGATCGGCTCCCATGGCTCAGGGCGCAATGTAATGTAGAACCATATTATGTGTTATTCTGATGCATAAGCTACGAATATCTTGCAAAACCATCGGCTAGCCTTGTCACTGCCCGTACGTACCATCATTATATTGCTGCGGAGTAATTTTAAAGCTGTGTCTCCGAAGATATTTATTAAAATTAAATGATGTAAACGGCAATATTGTTCAACGGCAATATTGTGTTGTGTTGTGTGTTGTATTGTTGTAACGTATTTATATTGATAAGTATTAATACTATATTCAATGATATTATAAGTAAAAAAGTGTAGCTATATAGGTTACCTAAACGAAATTCTTTCTTCAAAAACGGCACACCATCGCACACATACATTACACGTCAAAGTAGGAGGGCATGTTTGAAGTAGTGCGAGTGAAAAAGAGATAAACGTCAAATGTCAACGTGATACTTAGTATCATGTTGGTCAAATGGCAAACTTTTAAAGTGCCACTTTTTGACTGTATATAACCTACCTATTTACTTATACTTTTTTACTTATAATATCATTGACTATTTTAATGAAAACATCCTGGCAAATCATAAATTATTATATAACTAATTTCATTGCCACAAAAATGGTTATAGTGAGTGAAGTATAAATATTAAACACTAGCTTTTGCCCGCGACTTCGTCCGCGTGGAATAATAGTTCCCGTTTCCGGGGGATTTCCGGGATGAAAACCATCCTATGTCCTTTCTCGGGTCCCAGACTATGTCTGTACCAAATTTCATTCAAAATTGGTTTAGTAGTTTTAGCGTGAAGAAGAGGCAGACAGACAGACAGACTGGCAGAGTTAATCTTGAGCGTACACAAAAAGATTATTGGGGTTGTATAAGCGTGAAAGAGCTACATTGACCATGGTAAAAGCATCCAAAACATATCCAATGGCGTTTTTTTTTTTTGATGGATAGGAAATCATCAAATGACTCCCGCCTCTGAAGAGGGAAGGAGGGTCAGACTTTTACTGGCTAAAATCCAATAATGTCCCTTCTGTTACCCTTATATATTCCGGGGCCGCAGTAACTATTAATTCCAGCCACTCCTCAAAGAGGGATGACCAGCACTGAGTTGCGACAGTCGCAGTCTCCATGAGATCCCGCCGGAGCTCTGTGTGCCGAGTGTGTGTAAGTTTCGCCCCAGCGTTGCACTTCCACGCGCCACTGTGCGTGGTACCCACACCGGTATGCCGGCAAGAAACAGGCAGGCAGGAGATCTTGCGGCATCCATGCACCATCCGAATGGCCATAACCTCCTAGGACGCCCTTAGTAGCCGGGCCGGAGTCAAGGCCGGGTTGGGCGCCTACACCGGAGCCCCGTTAAGGGGCCATGGACCGCACGATCCCCGCGTACCCGCGTTATGTTAGACTTTTGGTTACTGATCGGCTTTTGGTTACTATAGGATTATTCATTATTATTTTTTACATTTATTATTGTATTATTCTGATGTAATCATCATCATCTCCCTAGCCTTCTCCCAACTATGTTGGGGTCGGCTTACAGCCGAACCGGCTTCAGCTGGACACCGAGTGTTTTACGTAAAGCGTCTGCCTATTAGACCTCCACAACCCAGTAACTGGGCGACGATACCCTTTGGTTCGACTGGTCAGACTTTCAGGCTTCTGAATACCCGTAACGTCAAAGTTCTACGAATGACAACCGGGGCTTAACATGCTTTCCGAGGCACGGGATGTCAGTGATGTCCAAGATAAACTATAGAAGTACATATGAATTGAAAAAGTCACATTGGTACTTGCCCGGATTCGAACCCGTAACCTCTTACACGCGCCATTATGACGACCCAGATGTGTTAATCTGATGTATAAGCTACGAATATCTTGCAAAGCCATCGGCTAATATTCTTTATTGTACACCAATAGGACAAAAACAGTAAAGGACAATACAAACAAATATGCAAGAGTACAATAGGCGGCCTTTTTTCGCTAAAAAGCAGTTTCTATTACATACTATCATTTATATTGCTTGCTGCGGAGTAATATTAAAACTGTGAATATCTCCGAAGATATTTTTTGAAATTATAAATGACTTCCGCATAAAGAAAATTACGCTAGGGGCATTTTGCGTTTTAGTAATTTTATATTATCTCCGAAACTATATGACCAATTGACATACTTTAAATGGCAAATCTTATCTGTATGATGTCCCTGTGATACTGAAATAATTTATTGTCATAAGAATTAATATTTTGCTGCTCAAATAATCAACCAAACGTAAGTATGCCGAAAAATCATTTTTTAATAGGTACAATAAAAGAAGTATAAAAGATAAAATATAAAAGATAGAAATATGGTATCGCGGACTTTGTGGTAGAAATAATTAAGACAAACCAAGTTCCCATACATTGTTTTTAATTTCAAGCAACTGTTTAGGCAGCGCACGCAAATAATTCTGTTTTATGAGGTAATTTTTTCCGACTTGCTAGACAAAAGTTGCGATAGCTCGGTTAATATACATGTTATAAAAATTATTTATAGCCTATAGCACTCAAGAATAATGTAGCTTTCTGCCAGTGAAAAAATTTTTGGAATTGGTTTATTGGTTCCAGAGTACCCCAAACATTCAAACTTACAATCTTACAAATTTTACCTCTTTATAATATTAGTATAGATAATTATGCTGTCGCGGACTTCTTTTTAGAACTTTTTAAGAGGAACAATTCTTCAGTACATCATTTTTACGTAACTTTAACCATTTACTCTCAAAAGGAATATTTTTTCCCCGTTTTTGTCACACTTTTCATTACTGCTCGGTTCCTATGTGTCTTAGCGTTATGTTATATACCTGCCCAGGAGTATGGATCACAATCGTACCAAGTTTGATTAAAATCCATTCAGTAGTTTTTTACCCATGCGTGCACATACAGACAGATAGACAGGCAGACAGACAAAAAAATTACTGATTGCATTGTTGGCATCAGTATCGATCACCAATCATCCTCCAATATTAATTATAAATATATAATTATTCAATGTACAGAATTGACCTCTCTACAGTTGTATTATAAGTATAGCTGAATTTGGTTTTCAAAGTCATCGATGAATTTGAAAACCAAATTCAGGTATAAGTTAGTTAGTAGTAAATTGTAATAGAGCGCTGAAATCTCGAAATATCCAAACCCACGATATTTTATTATTCGAAGTTTTACGTCTTTAGGACTGGCGATTTGAACTGTGCGTTGAAATATCAACAGTCAGTTAATTATTTTAGCCGTCCTAGCGTCGGGTAAAATAATTAAATGTAATATAATTATTACATTTTTATTAAAGGTCGTATAGGTGTTAAAAAATCTTTGAACATCTCGGATTTTGTTTATGCGTAAATACACACATCAAAAGTGTCTAGGGATATTTTAATTAAACCTAAATAACTAAAATTCTATTAACTTTTTGTTAAGACACCTACACTTTAAAATAAACCTTGTTTAATTGCCTATCTAATCTGATAATAAACTTTTAGATAAAGTTAAATTTAAAAAAAAACTTAGAACAAGAGGAAAAACTCAACAAAATTTCAATTTAACTTTATTTTTGAAATTTTAAAACCTAAACAACAAAACAATTTTTTTTAATAAAAATTGTTGAAAACTTAAAATTAATAATTCGTGGATCCACCTAAGTCTCTCCTGACACATCTGGAGCGGTTCTGCATACTCAAAACAAGGGTGTCAATATCCTGTTGTGGAGTACTGTCCCAAATCCTGCTAAGATGCAAGAAAAGCTGGTTTTGATGCAACAATATCAACAGGGAAATTCCTACGAGCTCTTCTCTGAAGCATATTCCAGGCATGCACAATAGGATTTAAGTCAGGGGATTGTGCAGGCCGGTCTAAAGCTTGGATAACATGCTGTTGTAATTAACTTGTAACGATACGCGCCGTATGTGGACGGGCATTGTCGTGCATTAGCTGGAAATTTTGTCCCATTTGCTGTTTGTGGGGCAAGATTACAGGCTCTAGCACCTCATCTCGGTATTTTCGAGCAGTCATATTGCCTTGTATCCAAACGAGCTCCATTCTACCGCCGAGACGAATTCCTGCCCAAACCATAATCGTGCCACCTTAATATGCATGAACTTGTTGTGGGTGCTGCAGTCGATTCCAACGTCCAGGTTTTCTCCAAACGCGTACTCTTCGCGAATCAGGATGAAATCCAAACCTAGATTCATCAGTGAAAAGCACAAGTGACCATTGAGAATGGTTCCAGTTTTCGTGTGCAATAGCCCATTGTAATCTTCTTCCTCGATTACCTCTCCTTAGTGCTGATACCCAAAATGGCCTACGAGCACGTAGATTGACTTCATGCAGTCGCCTTCTCAAAGTTTACCGCTTACCAGCAAACCATACTCTCTCTGTAGCCTTTGAACCAATTGCATCGCCGCTGCATTTAGTTGACTTCGTGCAGCATTTACTATGAATCGGTCCTGTACATGTGTTGTAATGCGTTGAGGTCCTCGGTGCCGTTCCACCACTTCCTCCGTGACACGATAACATGACCAAAGCCTGGATATAACGCTCTGACTGGTCTTCATGGCTTCAGAAACGGCAATTATGGGACAGTATTCCACAACAGGATATTGACACCCTTGTTTTGAGTATGCAGAACCGCTGCAGATGTGTCAGGAGAGTCTTAGGTGGATCCACGGAATATTAATTTTAAGTTTTCAAGAATTTTTATAAAAAAAATTGTTGTTTTGTTTAAGTTTTGATGTTTCAAAAATAAAGTTAAGATTGAAATTTTGTTTGAGTTTTTCCTCTTCTTCTAAGTTTTTTTTTTAATTTAACTTTATCTAAAAGTTTATTATCAGATTAAATAGTCTATTAAACAAGGTTTATTTTAATGTGTACATGTTTTAACAAAAAGTTAATAGAATTTTAGTAATTTAGGTTTAATTGAAATATCCCTAGACACTTTTGATGTGTGTAGATGGGTAATACTAAAAATAGATACATTATACTAATCTTGATGTGAATTTGATAATTGTTGAAGGAAATAATATACTGGGACTACCATAGTATGAAGTAGTAGTTGACAACATGGTGCAATTGTGGAACCATTGGCTTTTGGGTTGCGTGTCTGGCTACAGATATTTGTTCTGAAAGTGTTTGTGTATGTATGTTTATATGTTTGTAAACACACCGTTTAAATGACCTATTTGCTACTGCCCATATGTAAACATGATTAGTAATTGACATTCAGGACTTCCAATTAAAGTGAACCTATTGTTAGCCTCAAGCGCTTTACAATCATTATTTAAAATGAATAGAGTGTAACATTTCAGACTTTTAGAGGCCAAAGTCTATCAAATGCATGTATGTAATCTTTATACATATATAAAGAAACAGTCTGACTAACAGTACTAATTAACGCAGAACTGAAACTATTGAAGATAGTAACGTGAATTTTCGACAATAGTTTATTTGTGAGACTCAAAGCTTATAAATGGGAGATATACTCGTAGATTTGGATAATAATCCTCGGGTGAAACAACAAGAAATAACTAGTTTGTTTGAATTAAAATGTTCCTCGAGCACAGCTGGTATTTTCCCTTCAAATATTCGTTGTAGTCTGAGATTGGTGCTTATGAAGAGAACAATTGGAAAAGTCATCTGAATAATTTCCTTGGCAAGATGCGAGCTGGACAAGAGTGGTATGTCCTTGAGGGTCATAGCACAGAGTTCAAGCAGAATCAAACCAAGTAAGAGTGATATAATATAACACGCAGCTAAGACAAATTGATGGTGAAAGACGCCAACCTAGTGCTGGGCACGCCGTTATAGCGGCGGTAAGACCCCTCTTTGAGGAGTGGCTGGAGAGGCGTCATGGCACTCTCACGTTTCGCTTGACACAGGTCCTCACCGGACATGGTCAGTTCGGGAGGTTCCTGTGTCGGATTCGGGCGGAAGCGACGCCTGGGTGTCACCACTGCAGTAACGGTCGCCTGGAGGACACGGTCGAGCACACAGTTGAGGTGTGCCGCGCATGGGCGGAGCATCGACGTGTCCTCGTAGAGGCGATCGGCGGCGGTGACCTCTCGCGCCCGGCGCTGGTTCAGGCCATGCTTCGGGGCGAGACGGAATGGGATGCCGTCGCCTCCTTCTGCGAAGCAGTTATGCTAGTGAAGGAAGCGGCGGCGCGCGAGAGGCAACGACGAGCCTCTCGCCCCGGACTAAGACCCAGGCGAAGACGTCGAGAGTCGCAAGACGACTACCGGCCACCGTAGGCGCGGTTCTGCGGATGGCGAGCTATGGGTAGCTCGCCGCCCGGCTAGGACCAGGACCGCGTAGACGGCGCGTTTTGTTCCACGCGCGCCTCAAAGAGAAGGAGTCAGCACAGGAAGGGGCCCAACAGGGCCAACGCCTGCCGGGGTTGCGGAATGTTTATAGTGGTTACCGTGACCCTGGAACATAAAGGGCAATCGAAGGAACATGAGTGGGTTTTAGTCAGTAAGAGTCTGACACGCCCTCCCGTCGCACCCAGGACGGGAGCAGTCATTGGATGATTTCCCACTCACCAAAAAAAAAAAAAAAAAAAAAAAAAAAGTTTCAAAAATAAAGTTAAGATTGAAATTTTGTTTGAGTTTTTCCTCTTCTTCTAAGTTTTTTTTAAATTTAACTTTATCTAAAAGTTTATTATCAGATTAGATAGGCAATTAAACAAGGTTTATTTTAATGTGTACATGTTTTAACAAAAAGTTAATAGAATTTTAGTAATTTAGGTTTAATTGAAATATCCCTAGACACTTTTGATGTGTGTATATAACACACATAAACTTCCTCTTTAATTACTTTATTAAAAAACCGCATCAAAATCTGTTTTGTTTAAGCATTCATAGTTACAGACAGCGGAAAGCGGCTTTTTTATACTATTGTAGTGATATAGATAAAATCTAGCCATCGTAAGTTAGTAATATTTTTCGACAGACATGACCACTGCCACTTTTTTGAGGGTGGGAAATCATCAAATGACTTCTCCCATCCTTTCATGTCAGACTTTTACTGACGAAAGCCCACCCATGTTCCTTCGGTTGCCCTTTATGTTCCGGGGGACGGTAACTATTAAAACTATTCCGCAACCCCGGCAGGCATTGGGCCTTTAACCATTGCCACTTCAGTTTGTTGTTTCTCGGCTGTGTCGTTCAATCTGATTTACTGAAGCACAGCTTCCTACCAAATTATATCCTTCAAAGAGACTCCGACAGGCTTACCTTACAATGCATGCATAAACATCTGGCGCAGAACCAGATGCCAACAAGCATAATGTACTGGGATCACAATTGAAACTACACCATTACACCTGCAATCTATACAAATAAAGAATTGTTGTTATTAAATTATTATATTTACTAACAATCAGTGGAGTAATCGTAGTCTGCAATGGAGACCGCGTTTAAGCAAAGAGGTCGCCAGCATATTTAATTGATTTTAAATATTAAGTCTAATTAAAATATTCAGCCATGCCTAAATAACTTAGGACTGGTTACAATAGAGTCTTGGAATAATATGATTGCGCATTTAAAATCAACGTTTTGCTAATTCAAGTTACGCCATGAACCGTGACACAAAACGAACATTAGGTTCTGATTTGTTTTTATAATTGACTAGCTTCTACCTGCGATTTTGTCTGAGTCAAGTATATCATGACACAGGAAAATAGTGTAACTTTCTTTTAATGAAATCACAAAGGGCTTGCTTCGACATTCTTTGAAAATTACGACCTTTCATACCTTGTTACACCATTATAGTATTTTTTTAAAGGTACAATTCCGAGACGGGCCGCAGACTGCAACCGCAGGCGACACTGCGGCTACCGGCTGCAGTTACCGCAATGCTGCCTGCGGTCGCTATTCCAACCGCGGCTGCATGCCGTGACTGCACAATGCACAGAACCGTGCCTCAGTTGTTCTAGTGCCTTCGTGCGAGACACAATGTTGGACATTTTTGACATTTTTGTACGTGTGAACTCTCTGCGGTTCGCGACACGACTGGCCGCGGCTGCACGCTGCGCGCCGCGACTGCAGGCAGCAGTGTAGTCGCGCTTGGAATCAATTTCATAGATATTCATAAGAACAAGTGGTGTCGCTTGCAGTTTGCGGTTGCAGTTTGCGGTCTGCGGCCCGTCTCGGAATTGTACCTTAATCCTTACACTACTTACAGAGTACTATCATAGGTAGTGTATTGCTTCTTAGGATTTAATTCCACCATTATTGTTCTGGCATTTGCCACATTCGCCTGACATGAGAAACGCAATAGGTTCAATCATATTCTTATAATTTTTGCTTTCCCCCTGTCTGTGTCACAGTACCACAATGGTATTGAGGATAATGCCAGACATAACAAATCTTAAACATCACAAAATATTAACTTGATTTATTAACTATTAGATCTTTTTGTGTTTTTGCATAGTTTTTAATTACTAAGTACGAGTGCTATTAACCTTGAAAGTTTTACCTATATATGCGTCCATCAGACTACATCCTGCATCGTCTTCAGGACCTGCACACTAAATTCAACATGAAACTCGTAAGTAATATTATCTAGTTTTATTTCCATAATTTATACTCTTGTTGTGCTAAAATCATCATAATTTTGAAAATGTTTTTTGCTTTTTACTTATTTCTTTAAAGCCAAAATGGTGTTAACTAATTAGGACTGATCGCGACATTGTTTGACAATTGTGCGACCGTCTAGTGTAGGTTTTGTAAATTAAAACCTGACAAACACCGATGTCCGGTATCAGGATGAGAAACAATGGTGCCGATTCCTTGTTTACAAACTAACCTAAATTTAAGTTAAGTACATCTTTTATTTTCCATTTCATTAAGAAAAGGACAGAAGATAAAATATTAGTTAAGACCTGTCAAATTTAGACACCCCATAGATAATTTAAACGCGATTAAAAACATGGCGAATAAAAATACGTCGATTTACTTCAGGCGCTGTCTAATTTGACAAGATTTCACTAAAATATATTTACCTTCTGTCCTTTTCTTTAATGCTTAGGCCGCACTCATCGCGATAACATTCGGCGCGAAGCTTCGCTCTACAGTGAAGGTGCGTGGCCACATTACATCGCTTGCAGATGCATTGCGATAAACCAACGATAACGATCCCAGCACCAGATTTAATAAATTTCTTTTTCTTATTTAAATGTTGCCTATAATAGGCCACAAGTGAGTCGCGTCTTTTTTTCACATCTTAAACTGTGCATGCCCAGCTCAAATTATTCTTTATTCGCAACCAAGTGTCGTGGCAGAAATCCTTTCTTTTATGGCTAGTATGTTTTGGGTTTCATAAAATCGGCTCAGACTCGTAATGTGCAATAAAATCTAAAATTTTATCGTTACTCCAATCCATGTTGGCGACACAAACTTGCTCACATCCGCTTCTTACAATGGCTGCCGGCCGACTGAAGTGTGGCCGGGCACGCGAAGTGCATCGCGATAAAGCCCTTTGATCTGCGACATTTTACCGACAGCGGAGCGAAGCTTATTCGCCTTCGCGCGAAGTCGCGAAGTATTCGCGAATGTTCGGCTACATACATCGTGCTATCACGTATATTCGCGTTATCGCGATGAGTGTGGCCCAGGCATAAGAAATGGAAAGAGAAAGATGCATTCAACTTAAAAGTTAAGTGTGTGATTAAGAGAATCAGTGCCAATAACTTATTATGGTAACTAGTTTATTTTGGAGGCAACTTTAGTGAATAGTAAAAAGTTTTAAAAGTAGCTACATCTGAAAACATGGAGATTTTATAGTGCTTTTAAATGCTTTAAAAGATTGCCCTCACTATGAGGTACTGAAAAAATGTTAAGCATAATGTACTTCATACATGTTCATGTTCAATATCAGAGTACCTTACCTAAGCCCGTATAATATTTTGTTATTTCTCTACTAAGTTTTTGAATAAAATAAAAGAGCACCATTACAAACATTAATATGTTCAAATTTTTACTAGGTACTCGCGATTTTGATACGATTGCAGTAACTTAACAGTATTTTTTTACATACATTATCTGAGTACCTACCTAAACCCGACACAATTGTTATTTCTCGACGTATATCTAGCTAGTTTTTTGAATAAAATACTAGAGTGCTAACTACTAACTACTCGTGATTTTAATACGATTGCAGTAACTAAATCGTTTTTTTTGTTCACAGCTCGCATTGTTTGTTTTTCTTGTGGGAGCTATTTTCGCTATGGCTGGCGCGAATCCCCCCGGCACTGAATTCCTCCCTCAGGGAGCACCCAGCGCGGCAGGCGTTGTCCAGCCACTGCTGAGGGAGGCTCGCAGTGCAAGCAAGAAGAAAGGCTATTACGGAGGTTAATAAGCCGAATGGTCACATCAGCTTAAAGCTGTGTGGTCACTCCAGCTTAAAGCTGTATGGTCACCCCAGCTTAAAGCGGTGAAACGTCGTTTTTGTTTCTTTTTTAGTTGACATTCAAAATGTTAATAAATTATATATAAAAGTTAAATCATGTGATGATAAAATTTAGGGTTTTGGCTTTCAATAAAGTTAAGTTTAAAAAAACTTTTTCTTTTTCTATACATATATCGAGTTCTCTGAAGGACAACTTCTTTACAAAATATCCTTACGAATCTAACAGGCTAACCTTACAATACAAGCATAAGTTTCTATCGCAGAACCAACACTCGGAGCGGTGAGTCAGTCAAAAATCCATCAATAAAATCTCGCGAGCAGCGATTTTCTGCAATTTTATTGATGGGTTTTTGATTTGCTACCGCACAACTACCTCACTCCGCACTTGTGACTCTTGTGAACAGCCTAAGGCCTCTTGTTGTCGACCCTTTTTGTCAAAGGTTTGCTTGCCAGGTTGCAATATCCGTTGTGTTAACAAAAACACCCACACTAACGTATTGAACACTGCACGTCGGCCCGTCGTCCGTTGAGGAAATTTGTCCGTTCTCGTCAAAAAGAGGCCTAAAGCAAACGTAAGTAGTTGGGGTGCCCCCCGGCCAGATGAAATGACAATGTAAGAACGGCAGCTGTCGGTAAATCAATGCGTGTAGCTGAAGATCAAGTTAAGTTGTTCGCCTTGGATGAAGTCTATCTATGTTTAGCACAGGACTGACACAGGATGATGATCAGCGAAATTCCTTTAATACCTAACAAATATATAAGACACTCTGGGTAAAGCTTGCCACTTTACATAATGAAGTATAAGAATAAGGACCTAATACTAAATTCAACACACATACCTATCATTAGCATATTCTTTTTTATCCATCCTAAATATTTAGCCATACAATAAAATATTTAGCTACAATATGGTCTTAAACAGAAACGTGCTTGCGTATTTAAAATCAAAGTTTTGCTGATTCTAGTCTTGCCGTGAACCGTGACACAAAGCAAACATTTTGTTTTTGATTTATTGCGAATACCTGTTCCAACTAACAAATAATACCTAAAGTCATTTAAAAACCCGAGTGAATGAATGATGTTTAGCGTTTAATCAAAACTTTGCGGCATGTTTTGTAATTGAGAACAGGGTTGTCTAAACAACTACCCGGGATTGAATTGCCAAAGGGCAGAACAAAATCAGAAATAGTTTTTAGGATTCCGTATCTCAAAAGAAAAAAACAGAACCCTGATAGGATCTCTTTGTCAGATGGACACTGTCTGCCTGACAAGAGCCTTTATCTCCAAAACGCTTGGAGATGTTGAGTTGAAATTATAACAATATACTCAAACCTAGAACTATGAAATTTGGCCCGAAGCATCAGTAAGGAAAACTTTGAAAACAGTAAATATGTGGTGTGGTTGGACCTCAAAAAAATACTGAAACAAGATATACTCAGCTATAGAAAATATATGTATCGCCACTTCGGCGCCATCATCTCATTCACGTTGACGTAACAGTGGAAGACAAATGGTCTTAATAATAGAATCCCGCTTTTACCCTTCGGGTACGGAACCCTAAAAAAGTAATAAAATCACACAAAATATAGTACATGTATTTTGTTTACCAATATTTTGCGAATTGAAACCATATTCTAAATCAGGGCTTTCCTGGACTAACCGTTTAGACAGCCCTGATTACGAATATGAATACAAAATAGAGTGTCAGTACAGTTTTTGCTACAAAGGATTTTGAAATTCTTTTTTGCCTTACTGGTTAAACCATCAAATTTTTTGTAATCAATCGTCACGGTGCTGATTCTTATTGGTCTTAATTCATGATTACAATACTACTGGACCATTCATAAGAATTCATGTTTGTGACATTTAATGCAGTTGCTACTTCGGCGTGTCACGGGTTCGATCCCTGTAAGAAACAAATATTTCAAAGTTCCAGGAATGGTGGTTTGACAAAGACAAACAACTCCATCAAGTTTACTAACGCGAACAATTAGTTGTTTGATTAACCTTTCGATAACCATGCGACAGCCGTCTGTTGCGCTGCTATTGTCTTTCTATTGTGACTCGAATCACGTGTATTCGAAGGTTTAACACTTATTATAGTATCTATAGCGGTTTTTAATATACAGGGTTACAGGGCAAGTCTTAAATAATAAAGGACGTTATTATTTAGGTAATTTCTGATGATTTTGATCCCGCAATGGGATGTCCGAAACCTGGCGGTTACGGAGGTATCGACTTCTGAAGAATTTATTGAAAAATCCCATATATTTGGGTCCTCAATCGATTTTTTTTCTTATTAGAGCGCTAAGGTTCTGATAGTTTGATTATTATAGTTAGAAGACATGTCAATTAATAAAAACGATTAAAAAAACTGAACCTTCTACTAACAGCGGCGGGAGTGTCGGACTTTTACTGACGGTTGCCCTTTATGTTCCGTGGCCGCGGTAACTATCAGAACTATCCCACAACCCCATCAGGCATTGGGCCCTAGAGGGCCCCATGGCCCCATCACGTGTCTTGGAATACTCTGTTGATTACAATTATTATTTTTCTGATAGAAAATAACGCATTTGATGAATTTCCTATCAAGTGTATGGACATCCAAGATCTCCAGGCGCATGACGTGTCCGACCTAGCGGAACCTAATTTTCTGATATGAGACGACCATTGGAAGTAGCAATTTCACGTGAAAATATGGTATGGTACATGTATGGTACTGTGGGGTGGGCCTGTTTCCGCATCTCTACGCAATGGCGCGGATTTTGTGTGACGCCATAATATATTTTGCTTGAAAATGGTGTTTCAAACGGTCATGCAATGGCTCATAGATTAATAAATATACTTTAATCTTAAAAAAAAACAGTTGTCCGTACAAATAACTGCATTACTCAACCAAAAAAAATATCCGCTGATTCGTACATTTTTATTTGCATAACTCGAGAAAATCGCAATTTTTAAGTTAGTCCTCTTCTAATGCTTGGTACACACGACAACGTTTTTTTTAGGCGTTTTTGAGCGCCTTTTGAGTGACTACACTACCACAATATCTGCGGCGATTTCTAAACACACCTTCGATAAACTGCGCAGCCAAATTGACGCGGTAAGTCGTTGTCGTGTTGTGTGTACCAATCATAAGGGCACAGGGTTGTTTAAAATTATGATTACCACACGACACGCTCGCGTGTACTCCATACCCTCTTCTTTTTATATTTTTTTCAATTCTCCCAAAGAAAAGACAAATAAACATTTAGTTAGTAAATAAGACACATACTATGTACATCCTGTTAACGATGACTATATTGTCCTGCCTATCGTCATCCACTCAGCATAATTTTAAACTTTATGTAAACCAAACAGAATAATATGATGACATATTATTTGATCATCTCACTCACATAAGGCACGTAAAAAATATTTGAACAAAAAATTTACCCTCTATAATAATTAACTAGTTCCTACCTGCCACTTCGTCCGTGTGAAAATAAAGGATAAATCTGGGCATTGGACAAAATTGTAACTTTCCATTAATGCGGTTTTTTTGTCAGTATATCTTCTAACTATTACGACACAACTAAACTTTACGCTTTTGTGGATAGACTTGAGTTGACCGCGTCTTCGATTGCTTAGACATACTTTGAAAATGACAACCTTCTTACAACCCTACACCAAAATTTATGAAAATTCTTACACTGCTTTTTTTTTAGAATCGAGAGACAAAGATAGTAAGTCTTTGTAGAATCGAGTCTCATAAGACTCTACTTGCTTTGTATTTCTTTTTAAGGATTTCATTCCACTATTATTGTTCTGGCATTTTCCACATTCGCTGACATTTAGAGAAACCCATTAGGTTCAATCATATTCTTTTGTTACAGTTTTGCTTTTCCTCTGTCTCTGTCAGATATAGTCATGGCATCACGATGGTATTGAGGATAATGCCAGAAATAACAAATCTTATACATCGCAAAAAGATTAACGCGTGTACAACATTTTGATGTACTGATTTATTTGTTGATATATCTTAGTGTTTTTGCACCGTTTTTTTAATTGCAAAGTGCGAGTACTCTTGACCTTGACAGTTTTACTTATAAATGCGTCCATCAGACCACAACCCACATCGTCTTCAGGACCAGCACACCAAACTCAACATGAAACTCGTAAGTCATATTTTCTAATTTTATTTTTTAATAATTTTATTAAATTGTTGTGAGAAAATAACCATAATTTTAAAAAATGTTTTGATTTTCTTTTTTGCTTACTTATTTCTTTAAACGATTTTGATGTTGGCTAACTAGTACTATTCACTACATTATTTGACAGTTGTGTGACAGTAACAGAAATATTGCTTAGCCAAAGCACGTGCTAAGCAGCGTTTATATATCTTGGTCTATTGTGTATTTTTTCGTAAATTATAACCTGTCAATCACCGATGTCCGATATCGTTTCGAGGTTCAATAACTTTTAATTGTGTTACTAATAACAGCACATAACAGAAAGGTAATGTTAATTATTATCTATAGTTTGTTTAAGAGGTTTTAAACTGGAGTGAACACTGAAAATTTTTAAGCGTGTAGGTTCATGTGGCTCCATAATTCATAGTAGAGCTGGCCGTCTCTAATGAGGTACTAGTACACATAGGTCAAGCATTATCAGTGCGTACCTAAACCCGACGTAATTAGTTTTCAATAAATTCGTATTTTTCAATAAATCCGTATTTAATATTCGTCTACACGCGAATATGATCACAGTGATACCATGAGTGTGAACAAAAGCAATAATTCCTTGACCTCTTGACAACCAACCGACAGCCGGCTGTCGGGCTGCTATTGTCTTTCTATTGTGTCTCAAATCACGTGTGTTCGAAGGTTTAATATGCTCACATTTGTACTATTCCCGATTCACGCTTGTAGTAACAAAATCCTATTTTTTTACAGTTTGCATTGTTTGCCTTTATTGTGGGAGCTATTTTCGCTCTGGCTGGCGCGAGTCCCGTCGGCAACGACCATGATGTACAGCTTCAGGGAGCGCCGAGCCCGGCCGGCGCCGCCGAGCCTCTGCTGAGGGAGACTCGCAGCGCACACAAGAAGAAAGGCGGCTACGGCTACGGTTACGGACGTTAAAAAGCGTTGTGGTCACTCCACCTCAAAGCTCTGTGGTCATCCCAGCGTAAAGCTGTATGGTCACCCCAGCTTAAAGCGGTGAAGAGCGTTTTTTTTGTTTCTGTTTTAATTGACATCCAAAATGTTAATAATTTACATATAAAAGTTAAATCATGTGATAATAAAATTTAGGATTTTGGCCTTCATTAAAGTTAAGTATTAAAAATCATTTCTTTCTTTTTATTTTTATACAGCCTGGGAAACGAATTGTTTAGCAAATTGACTGTTGTTAGTAGAAGTTAGGTTTTACCGCAGTTATATATGAAATAACACCTTTACGACATTTTTTCAAGATTATTATAAAAAAAATCTAAATTATACTTATAATGTTCTGTTAGCATTACTGTAAATAGTACGTCAATCTACTAAATAATAAGTTTCCCGATTGCACATCCTAAAGTAATACTAAACCACTCACCAAAAAAATAAATAAAAAAAAACGAATTTAAAACTCCTCTCAGAGTTCAAGAATCAATGCAGAACATTGTTTAATATATGAGAAAACAAGCTGTTATCTACATTAATTTGGTATTTCAATATCCAATCCAGTTTTGTTGTGTTGACAGTGGTTTTAATACCTCTTAATTCTACTGAACCTGTTTTACCACATGCTTGGTATAAGGTTGTGCGCAGACCTAGATAGTCAATACAGTGTTAGGTAAATCTATCGCTCTGAGAAAACTATAGTGGAGCATCACAGCAAACCTCTAAGCAAAGACGGTGCTAAACCAGTACTTTTATACCGAGATAAATAAAAGTTTCTTAGCAAGTGCTTTAGGTAATCAATATTATAATTGTCAACTGTCAAACTACTAGAGAACACAAAACGTGTTATATTATGTAATGAATATTTATCTCGGCCGTATTGTCTGTGCTTGTCTCAAGCAACCGGCAACCAGCAGAAACTTAATTTATTTTAATTTAATAGGTAATGCTATCACCTCCTTAGAATAGGAATGAAACTTAAAACTTATTTTTTTGTCTTCAAGAATAACAATCATACACAAAATGTACAGTATTAGCAAACCATGCGTGTCCAGTTGCCATAACAGAACACAGCGATTACGTAGTGTCCCGTGGCAAAAAGTGTCTACGTTTGCGCAGAGCCTTATAACAAAAAAAATACAAATCCAATAACGTTTTATAAGATTTGCCTATTTACTGCAAACTCATTCAATCACTAGGTAAATAAAGAATATATTCCAAGTTATAGTAGTAAGTTGTGAAAAAACGTCCTCTACGAACTTGGTTCTATGACCTTTACAATAAAGTATATAAGTAACCCCGAATTATGATATCATACAGTACATAAACAACTATCAAAATGAAATACGTGAGTAAAAATGTATTTTCAATTACATAATAATCAGTAGATTAATTTAAACTAACTACTTAGCGAGATTTCCCGGTTGATATATTGTGCGAGTGATGAAATCTAGTGAGTCAACGAGTGGAAAAACCATCATTTTTTTCAACGTTTTTACGCAGTTTTGAATGTCGAACAACTCTAACTAAGATATATACAAGTCAACAACTCCATAATAAAGTATTGTATCGGGTACAAAACCAGTTTTATAATGGAACAAGGTCATTGTGGCGAATTTAAGTACAATATTTATTACTTGTCAGATAAATCCTTGACACATCTTACGAACAGGATAATATTTTTACTACGCCGTGAACTATCAACTGAGTTCAAAGTATTGATAAACGTGACTTAGTTCGTGTTTCGGTTAAGTTCAAATTAAGTTAAATCATTATTGTCGTCTCGAGTTCGATAGTGATAGGACTAAATTGTTCGAAAGAGTTACCGGAACTCCGAACTTTGGTGGTTTCTAATCAGTAAAAGTGTAACACACCAGTTCCACTCAGAGCGGAACAATTATTTGATGATTTCCCTCCCCAACAAGAAAGCTACGTCCTACTAGGTACTACATAATGTTTAAATTCGCGATCTAAGATTGTTTATAGACGGTATCAAAATCGCGCTGTCGGTTCCGAAACAGTAATTACATATTAATACATTTACTACGGCTGGTGTCCACTGCACCTCACTTTCAGCCTCCAAAATTATAATCTCATTAATATCTTGATGACGTCAGTGGACGGTGTCTTTCTTATTTTGATTTATATCAGAACGCTTAAGCGCCATTTTGTCTATGGCGAGCGCGGGCTTGACGCTGGAATCTCCAGGAGTGCGATCAAGTCGGAGTGTTAGGGTAGGTCGCGGCATCGTTGGGGAACACCACCGGCACGGGTACGGCTACATCGGCGGCAACAGGGAGAGGAACGGACAGCCGAAGAGAAGTGGTCAATGAGAATATACACTGATGACAAATATAACATGTTGGCTACATTTATTTTATTTACTTTTCCTTGATACGGTCAGCAAAGTTAATTAGTATCTAGCCTGTCAGATACAATTTAAGTTTTCCCGGCAACTAATAAATCGTGGAGCGATTTATAGTATATATTATAATTTATAAGTAGCTCGCGTTCATAATTCTTTTTTTGCTACTTTTATGTTTTTGCTTTTTTGTTTACAGTAAGAATATGAATATATATTTTTACATAAATTTACGTTATAGTAGAAAATAACGAGTACTTTATTTGTTTACAATTTCATTTGAATACTCTATCAGTGTTCAAGATAACTTCAATAATTATACCTAAAGGGCCCGTAATTAATAATTAACTTTGCTGATTGCACCTACTAAGACCAGACCAGAATAAAATTTTATATAAATAGGTAAATCAATATTGTCTAACTTAACAAAATAGTATCTACAAATATCACAAAATAAGAGAACGGTTTTGATAAAATTTACAAACTTGGACGATGGTTCTGTCTGATACGAAAAATATAAATTTTATTTTATAATTTTGTTTGTAAGTATGTTCCATTAAAGTACTATTTAAATTTATTACAATATTTTAAGGACTAATCGGCTAACAGACGCTATTATCACGCTCATTGTATAAGAGTCTAAACTGTTAAAAAATAATTAACATTATTTTATTAACATTATTATGTTAATTATTTTTAACAGTTTGGCAAAGGATTCTAATGTGACAATAAAAATATATAAAAATTTAAGTACTTATAATAATTGTCTCATAATAGTGACAAGGTTGCAGTAAATTTGCAAAGAAGCTGCTATTTGACAATCTTAAGTCATAAATTCGTATCCAAAGAGCTGTTTTAAAGTTCTTAAAGTACTAATTACAAGTTTAAATAAAAAAAGGAATTTTTGGCATACCCTTGACGTAAATTTGAAAACTATCATAATAATTACAGTAAACAAAAGTCATTGTAATTCAGACGCAGTGCGGTATCGATCAAAAGAAAAAAAGTCGTTATATAAATATGCCCTAACTAATAATCACTGTGTTTTATGTCATGAATAAAGCCTGTGTAACCATACATTTTTTGACGTATAAACCTGTCATTACTTTATGCAGTGATTATTAGTAAGACGCATAGTTTATAACATTAGTATAGATTGATTAAATATAAAAGTCGGCTATGATTACTTCCAAATGTATCAGGTTTCTAATTTGCTACAATCTTGCTTAGTCACTTTTTTATAACATTTCAAAATCCATTTACCAAATATGTATTTTGTTTTTTTTTTGTAAACAAATCCACACACAAATTCTATACATGTTTTGAATTATGGAGGTAAACTTTTTACTTTTAGTGTCGAGTCCCAATGCCTGACTGTGTATTACAGTATCTTTCAAAGTAATTTATTTTCAAAATAAAACTACTGACAATCTTGTAAAACGAAAATAGAAACTTAAAGTAACGCATATATCGTCAATGTATATTTCGTCGATTTTTTTTTGTTCTTGTGCCGAGAAGCTCTGAACCGATCGCCATAAAATTTACATGGGACCACCTCTTCTCTGAATCATGACTTTTCAAACAAAGAACCATCAAAATCCGTTTACAATTGACGGAGATATCGTGTAACTAACATAAAAAATACATACAGACGATTAGAGAACCTCCTCCTTTTTGAAGTCGGTTAAAAAAAACATACAGACGAATTGAGAACCTTCTCCTTTTTGAAAAATTAAATATAAATTAGTTAAAAATATTCAAAATAGTGGCCCACCGGAATCGGGAACAGGGTCCAAGCTATCGGTGGTCAGGGCTCCAGAGAGGGCAACCTCTGGACAATTCGGGCTTTGATCAGGTGTGCCGCTTCAGGTGTTAGTAGAGGCTCTTAACTATTATGCCATTGACCGTAACGACTTTTGGAACAATGACTGCTGATTCGGCATCCCACATTTCGACAACCTAGCCAGCCAAGTCAAGATACTTAGTCTGTTTATTCTTCTCTGCTTTCACGAGATGTTCGTCAATCGGAACGAAAATTATTATTAATATTCGTTACCATCGCGTTTTGTGTGTACATATACGTTACACGTTTTCCTTCGGTAGCCTACGCAGTTTCCTACAGTCTACTATGCGCTGTGAGACAGCATGCTAGGCATGCATAAGGCATGTACTTCATAGGACATGCTATGCATACTTCTACAGCTATAACAAACGTCACTTTAATACCCTGCGTAATGAAGAGACAATAGAGCGGAACAAAGGTCCCAAAGTATTCGCGAGAGATCTGGCTACAGGGCGGACCTGGCAAGCTCTGGCTGCAGGGCGGACCCGGCTGGCTCTGGCTCAAGGGCTAAAAACCGGACCTGAGATCGTGAGGGAGATCATGAAGTTTTATAGACAGCTACACTCGTCGACATCAAAACAAGTTGACAGACAAACTCAAGACCCAGAGATAAACTGACCTGACTCGAGAGTATACCGAAAAACTACTCGAATGATTAGTGCATAAAGGATGGTACTGCATTAAAAGGTTAAACAAGATATTTATTAAAACTACTAAAAACCCTAGCAAGGTGGTACAGGTCAAATCAAGTCAGACGGCTATAAAGCTAATTTATGCAACAAGAAACAAAAAACTTTGGGTTCGTTCACCTGCTTATATTGTAACTGACTATATATCTCTTCAACTTGTGATAAGTACGTTCTGAAACTTAGCAGCCAGCTTACATCATCATTGCTAGCACAGCGCAGAGCTTTCATAGGCCACCACTTGGAGCCCGCTATTATTCCTACTGAATCTAGGAGCACACACCCCCACAGAGCTGTAATTTCTGTAAGATCCGGTCTTTAAAAGCAATGTTAAATAAATAACGTTTAAGTTATACAATTATTTTTCTCTTTTCAACTACAGTAAGAGTAAGAAAGTAATAAACTACTAGTCTTACTTGCCAACCGAGGATTCTTAATATTTTTGTGGTGTACCTAACTACAAATCTGTTATTACGACATATATGCCTGTATGTAAGTTTGACACAAAGCTACAACACAATTCTTGTCTGTTGCCCTTTAAAAGTTCGAAAAACTGCTACTTTGCTGCCATTTATAAACTGCACAGTCAGTTATGTATTCTATTACCAAATTATATGATCAACCTGCAGGGTCTTTAAACGCGTACAGTTTTTGTCATGGCTCTGAATTTAGCAAATCATATGACTGTAGCCGGTCGCTAAACTATCAGAATTTTGACTGCTTGTTCGATTTTAGCTAGGTAAGTTTATTTAAAGAATGAATTTGAAAAATAAATAATTCAGTGGTTTAAATAAAATAAAATATATAATGCTTTGGTTACCATTTTGTTTGAATTTCTGCGGTTAACGACAGATGGTATTAAATACAAAAAACTGAGGTATTGACGATTTGATGACTACATAATTTGATTCAGAATTGAACTATATTTACTTACTTAATTAAAAACCTTTCGATAAAAACGTGTCGCTTTCATGCCAATCTGCACTTTAATACATGAAATAGACACTTTGTATCCCAGTTTAACAGAAATTACGCTAAAGGAGGAGTCTGAAATAAAAAGGAGAGCTTAATCCATTGAATGCTCTAATTACAGACACATAGACACACGAAAGGTTTAAACTAATTTATTACAAAAAAAAAACCTTTTTATGGATAAATGTCAAAATGTAGATACAAAATTTATAAATCCATACTAATATTATAAATGCGAAAGTAACTCTGTCTGTCTGTCTTTCTGTCTGTCTGTCTGTCTCTTCTTCACGCCTAAACCACTGAACCGATTTGAATGAAATTTGGTACAGATATAGTCTGTGACCCGAGAAAGGACATAGGATAGTTTTCATCCCGGAAATCCTCCGGGAACGGGAACTATTATTCCACGCGGACGAAGTCGCGGGCAAAAGCTAGTTTACTTATAAAAACGACCAGTGGGCGGCGGTGCAAAAGAGTTTTAGATGCCATTTTATTTTAGTTTTATTTTTTTTAATATTGTAGCTGAAATAAATTAAGTTAATTAATTTTAAAATTTATTTTTAAAAATCAAGTTGGTTAATTAAAAAACGTGTAGACACTACTACACAATTTAATGTGTATTTTTTTGTTTATGGTTAGAGTCAAACTGAGGTCACGCTGAGATTTGCACATAATGATGTATTGTCAAAAAAGGCGTTGAAACTTAGATGTTAAAAGTAATTAGGAGCAATATATTTTGTATTTCGAAGTCCTTTTCTGTGTTTTTTTGTACTGTTGTGCCAAGAGACGGATGGGTTGTATCTTTCAAACCTTTGATAAGGATCAATTATACCCTCAATTAAGGGGCGTGATCAAAACGAATGGTTCAATACCCTCACGTCGAAAGACGTTAAAGGCTGTGGTTTGACCATTTAACCACAAAACCAACTCAACGTCTTTAAAATAGACTCAACTCGTGGTACAACATATACTAGTCAAAACAAAATAGGGCCCACCAAACTTTATTCAGTTTTTTTCGTCGAAAAATTTTAAGAGACTATGATTATTAAAATTAAGTATGTGGTTATGTAGTTGACATCGTAATGAGTCATTATTAATAAGGACTCATAAAGAAGTCAACTACATAACCACATATTTAATTTTAATAGTCATAGCCTCTTCAACAATTCTGATGACAAAAAAATTAAATATGTTTGGTGGGCCCTATTTTGTTTTGATTAGTTTAGTTGAACCACTTCTCAAATCCGAGGATAGCAAAGACACTAATAATCATCGCCCTGTTTCGGTTTGGTCGATTTACAGCAAAGTATTTAAAGAAGAAAAGATAATGCTGAATCAAATGCTCAGTCATTTAACTGTTACAAGATTTTACATGATTAACAATATGTTTGATAGGGATATCACAAGTTAGTAAAAACTGAAGTGTAACCCTAATGTTTGATAATTTCGAAAATACCTACTTCCCTTTTTTGTTTCATGATTCGATTGGTCCTCTAATAATTTCCATTTTTTCCATGATTTCGGCGACCCGAAGACCCCTTCGTCCTCAAAAATTTTGGTATATAAAGGCGCATAAACTAAGACGTTAATCAGTGTAGTTTGAAAATTATAACAATGAAACTCGTAAGTACCATTTGAATTAATTTAATTTACTTAATATTTTTTTTTTTTGTTTTTTGGTTTTTTTTTTCTTTTGTTCGCAAATTATTTGCTAGGTAGAGCAAACGAACAAAGTATGTTTCTTTTAATTCTTTGTGTTAAAAGAAAAACTGATTAAATCATTTTTTTTTGTATTGAGCGTGTGATCGACAATACTTATATTTTTTTACAAACTCAGAGAAACTATCTCTGAATTATTCGGGGAGAATGTTGGAGGATATAAAGAACAATGGCAAAATCTTATTTGAATTAAATTTAAGTGTCTAGTTATGAAATATATACGAATGAAATGTAATTATTTTTTTAAGTTTATTCAAACTTTCACATTAATTAAATAAGGCCGGACAAAAAAGTAATATAAAATGGGAAGTTAATTGATTATTTTCGTGGACTTTTAATAATTTAGTGTTGCCACTACGAAAAAAAATATATAATGGCACGTCGTGAAGACGTGATAATAAAATCTTTTTTACAGTTTTTAATTAATCACTTCTTATTTGTAAATAGCTATGTCTATTTTCAGCACTGTGGGAAGAAATAAACAATACAAAAAGATAATTCTGAGCTTTTCACGAAGGGTTTGGCAAAAAGACTTGTGTCTAAAATCGTAAATGATTAAAAAAACATATTGATTTGATCCTTGATTTATGGTTTATGTTCTGCCTCAGATAAAACAACAAATTGGCAGCTATCAGATTGACATATGGCCAGACCAGGGAGTTAGTGTCATTTTTACTTACGGATAACCTATAAAAAAGTACAACTTCATGTTGGAATATCTATTTTCCCCGGCCTTCTCTAAACAAAATTCTTAGATATATGGTTTCAGGGACTGAAACTCAGTTAAACAGAATATTTTTCAATTGAAGACATAGACTTTTGATGACAATTAAAACAATGTATGGGAACCTGCCATTGTTCTTTCAGGGATTTGTCATTTAATTTTGTAGCTGAGCCCGATATACATTGTTTTGTGAAACGGAACTAGCATGCAACGCTTAATTGATTTTTGTGTGCATTTTGTTTCTGTCATCAATTAGGGTTGCAATGGAAATAAAATTATCATATTTTTATTTCATGAATATTTCCAATGTTTTAATAATGATTCTGTTATTGGCGGAGAAAACAAATCCAACAAATCAAAGATCAAAATAAAAATTAGCCATTCTTGCGTTACAGATGGTGTCAATAACCCGAGTTTGTTTTAGATAATTTATAGGCTTTAGAATATTTTTTGCAAATGGAGTCAACATCAACCGAAAACTTAAATAACTCAAAGTTTTATTCTTATTGTTCACTAGCTGACCCGACAGACGTTGTCCTGTCAACTATGAATATTGAATTCGAATTGACATACTACCTACCTACTATCTACCTACTACCCACCTACTACCCACCTACTACCCACCTACTACCCACCTACTACCCACCTACTACCCACCTACTACCCACCTACTACCCACCTACTACCCACCTACTACCCACCTACTACCCACCTACTACCCACCTACTACCCACCTACTACCCACCTACTACCCACCTACTACCCACCTACTACCCACCTACTACCCACCTACTACCCACCTACTCCCCACCTACTACCCACCTACTACCCAGCTACTACCCACCTACTACCCACCTACTACCCACCTACTACCCACCTACTACCCACCTACTACCCACCTACTACCCACCTACTACCCACCTACTACCCACCTACTACCCACCTACTACCCACCTACTACCCACCTACTACCCACCTACTACCCACGTACTACCCACCTACTACCCACCTACTACCCACCTACTACCCACCTACTACCCACCTACTACCCACCTACTACCCACCTACTACCCACCTACTACCCACCTACTACCCACCTACTACCCACGTACTACCCACGTACTACCCACGTACTACCCACGTACTACCCACCTACTACCCACCTACTACCCACCTACTACCTACCTACTACCACATCAAAGAGACGTTCCTTTACATTTCAAGTGACATTTTACGTCAGATAATTCGTGTTTGACGACGATACGATACTAACGTCACTCAATTGTTTTGGCTTCCCGAAACCTCTCGACTAACACTTGAACTTTATGGTATGGTGTTAAAGCTCAAATTGACTTTACGTTTTAGTTAGAAAACGTTTGTATGGGAAAAAGAAAAGGGCTGTTTTTAGGGCTTTCCCGACAATTATTCGTTTTTTTTCGCCGTATAAACCATTTTGAACTACAACAAAAAAAAAAACAGCCAAATCGGTCAAGCCGTTTTCATGCCATGTCGTGACAACGGAAAACGGGTTTCATTTTTATATATAAGATATAATATATATTATTCAAAATCATCAAAAAACCTATCTCTCGCTAATATAAACGTAATTATTTAACGCCTTGCCAATTCTTTGTTTTTCTCTCTGATCCAACTTGTTGCTTGACATTACAACGTCCAATCCTTTGTGGCGCCTGTTTGTAGTAGAATAGCACAATTTTGTTATTCATCTCCTGTACGTAACAATAAGTAAAATATTTTTAGTGGTTTGAGTTCAGATTGAGACTTAGACTAACACTATTTTTTTAATTCAGTTTTGAACAAGTTAAATAAATAAATAAATATCTTGGGACAACTTGCACACGGTCATCTGATCCCAAACTAAGCAGAGCTTGTACTATGGTAACCAGATAACTGATAAACATACTTATATAATTTATAAATACATACATATTATAGATAAATGACACCCAGACACAGAACAAACAATCGTGCTCATCACACAAAGTTTGTCCTGGGTGGGAATCGAACCCACGACCTCTGGCTTAGCAGTCAGGGGCACTACCCACTAGACCAACAGGCCCGTCCACTAGTTAAATTTTCAGTTATTTTTTTGGGTGTTTGGAAACCACTACTGGGTTTCATGACGTGTTTGTGCAAACTAATATATAACTAAATAACTATAATTAGTAAATGAATAAATCTTTAACCTTTCCAGTTTGCCATCATCGCGTTGTTGGTGTTTGCCATCCTTGCTCTGGTGGGTGGTGAGACAGTGGAGAGAGTCCAGCGCAGCCCTGCACCCGTCGCTGACCCAGAGCCAGATCCTCATCGTCGACACTACGGTGGTGGCTACGGTCACCACCACCACCATCACCATAACCACCACCACCGCGGTCACGGCTATTATCACGGCTAAAATTTAATCTGATGTATGCTAATTGTAAATTGTTCGCTTTGTAACTGGGTTATTTCTTACAAATATATATTTTATGATACAATTAATGTTAAGTAATTAGATTCTGTTGTTTTTATTTTACGTTCTTATTGGGTTTCTCAGGGGACTTTTTTTTACGGGACACCTTAAAACTTCTGTCTTACTACAATGTATAACATTTGCTAATATAAACGAATTGCTTCAACTTCAACTCCAACCAAATCAAATTGCAATCTAACCACAGTGGTTTTTTTTTTTGGTGAGTGGGAAATCATCTAATGTCTGCTCCCGTCCTGGGTGCGGCGGGGGGGCGTGTCAGACTCTTACTGACTTAAATCCACTCATGTTCCATCGATTGCCCTTTATGTTCCAGGGTCACGGTAACCACTATAAGCATTCCGCAACTAACCACAGTGGTGCTGATTCTATTTTTACAAACTTAACAAAAGTTAAGTTAAGTACATCTTTCTCTCTCCATTTCATTAAGAAAAGGACAAAAGATACATATCAGTTTAGTCCTGGCAAATAAGCCAGCGCCTGAAGAAAATTTACGTATTTCAGTGGCCAAGATTTTAATCACATCCTATTTTATCAAAGGAGTGTCTTAATTTGACAGGACTTAACTAATATTTTATTTTCTGTCCTTTTCTTATTGAAATGGAAAGGAAAAGATGCTCTGAACTTAAATTTAATTAAGTTTGCGAACATGGGAATTGGCCCCATTATCTAGTATGATTTTCTAAAACCCTACGCAGCACACAATAATCAATATTTACTAGCTGCATCCCGCGGTTTCACCTGCGTTAAAAATGTTAAGGGTAAACAACCCTTACCACTTAGGGGTATGAAAAATAGACAGTAGCCTTAGACCTACTGAATCTGCATATAAAATTTGGTAAAAATCGGTAAAGCCATTTCGGAGGATTAAGGTAACTAACATTGTGAAACGAGAATTTTATATATAAGATTATTATTATTATCAATATTTTTTTTTTTTTGTATTTTTGAAACCGAAAAGTCTAAGGTTTTGCTGCCGTAAAAAACCTAAATATAATAATTTTGAGGGCTTCCCTGGAACCTACCTCGGGCCTACCTTGAGGGTAACAAGAGGATAAGTTGGTGACCACCGCCTGATATTTGCAATAACAGAGGCCTGGAACAAAGAAAACAATGTCGTGTGTGCCTGTAATTCCATCGTCATCGCCCATATTTTCTTTCAACCGGAATACAACAACGCAGCCTTTTGACTCAAATAGATTAGGAGGTAGTACATCTCCAGACCAAATTCTACATAATGTTCCAGTTCTACTAAACAATATAGTGCTGCTGAATTTCAGAAAAAAAACCTAAAAAGAATAAATAACTTAAATTTTGGGAAACGTCGAAATTCTGTTTGTTGTTTTGTATCGTTTTTTAAGTTTACATTTTAGTGTCCAACACAACTACTTAACCCACGAAACACATTTTAACACTAATAAACCATCTATACGTCCACGTTCCACGCGATACTACTTTCACTACAACTGTATACTGTTTATTAATGGGGAGTTTCATAAGTTTTCAGTTGACGACGATTACTACCAACTTTATTACATTAACCGAAGCACAATTTGTCTGGTTTTCGATATTCAAGAGTCCAATTGACTTATTGGCCTCAAGCAGTTTTTAATGGTATTTTTATTGTATTGTGTCAAAGATTAAGTGTGTATGATTGTGTGAGATACGAACAATTTTTTTTTTTCTAAAGTCTATTAATTCGGTCGCATTTAATAAGTTTATAAAGTGGAACTAGTTGGTCGCATATATAGTAAGTTTATAAAGTAGAACTTTATAAACTTACTATATGTGACCAACTTAGGAGTAACAAACATAAAAAAATGGCCAAATGCGTGTAAAAAATCGCTTTATAAACAATAAAATCACCCGACTTTACTAGGACCTTAAACAGGTGTACCTGTTTAAACGTCACGTGTATAAACATGTATACACCACGCTAATATTAAAATCATTTTTTTTTTCTTAGAGTAATTAAAATAATATTTAGTTTTAGGGCACATTTTGTAGTAGTCTATGATATAATTACTATAAATTAATTTTTTACTGAAAGTTACGGCTCAGTTAAGAGAAAATTTATTAAAAAACTTTGCGTAGTGTGTACATGTTTATGCTCATGACTGTACACTCCAAATTTTATTTTTTAGTGATTTTAGTTTAGTACGTTTTTGACTTGGTAAAGAGTATTTACAATACCTGGCCAAATTATTAGGGACAGTCCCTTGATAGTATTACCAAGTTGAACTGTTTTTTTATTTTTTTAATTTAATGGTATGCCCAAGTGGTAACAGTAAAATTTTGCAAAATTAAAACCAAAAGCTTTTATCACCATCAATGAATCAAACGTATTTTTTAACAAAACTCAAGAATTTTTTTAAATACCTATTAAAAGAATATACCACTTTTTTCAAAAATGTCTCGATCCCATGGTTCCGTCACTTATCTAAATTAATAATAGTGATACCAGTAGTAATACCAAACCAAATAAAAACCAATATGAAACTATTTGTTAGAATTTTGAGTTTGAACAAAATCATTTTTCTGTGTGAGAACTGTCCCTAATAATTTGGTACACGCAAAGTTTCATATTTTGACCACTGCGTTTGGACATGACAAAACTATGAGGGTATCTTTTGTACCATTTTAGTGCGGAACTCCTGAGAGGTCATAAAACACGTACTTATAACCTTTTAGAAGTCGCTTAAATGCCAGTGCTTGCTGAATACCAGTGTTTTATCTAGTGACCGTCCTTCAGACACAACCCAGTTTTAGGGTAAAACGGTAATCTTGGTAGGTAAGTTGATTTGTCAGAATCCCGTGCCTCGGAAAGCACATAAAGCCGTTGGTCCCGGTTGTCATTCGTAGAACTTTGAGTCGTTACTGGTCTAACCAAGAGGTATCGTGTCGCCTAGTTATTGGGTTGTGGAGGTCAGATAGGCAATCCCTCCACGTAAAACATCGGTATCCAGCTCAATCCAGTTAGGCTGGCAGCCGACCCCAACGCAGTTGGGAAAAGGCTAGGGAGATGATGAAGTTGATTTGTCAGAATTTCTGACTTCTGTTTAATTGTCATTTGTAGATCTTTGACTTTATTGTGTGTTTGAGTAGTATGTTACAAATACTATTCAAATAGTTTAATAATTACAATACAGCGCGATTTTCTTGTTTTTCAAGATATCGCCAAGCGGCTGGTTGACTCTTCACGTGACCAGAGGGCTGGCCTTTTCCTGGGACAAAGAATTAGCATTGCCATACAACGTGGCAATGCAGCCAGCCTTTTGGGCACCTGTTCTGTCGACAGCGATGCGGACGAGATTTTTTGATGCCCTGTGAGCCCTTCTTTTTATAACTTGTATATATTTATTTTATTTATAAGTTTTGTACATTATGTTTAATTTATATAATTTAGTTTTATTTCTATTATTAGTAATTAATGATTAATTGTTAAATTAAATATATAATTATTAAATAATAGTTTAATCTCGTTGCATTTTATTTAATTTGACTTTGAGGAGATGTTGGTGAATCAGAAAATATTTTCTCTCCGATTTTAATATAAATTATTGGGGAATTTAGTAAAATAGCATGAGAACAGGTCAAGGCCGATGCCATTTTACATTGTTACCGGTCAGTTAAACTTGACTGCCTGTTCAAGAGCTTCTTGCCAAACATGATTCTAGGTCAATGGAAAGTACCCTATAGATTTTGATTTCCTTGCAAATGTCTAAATATGCAGTATAAACAGCTGTATCTTTTAATTGCGTTAATATAGAAGTTTGATTTTTTCACTGCTTTGAGAGATAGCAGACCTGAGTACATGATATTAATTTCAGTTTGAAAAAGGGGCTTGACAGACGGGTGGATAACAAAGTGATCCTATAAGGGTTCTGTTTGGCTCCACCCTTTATAGCAGAATTTTTTACGTCATAACTTTATTTTGCATAGCAACGGATAGCATAAACCTCTTTTCGCAGAAAATCGTTTGGCATACACTCATTTACCATACACCGAAACCCATAATTTTGTAAGTCAGAATCATCTTTAGGCATACATTTGATATCCATTATAATCAATAAGTATAACCATCACATCGTAGAAAGTTCAAAACCAGAATCATCTTTTGGCATATATTTTATATTCATAATAATCAAAAGTAGAACCATCATATCGCAGAAAATTCACAGCCAGAATCATCTTTTGGCATGCATTTCATATCTTATTTAGGCACGCAGCACGCATGCAAGCATGCAGCAAGCATGCATCATGCAGCAGGCATGCAGCATGCAGCATGCAAGCTTGCAACATGCAGCAAGCATGCAACATGCAGCAGGCATGGCTTCTGACACGGCTCCGGCGCTGCGGGACTCCGGCGGTCCCACGCGAGCTAATCGTCGCAGATCAAATGTCTTTTATTTAGAAATAAACTATTTACATACGTACAATATACAAATAAATATGGCTAACTTAAAACTAACTCAAAAACTAATTAATATCTAAAACTAAATAAAAAACTAAAAATCAAAAAAATAAATAAGAAAGGGGTTATCCGTCGGCGTCGTAAAACTCGTCATCACTGTCGACGGGCAGCGTGCCCAGAAGGCTGGCAGCATTGCCACGCTGAATGGCGATGCTTATTCTTTGGGCAAAGTAGATGCCAGTCTTCTGATCACGCGAAGTGTCGACTAAACGTTTTGCAATCTCTTTGTAAAGAGAACGGGCACTCGGGCCCCATGGTAGCTTCGGCTTGCTGGCCGGCTTTGCCGGAAGCCGGCCAGCCTCAGCCGCGGCGGTGTGCGTTAAAACAACCTGCTTCTCAGCTCGCGGGCCGCCTCGCCCCTCCGCGCCTTCGCGGGTTTAAATTACACTCTAGGGGTAGGGCAGACAAGACTAAGTGAAGTCGGTTTTGCAGCGATTCATTTCTGTCACTCACTTTTGTAGCAGACCGTAGTGATTTTTTAAAACAATATATTTATTTTTTTAATATGACTAATAATTATTTCTATTGAAATTCTGTGATCTTCGTAGTATCAGTAGTCAAATTATGCCAAATAATCGGCGCTCTAAATAAACGTTATGCTAAACGAAATTATGCAAAATTGTAACTCTGACAAAGGTAATTATTCCCAATACAATTCTGCCATCTTAAAAGTATCCCATTTAAAATTCGGAAATAAAAACATTAGGCCAAAAAACAATTATGTTAAATATTTTTTATACCTTAACAATGTTCGTTTAAAAAAGTTTCTGCCAAGCGAGTTATGCCAAATAGGTTTCGGAGAAACAAGTTTCTGCCAGATAGAGGGCACCCGTTCTATTTTTACCATTCGAGGTACGGAATCCAAAAAAAAACATTTATTAAAAAATGGTGATATAACGAATAAATATATTAAATCACCCGCAAGACATCCCTTTTAATCCCTTCGTCAATAAGGAGTTTTATAAAGTCTACCACGAATCACGAAAAAATTATCTCTGACCACAATAATTAAACCACACAATGTGCATTGATATTTTGTCTAGAAGTCTAAGAAATTCAGATCCTAACCTTATTTCTATGATCCCTTGGAAAGTAGCGCTTTTAAAATAAATAAACCATTTGTAAAATGTCCCACAAAAAATCTGAGTAGGTAGTACAAATCAAAAACAAAAATAGGACTAATAATTTTATTATCTTAAATTAAATTGCATTGTATATTTATCGATGGTAATCCACACAGCTTAGTTGGTAATAATTTGTGCAATGCATTACTAGAGTGGAATTTAATAGAGTGAATTGAACTTCTTGATGGTGTAGAAGGTTTTAAGTCCGTAGCCGTATCTGTGTGGTGGTGCCGTGTCTTGTGGGGTTTGCTTGAGTCGTTGTTTAGGCTGGGGAGGGGGCGCCGCCGCCGCCACCGCCACCACCACCGCCACCACCACCGCCGCCGCCACCACCACCGCCTCCGGGAGCAGCCTGTGCTCCTCCAACCACCGCCATGATGGCGACAACCGCCATACCCAAGTAGGCAAACTAGAAAAAAACAAAGAAGGTTGTTGACATTGATTTGGTATAGACTGAGAACCAAAATACAAGAAAAGGTTCTTTACATATCGTAGGTTTAAAATAAAAACAAATATCGACAAGTCTATTAATATTGTATACCTCTGGGTAAGCGTATGGGAGTTTATGTTTTTCAACAACTTGGAATTAATTATACAACAAACAGGTCCGATGGAAGAACCACCACTAGATATCATGTAATATTTTTACATATTTTATTTGCAATGTTCAAGACAATAACACGGACTTAAATTTGTCTTAGATACCAACGGGAAGAACTGCACAGGAGGTACAGTGTCTAAGCATGGTCTAAGCGATGGGCTGCCGCGCTACTAGCTACGCGTTCGATTTCCGCAAAAAAAAACAAACTTTTTTATAGCGTTGAGATAATTTAATAATTTAAAATCTAGATGTTTGATTTGTTAAATGATTGTAAACACATCCAGCAAGCTAAAGAAATTTTTTGCATAATGCAAAATATTAACATTAAATAATAAAACCGTTGCTTTTCTATAGTAATGTACTACCTCATCATATCGAGACAAAGGATTTATCGATTATTAGCAATAATAATATTTTATCAGTTTGAGTTTACAAAAGGATTACAAATATTAACTAATAAAATACACAATAAAGTAACGACTTTTAAATATTAAAAGTCGATTAAATGATTAAAATTCTACTTACGAATTTCATTGTCGACTTCTTGTAGTAGACTGATAAAGACCGATTTCAAAGCGGCTTTATATACTTAGCATATGAGGATAATGGCGGCACCAGGTGACCTTATAAGGAAAAATTTCAAAAAATTGATTAACGTTTGTAATAATAAAATTTATAATTAAAATAATAGAAAAATCAAGTTTTTTTGCGGTTGTTGACACTGGTGTTTTTTACTGTTCAAGCCAAAACCAAAAAGAAGGCTACCATTTTAACTGGTTATGTTGGTACGCGTCCCCAGCTGTTTCATCTCGTATTCTACACCAGTGCCAATATTTTGAAATATATTTTAGTTATTTCGTCGTGAATAGTGAATTTCTTCTCTGTTGAGTGAAAAGTGACTTAAAGGATTGACCTTTGTGAAATAACTCTATAAATCATTGTTTTTATTGACTGTTCACTCCAGTGACGTGCCAACGTTTTTAAAATACTTACAAATTATATTAACTTTTTAAATAATATTTTCTTTGGTTTTTGTATAATACCATGCTATGTTTAACCCAATTTCTTGCACAATAAACTTATTACATTTTACAAATAAAATAACGTTTTTTCTTTTTACTAGTGCATCTGGGCTTGTCAAGCTGGTATGAAGGGCACGCCACTTTTTTTTACATTAAGCGCCTTACTAATAAACGCTGCATAAAGTTATGACAGGTTTATACGTCAAAAAATGTATGGTTACACAGGCTTTATTCATTGCATAACTTTACACAGTGATTATTAGTAAGGGCATAAATGTTTATAGATTTATGATAATTCATGGATGCTAATCGATAACTTGGGTCAACAGTCACTGAAGCGGATATATGTTGTGACCACAGCCACAAGCTAGCGTCCATTTCCTTCACAAAGCATCCATCTTTTCTTAAAGGATATCACTAGTATTTGTATTTATTTATTTTACACAACCTTTAAGAAGGATAAGATTCTTAACCCTTTCTGGAAGACTGGCACCTGTACTAGGATACTCTGTATAATGGATCTCCAGGCACGCAACCCTGGTAGAGTCTTTATAGTACAATCAGTAAAAGAAATGTGTTACCAGGGCCGTCAGATACAATTACAGTTTTATCATTAACCAATGGATATATTTTAATTAAAATTTCAATTGTTGTAGAAAGTAATTTGTTCTTTAATCCATTTAAATTTCATTTGGATACATCAATCGGTATTCAAGAAAACCTTAATTATATTTTATGGCCCTGGTAACATATCTCTTTTGCTGACCGTACATTATATGAGTTCTGGTTTTGTATCATTGTGCATCAAATATTAATTAATATATTGTTATAATGTATCGAGCTGTAATTTATCTGTAGTATGCCCACAGTATTTGACTGTGTATGAGTTCATGATTGTAAACGTATCCACGAACAGGAGAAATTGGCATAGAACATGGCCAAAGAACAACCAATGTTTAAAAACAAACATGTTATGTTAAATTGAGTCGTTTAAGAAGATACAAGTTATTATCATAACAGAGGCCTAACAGATACATTTCTCTAATGGCATGCGGTATACAGTTTCAAAATACGCAGTAAAAAAGTAATGATATTTTATTCCAATTTTTTAAACAATAATGTTTTTTTCCTGTTTCTAGAGGAATGCTACTCACAATTATTAATTGTATCTTTTGATCGCCTTAGACTATCGATATAATTGTTTACCGGGAATTCCCCAACGAAGATATGTGGCGTAGTATTTATTATGATTCTCCTTCTTCTATTTAAATGTCATGTCGTCTACATGTACTCACGCAATCACGCATAATCAATTACATTGTATATGTATCACTAGTACCTAAAGAAACAAAGTTTGTTAAAAAACACTCTTCGATTTATTTAAATGCCGGGTAAGTATATACTTTCAAGTATATGTATACTTCTTCTTTATGTATCTTTCTTCTTTATATTATTATAATTTTATTTATATTTTTAAAGAATTACTGCATCATGTTCATTACTCGCGAACCTCGTGATTGTCACAAGTTATAATGTCGCAGGTTAACTTATGGAATTATCCTTGAGACTTAAAATCATCGCAATATAGGCACTAGGAGTCATTTAGTCATTAATCATGGCTTGTACGTGTGAGAACGGCTATGGTAATAAGGTTCAAGTGCATAGCTCCGTAGTTTAATTACCGTGTATGCTTTGATTTTAGTTTAATCCCTGTGGTACAGTTTTTGAGATATTTAAGTCCCCTTGGTATTATTGTTGAAACTAAAACTAGGATATTTTAATCTTTATATGTATGTTTGTAAGGAATAAACATAAAAATTATTGAACTGATTTCAAAAAATATTTCACCATTTCAAGAATACATTTGAACAATCACATAATTATCGCACAGTCACAAATTAGTAGTCAATCACATATTAGAATATTTTCACAATATTATCGTCTTCTTTTTGTGACTCGCAATATTTAAGAAATGAGAGTTTGCGTGAATATTGTAATTATCTCATATTTTGGGTCCGTAAAACAGATGTCGGCCATTATTTTTAAAGATAAAAAAAATAAACACAAATGACATTTTTTTTAATAAAAATGGTGAGCATCAAGAATACAGATTATACTCATTAATTAATACTATAGAGTACTCTACGGCCATATTTTTAAAAGTTCTACTACTTTGAATAGAACCTCATTGGATCCCGTTTGATTTATTATTTTATAAGGGTTGCTGGCCTTATTTCGTAGAAAAAAAAGGAAACGCCATTTGTGTTTCTTTTTATTTATATATTTTTTTCAAAATATAATGGCCATTACCTGTTTTTTGGGTGTGACGGCCAGTTTTGAACGTACGTTTGAAGATGAGAAAACTCTTTCATGAGTTTTATCATATAAAACATTTTGATTAAACTCGTTCACACAAAAAAGAATGAACGTTTTTTGCTAGAACATTATAACAGATTTTTTTGAACATATACTGAACTGAGGCTTTTGGGACCAGAACCGCGGTCTTAAGGGCCCATTTTAAAATGAACTCTAATTTTAACGGATTTTGTAGAAACTTTACTGTTATATAACTTATACGTCAAAATAACAAGAAGATGGAGCGAAGCAGTAACCGAAGACTTAACATAACCCGCGTGAAACTGCAGGGGCAGCTAGTTTATAATAATGTTAGAATAATTAACTTTATATTAATTGTAAAGAAATAACAATTAATTGGTAGGGTTATTGCACCTACGTGTCGTCTTTGCCCTACAACCAGGGGTATTCAACCTTTAGAGCTGTTAGTTTTCTTTATTTAAAATTAATAGTATGAACCTGTTTCTTTAAAATAAATTTGGTGAATTATGGGTTTCCTCTTACTGTTATAACTATTCACGGATATTTAAATGATCGTTTATTCTTATATAGTTTATTATTTTCATAGTCTAGATATTATGTATTTATTTTTGTATAATGCTGTTTAAGATGCCAAAACTTACATCACTGTATCCGTTGCAATATTTTTATAACACGCTTTTATTAGCTTCACTATGTATGTAAGAAAATCTTGAAATCTTTATTTGACCCACTTCCCGGTCTTCGATTAGGATGAAATTTTGCACGCGCTCTGAATTCTGATGACAATACATGGCAAAAATCCAATATGGCGGCCTCTCCAAGATGGCGGACTGGATTTAGACGGAGAGAGTTTCTCGAACGTTTCTAGGCGAAAAATCGTACGCTACTATCGCAAGCAATAATCGCCATAACACTATCGTATCAAAATGTTTACATACAGGCAAGAACTAAATTCTCGCCTGCAATTATGTCATACGAGATTCGCAAGTAATTATCGCTAGGCGACAAATGACTGCAACTGTTTAGACAGCGAAATATATAGTAAGAAAGTTTTTGCTTACAAGTTCTCGCCTTGTCTATATGTCGCAGTCATCTGGTTGAATCAGCTATTTGATTGTATGACTAGCGCGTTCATTGAATAGCAACATTTAATTGAATGACTAGGCCGAAAGCTGATTAAACAAGCGTCACTCAACATCCAACTAGATAGCTGATTGTAGCATAGCCTTTTGAACAGAGCGGACGTAATATAAGTCAGGTGTCCATTTTTTGTCCACTGCGGCGTTAGTAGTCACCAAAACAAATATGGCGTAAAATAGCTCGCGCAGATAGCACTGTTTTGATATTATTTTTATTAAATTTACTTTAAAGTGACTTATTCTTGATAAAATAGTGTGACAGTATGGATTTTTACCTATTGATAAACGAGTTTAAAGTTTTTTTTTTATTAAAATCATAATAAAGTGTGTCATGTCATGTCCTCATTTTTGTTATGTAAAGGAAGTTAAGTTTTTAAGTTGCGAACTTATGGTCACCCTAAACAAACATTACAAAGTCGACTATATCCCATTAAACGACAATGCTAAATGACGTTCAGTCAAGTCGTTGAACGTTACATTAAACAACTTGACGAGTTGTCGTTTAGTCATTCAATTAAATGTCGTCATTCAATAAACGCGCTAGTCATACAATCAAATAGCTGATTTAACCAGATGACTGCGACATATACACGATCTCGTATGACATTTTACCATATTCATGTGAGAATCGTACAAATCGGTTTGAACCGTTTTGAGTGCGAGATTTGTCTTTCGAGTTCAGTTGATTACTACGGTATTGTTCTCAAAATGATACAAAGATCATTTAAATTTATTTATTCATCATTCAAGAGTTACTTATGTTACACCTAGGTATTTTGAATATTTTTGATAATGTTTGAAAGAAATCTCCTGTAACCAGAAACTTTAAAGTTAATATGAAAATTGGGCTTTTGTAACTAATATAATTGTCTATTTTTGAATGTAATTTAAATAAAATAATAAAAATGAAATGAAAAAAAAATAAAAATACATGTTTTTATTTTATTTGATATACATTTAAGACACAAAGTATTAGATTAGATGCTTTAAAAGGGTTTCTTCTCGCTATCTATTTTTAACCCGACATCTTTTTTCCGTTTTCGTTTTATTAATTCTTGTCTTAAAAGAGTAAAATAATTTAAAAAAAAACCCTTGCGCACTGCGCTCATAGTAGTGACTGGCACAAAAACTCAAAACACAATTCTCGCTTTATAGTTCTGTTTACACGGTGACAGATATATTCCAATGCGAGGCAATTATCGCCCAAGGGGCAGGGCGACAATCGTGAATGTTTACACGAAGAGAGTTTTGTAATGTCCTTTCGATAATCGTACCTTCGAGTCAAGAAGCTCTCTCCGTCTAAATGGCCCATTACTCTTTTTGGACAAAACGCTCCACACGTCATTCGAGACACAATAGAAAGATAATAGCAGCCCGACAGCCGGCTGTCGGTGGGTCGTTGAAAGGTTAAACTATATTTTTTTTAGTTTTGCTCTCAACCTGGGTAACATCTTACTATGGATATATTGAAGAATAAAACATGTTTTATATTTTATACATAGCTAGCTGCATAATATAATTCCAAAATATCAAAATATCTTTATAAAAATAAAAATGAATCGCCGAAATGTATGTAAGCGCATAACTTAAGAAGAGCTGCAAAAAATTGATGATTTCAAGCAATTTAATATAACGAAATAATAATTGTTGATATTGCTTGTTAGATTTAAAACATTCCTAATAGAACTTTTCTTATTTCAAATGGTCAGAATGACGTAATACAGACGCTGTGATGAGAAGATATTACTATATACTATGTTTTTTAATTAATTAGGGGTTTACAGCTAAATCTTTTCTCTGACTACCTTAGAAATAGATTCCAGTGTGTCAAGATTGGAGATTTGATTAGTAGCGATCTACCTATCACTTACGGTGTTCCTCAAAGAAGCGTCATTTATATAAATGACCTCTGTGACCTAAAACATCAAAATAGAAAAATAGTTATATTCGCTGATGACACGGCTCTGATTTTTAAGGACAGCTCATGGAACAAAACGTTTCAACATGCTCAGAGTGGCTTCGATGCTGTCAACCAGTGGTTAAGATGTAACCTACTTACACTAAGTGTGGACAAAACAAAATTTGTAAAGTTTTCTCTCCAAAATGTCCCACAAACCTTCACCAATTCGCATACCATCATTGCACACTCTAATAATTGCTCTTGCGTTATACCTTGTAACTGTCCTTCGCTAGAGCAAACTGCCGTCATCAAGTACCTGGGCGTCCTAATTGACAGTAGACTTAATTTTGCTCCACATATAGACCTGGTTTCATCAAGGGTTCGTAAGTTAATGTTTATTTTTAAAAATCTCAGACATATAGCAAATTATGAATTATTATTATTAAAAAGAATTTATTCCGCACTATGCAAATCGCTTTTGGTATGTAATAAAATGTCCTAAAATGTCAATGTCATTGTTCAGCTTTTGTATTTAACATCCTATAAGGAAAAAAAGGCGGGAAGAATTCGGCGCGAACGGTCAAATTTTTTCGGTGCAAATTTTAAAAATCAATTTATTGTGTAAAAAGTGGTCAGTGTTGTAAAGGCGGCGGGCATAGGTCCATACATTATTATGCTGGACTATACAGCAACGATTCTTGCATTACTAATTTTTGATATTACAACCAATGATGTTATATATACAATAAAGAGGATTACAACTATTAAAAAAACCTACGTATATTTACAATTTCTACATGGGACAAAAAATATAGGTTTTTATTGGGATTGTTGTTAACGTTCTAATGTCGCCGTTATCTCACATACCTATATCGCGATGAAGGATTGTCAGTTGTACTTTGCATGTTCGGCGATAGATGTCGCCACAGTTCGTACAAAATTAGCTTTGTTTGTTTTGAAATAAACGCCTTGAATTGATAATTATGGATTATTGACTGGATATTTTGATTATGGTCAGTCTTGGTATATGTAAATATAAATCAGAAGTATTTTAGTATAGTAAAATTTTATGACCATGTGAACTTATTTTGAAATAAATTACTTACGACTGCGTGCCACCCATTGCTGTCTAACTGAAAGAATTCGTTCCTCTTCTATTTAGCGCAAACCTACAGAATAATTACGCCTCCAGGTTATATATTGAAGATGTTGTTCACTCATTGTATTTTACTTCGTAGTCCAAAATAACTTATCAGTCCGATGTAAGAAATGCGTAGGTCGTTCGTCAAAATAACAACCGTCAGAATCCTGTACACGTAGCCAAAGCCCGCAAAATAATACCTATCAAATAATTAAACTGCACGAAAACACAATAAAACAAAATATTCACTATTGCAAGTTTAAAACCAACGAAGTGTATAATTTGTTTGACTTTAGATGTGACATTGACATGAGTTCATACTGTGTGGCCTGTATAACAAAAAAAATATAATTGATTGCAACTTTGATTGCTTAATATTATTTTGTAGGATATTTTAAAATTTCATCGGTAACAAATTCATCAAAGTCTCTCATAAACGCAAACGAAAGTTTTGTAAGGCTAAAAACATTGAAGCTGATAGTCAACACATTTGCGATTGTAGTTCTGATGGTGAGGCTATCCCGGAAAATAAAAACTCGGATACGACTGCATCGGTAGAGGCCCCTAAACTTCCACCAGTTCCTGTCTTTTCGCTGCCGCATCCACACCTGCATCTAACATACCTACACCTAACGTCGTAGAGTCCCAGTCACGTCCTTTCATTAGCCGCACAGCATTTGAACAAACAGACAATAGTCCGTGCTTAATACATATTGTAAGACACTCAGATAATAAAGATTATACACTGCAACCTGTAACATTTGAGAAAATGATTCGAAAATATAACATTAAAAATATTATAAATGGTAGTATCAAAAGAATAGGACGCAACAGAATGAGCCTCTCTTTCTCAACACATATTGATGCCAATGAATTTTTAAAACACCCTTGTTTAGATCAACACAAATTTAAAGCTTTCATTCTCTTCTACAATGTAACTAGAATAGATATTGTTAAGGGTATACCATCAGATTGGTCAATTGATGAAGTATTAGAAAACATTAAATTACCTATAGGTTGTGGACCAATCCTTAAAGCTAGACGTTTAAATTATAAAGTAATAATTAATAATACACCCACATGGAAACCCTCACAGTCAGTAGTAATAACATTCGATGGGCAAACCCTACCAAAGAGAATATACATCTGTTACAATGCAATACCAGTAGAGTTATATACTTTTCCTACCATACAATGCTATGGCTGCTGTCGATACGGCCATACTAAGACCCAATGTCGCTCAAAAGCTCGATGTTCGGGACTATGACATGCCCGCGCCGGCTAATGGCTCTGCTTTGAAGTCACCCAACAACAACGAAAGCGATTTTTTGAATGTTATTCAAATTATAACTAATCTTATTAACTCTCTCTGTCAATCCAATCTTATTACACCGGACCACGCTGCCACTATAATTCAATCAATAAATAATACAATTAATAATAGACCAATATCCAACAAACAGACTGCTGCAGTGGAACTGTCGTAGTGTTCGCAGTAAAAAAAAATGAGCTTACTTATTTCATTTCTTGCTTTATGCGAAACCTGGCTTCCGCCGGGATCTTGTTGAGCTTGATGTAGACGGATTCAGCCAGTGTAGCACAGAGTATGAACAAGCTCTTAGTCATAAACACTTCTTACAACAGCAGCTACAGGAGGCTCGGAGTCAAATATCAGACCTTGAGACTACTAACTTTAATATAACAGCCTCGCTAAATCAAAGTCTATTTAACGAGTTGGTTCCTATTACCCCATCAATAGTTTCAGAAATAAATACCCATTACACCATAGATTTAACTAATGAGGATGACTTGAATGTGTGTAAAGATGTTAAAATAAATGGTAAAAATAAATTTAAAAAGTACATTAAAATTAACAAGTACATAGTTAAAACTAAGAAAATGGTCAAAAAACAAAAATTTTTCATTAAAAATGTTAAACTTAATAGGGAACGCCTAAATTTGCTAAAACAATTGGACTTATACTCATCAAATTTGGACAAATGCACAAGAAGATACCAAGCTGATACGGAAGACCTGCAGTGTGAAATTGTGACCACCTAAAACAAAAACTTAGTTCAATGACCATTAAATACACTGCATCAGAAAATCAAATGAGAGAATATGTTTTGGCCATGAATAATCTGGTGAACTCACAAAATACCATCTGTGAGCAATGTCAATCACCACCTATTGAAATTACACCGGATAATTCATTGTCAATCATAGACACCACTGTTTCTCAGTCTTGTATAAGTTTACCAGTGGATATCACAAATAGTTTGTCGCAATCAAATAAAAATAAAGATATTGTTATTTTTTGTGATGAAATTGGAAAGGAGGTAGGTCACCATTTGACTAATGAGTACCCGGGACACTCAATAATAAACAATTGCATGCCTGGTTGTTCCTTGTTTCACATAATGAAAAAGGTAATTAAATCTAACTTTAAACAAAATACCACAGTAATTATATTTGATGGTAACAGAGGTAGTGTTAATAAAAGTGAATTACTTCAATATCATAGAACTTTGTGCAATTTGAATTTAAAGAAAATTATCATATTTACATTCCCCTGTCAAAGTTTGCCACAGGAAGAAATTTAAGTTTACATAATATTACTCATAATAATAGTTTGTTTCAAATAATTGATACCAACAATTTTGTTGGTAATAATTTTTATGTGACAAGAGATAGGTACTACCTTGAGAATAGGTATTATCTATCTAACTATTGTAAACGACAGATAGCTGTGTCGCTATCCTATTATTTTACCATTACAGCCAAGAATTTGGCTAAACAACTTGCTTCTATTGAGCAATGCAATCAAATTAATTGTATTTCAAATGACATAATATCAATTAATGATGATAATAATCATTTAAATTACAATCTAAGACAATAGAGGCATCCTTTGGCCACAATGTAAATGAAGTCAATAGTATCAACCTGGTGCATCAAAATATTCAAGGATTAATGAACAAAGATTTAGAATTAGAGTTATTCCTTAATTTCAATAATATTAACATACTTTGTTTAACTGAACATTGGCTTAAAAGCCATCAGTTAATGTTTAATTTTAGTAATCACCAGGTTGGTAGCTCATTCAGCAGAGAAAATGCCATACATGGTGGCTCATTAATCTTATTAGTTATTACACAAACAACTTAAGTTTAAAGACCTAAAGGATATTGTGAGCCTCTCTGTTGAGCGAACAATTGAAATGGCCTGTGTGGAATTGGAGCAGTATATTATAATAAGTGTGTACAGACCTCCTTCAGGAATGTATGATTGCTTTGAGAGGGTTATGGATGAAGTGTTACACAAAATCTGTGACTCTGCTAAGTCTATTATTATTTGTGGTGATTTCAATATTAATTTATTAGATAATTCGAGCCTAAATACTAAAATTACCAGTTTATTTAAATCATACAATCTTGTAAACCTATTTTTAGAGCCGACTAGAATAACTGCCACTAGCGCTACTTGCTTAGATAACATTTATACAGACATTGTACCCACCCACCCACAAAAAATTTTTATTAGTTTACTAGACTCCGACCACTGCGGACAGTTAATTGCAATACCAATTTTAAACAAAAAAATTGCAAAAATTGATATCACTGTTAACCCTAAATCAAAACATCGTTTGGAAACATTTAAAACCAAATTGTTTAATAAATTACCATTATTGTCATCCAATGATGATCCAAATCAACAATATACCGACTTTTTTAATTTATATTGCAATCAGTTTGATACCACGTTTATTCCAAAAAATATTTCTGTAAACAGTAATGCTTCTTTTAGTGACTGGGCCACCATTGGTATTTATAAAAGTAGACAACGTCTTTTTGAGTTGTATGAAGAACGGACTTACATTAGAAGTACTGAATTCAATACATATGTGAAGAAATATTCTAAGTTATTTAAACAAGTCTGTTACACGGCCAAGTCACGCTACCTAAGTTCAAAAATTAAAAATAGTAATAATGTTGTTAAAATGACATGGAATGTCATTAATAGCGAAACTGGAAAGTCTAAGAACCGAAATAGTGATTATAGCCTTAATATTGATGATAATATAATTAGATCAGACCTTGAAGTCGCCGCGGCTTTTGAAACGTTCTTTGCAGATATTCCCGTTTCGACTACTAAATGTCTAAATTCATCACCCATAGCTGCAGAAGCTTTACTTAAAGAAAATGTCCCGGCATGTGATTCTGAATTTCAATTCGAGCATGTCACTTGTAAAAATGTAATTAAAACCTTTCACTCATTAAATGTTAAAAAGACTGCAGATTTATGGGATAACTCGGTTGATGTTGCTAAATCTATAATAAATATTGTAGCTCCAACTTTAGCCAATATCTTTAATAATTGTATTGATTGTGGTAAGTTTCCTGACTTAATGAAATATAGTAAAATAATACCATTATTTAAATCAGGTAGCACATCTGACCCCAGTAATTATAGACCAATTTCAGTGCTACCCACTTTTAGTAAAATTTTTGAAAAACTAATTTTAAATCAAATGCAAATACATTTTAATAAACTCGAGCTTTTGCATAAAAAACAGTTTGGATTTACCAGGGGTCGTTCAACAACTGATGAACTTAAACTTTTTGACATTTAAATTATTATTTTGACATTTATGTGTACTTTTAGGGTTCCGTACCTCAAAAGGTAAAAACGGAACCCTTATAGGATCACTTTGTTGTCCGTCTGTCCGTCCGTCCGTCCGTCTGTCAAGACCCTTTTTCTCAGAAACGCGTTGAGATATCAAGCTGAAATTAATATCACATACTCAGGTCTGCTATCTCTCAAAGCACTGAAAAAATCAAGTTTCTAAATCAACACAATAAAAAGATACGGCGGTTTACATTGCATATTTAGACATTTGCAAGGGAATCAAAACCTATAGGGTACTTCCCATTGACCTAGAATCGTGAAATTTGGCAAGAAGCAAGGTCATGTAGCACAAGTAAAGGAAAAACTCCGAAAACCGTATATTTGTAGTTAGTTCACGTCAGGCGTCCGTCTGTCCGTCCGTCTGTCAAGAACCTTTTTCTCAGGAACGCGTCGAGATATCAAGCTGAAATTAATATCACATACTCAAGTCTGCTATCTCTTAAAGCAGTAAAAAAATCAAGTTTCTAAATTAACGCAATAAAAAGATACGATGGTTTATATTCCATATTTAGACATTTTCAAGGGAATCAAAACTCAAAACCTATAGGGTACTTTCCATTGACCTAGAATCGTGAAATTTGGCAAGAAGCAAGGTCATGTAGCACAAGTAAAGGGTAAACTCCGAAAACCGTAAATTTGTAGTTAGTTCACGTCAGGCGTCCGTCTGTCCGTCCGTCTGTCAAGAACCTTTTTCTCAGGAACGCGTCGAGATATCAAGCTGAAATTAATATCACATACTCAGGTCTGCTATCTCTTAAAGCACTGAAAAAATCAAGTTTCTAAATCAACGCAATAAAAAGATACGGTGGTTTATACTGCACATTTAGACATTTTCAAGGGAATCAAAACTCAAAACCTACAGGGTACTTCCCATTGACCTAGAATCGTGAAATTTGGCAAGAAGCAAGGTCATGTAGCACAAGCAAAGGGAAAACTCCGAAAACCGTAAATTTGTAGTTATTTCACTAAAAAACAAATTAACGGAACCCTCGTTGCGCGAGTCCAACTCGCACTTAACCGGTTTTTTTTAAAGTATATAATCTTTTTTATGTATTTCTATTTGACATTGATGTGTACTTTTTAAAGTATATAATCTTTTTTTTTTTTGTATTACTATTTGACATTGATATGTACTTTTTAAAGTATTGTGTATATGTTTTTGTGACATTTTTTTTTTGTGAATGTGAGGACTATGGAAGTCGTTGGTTTTTTTTTTTAAATATGCGTTCTGACGGTTTGAGTATTTAATGCGGCCTACCCAAATGTCCTTACTTTGGTACTGTTCGTCAAGACGTTGGGCTCCTTAGTTTTTAGTTGAGCTAAACGGTTACTGACAAATGCTTGCACTGTCTGGACAGGTCCACACAAATCTGTGTCCTTCTCTCGTCAAGAGAGTGCTTTAGACATTAACCTCCATGGTTCTCGCACATTTTTGACCAATACGATTGTATGGACTTTAAAAGAGACTTTGACCTCTGAGTTTGTTTCGGATGTTTCTTCTCAGAGCAGTCCAGCTACGAAACACCGGCCCCATCGTTCGCTTAAAATAAATAAAAAAAACAAAATATTGACGTGTAAAAGTGTTATATATATAACCTATTTACAAAATAAATATGATTTTATGATTTTTATGATTTTTATCTACATTTAAAGTGAGTGGGTACTCTTGTCTCCGCATTGACCGACAAGATAGGACCGCTGGAAATGCCCTACTCATTCACAATTCTATCTCTTATACACATTTCTCTCTTCCTTCTCACAGTGACAATTTTTCAATGATAGCTGTTGTTATAAATAATTTATGTATAATATCTATCTATATACCTGACCCTTCTGCTACTATATTTCAAGAACTCTCTAATATATTGTTACAAATTCCTAAGCCCTTCCTTGTTGTTGGGGACTTCAATGCACAGCACACTGCATGGGGTAGTTCAAAATTAATTTAATGGTACAAACTGTAGCATTACGCTACTATTCAATTTGGCCTTTTTCGTGCTCGTCAAATCAAACAAACTCTTTTTGTTCGCTAGCCTTTTTTACCAAATTCTTTTTGGTCAATTTTTAAAATTGGAAGCGGTGCTATTTGGCGAAAAGAAATGAAGGATTTTTTTCTTGTCACTTACTGCTTGGAGTTGATGGACAAAAGGTCTGCTTTTTTCGGTGAATTTTATTGAATCTATTGTTGATTCCTGAATAAGTCTGTTCACTCAGTTTTTCAAATAAGAATGATGCACGATTCATGGTGAGCGGATAAGAGCACGTATTCCATGATTTGAAGAAAAATTGTTGAAAAAGAAAATTCCACACCATAGTAATTGTGCAAGTACCCCATACATAGCATGGGGGTGCATAGTTGTGTAGTAGTAGTAGTTGTATATTTACCCGTAACTTTTGCCCTTGTGCCGTGATTATGCGAAACAAGTGATAAATTATGATCCTGTTTGCCATAAGTCATGATTTACTGATTTACGGCACAAAGACTTCTCCGTTGCTGTAATAAACCCATGTAAGCAGTCTACTAACTCTAATATTCGGTCCTCGGACCGCATTTAAATATCACCAATAAAAATTTGAAGACATTGCTAATATTCGACTGAGGCGCCACAAGGCGCATTTGAAATAACTGCCGTATAAACTCCTGGCCCAGGATCTTTTGGGACATTAATTTTATAAATTGTGATGATTACCGGTGATGTTTTATAGTTAATGTAGTAGGGGTTTATATTTTAAAAAGCCTGTGTTTCACCTGTCATTTTTCATGTGTTTTTAAGTTGCTGTTGTAAACTACAAATGCATGCTTTTGTTAGTAACATAAATAATTGAAAGTAAGAATTTCATAAATTATTTCATGAAAACATGTTAGGTAAAGCTAGGAACACACTGTATCTTTTCTTTAATATTCTTCTTAAAAAATCTGTTTAATTATTTTTAGCATCTATATTCCCTTTTGTACTTACCTCTACAATCCAATGTAAGTGTTTTATATTATTTTCTACTTTCCAATTTTAACTACCTTACGTTTATTTTCGGTCTGAAGTTCTTTTTATATATGATTTACAGACCTTTATCTTATTTTATTTTTATTTTGATGAATTTGTGTTCTTTAATTACCAGTTTTGTGTCATAAATTTTTCATTTTCAAAGTGTAAGTACTCTTTTATTTCTTACACAACTTATAGCGTAGCAAACATTAATATTTTGCATTTTTCCGCTATAAAACCTACTGGGTTCCCTACTTGAAATCGAATGACGTGAGATCGATTAACACTTGCTCGAAAACGTTGGCTCGATATTTCTTGAAATCGATAAATCATGAGCTCGAAAGTTCACTCCCTCGATGCATCAAAATCTCGAATCATCGGCAGCGTGAACGCTCATTATTTGATGTATCAAAAATTCGAAACGTCATTTCTCGGCCGACCATCTAATCAATTTATAAAACATCTCGAAAACGGTGCGTCCGTAAACGTATCGCAAAAATAATGAAAACTTTTCCCCCTTAATAACCGCCCTGCCCCTAGTTCTCAACGTCTAGGTAAAAAAAACAATCATCACCTAGCCTTTTCCCAACTGTGTTGGGGTCGGCTTCCAGCCTAACCGGATTCAGCTGGATACCGGTGTTTTACGTGAAGCGACTGCCTGTCAGACCGCCACAACCCAGGCTAGGCGACACGATCCCTCATGGTTAGACTGGTCAAAGTTTCAGGCTAACCAGTGACGACTGTCAAAGTTCTACGTATGACAACCGGGACCAACGGCTTTACGTGTTTTTCGAGGCACGGGATGTCAGTGATGACCAAGATAAACTTAAGAAAGTACATATGAATTGAAAAAGTCACATTGGTACTTGCCCGGATTCGAACCCACAACCTCTTACACGAGAGGCGGGTGCCTTATCCACTGGGCCATCACGATTCGGTAAAAAAAACAATCAATACCATAAAAAACACACACTGCTTTGGTTAGATATTTTTTTGTATTTTGATCGGTCGAGAAATGACGTTTCGATATTTTGATACATCAAACAATGAGTCTTCGCGCTGCCGATGATTCAAGATTTTGCCGCATCGAGGGAGTGAACTTTCGAGCTCACGATTTATCGATTTCAAGAACTATCGACCAAACGTTTTCGAGCAAGTGTTATTCGATCTCACGACATTCGATTTCAAGTAGGGAACCCAAACCTACTAGATATAATAGAAGAGCAAAATCTGTGTATACTTACCACTGGGGTAGCCACTTGCCGTACAAATCCCACTGAGGGCAAGAGTGTAATAGATTTGGCAATTATAACCCCAAACTTAGCTTCTACATTATCCTGGCACAGGTTGTCTTCAACACATGGTAGTGATCACTTTCCAATCATCATTACCTTTCCCACTATCAATCAACAACCATCACCTATCCCATTTCACAGCACTAGGTTATATAAATATTCAGAAACTAGCAATTGGAACCTGTTTACAGAAAATGTGGATAAAAAGTTAAATGATCTTCCACCTATAAACAATGCAAATGAAGAAATATGTTCCAATTCCTTAGTGAAACTAATAAAAGACTCAGCTCACTCGGTTTATCCGGTTAGAGGGGTTTCACATCATAGACCATCACCCCCCTGGTGGGATGCTGAATGTACTCAAGCAGCTAAATACAGAAAAGAGGCAGAGTTTAAATATAACCATGATATCACCGATGAAAACTTTGAAAATTTAATGGAAGTGATGAGAAGCACAAAACAATTATTCAAACAAAAACGATTCATAAGTTGGCGAAACTTTTGTTCCAGTATTTCCCCCAACACGTCGCCCTGTGTTGTATGGAATAACCTCAAAAGTTTAGATGTGGTATATCAGACACCACTTTCACCACTATTCCACCATCACGCTGTCCGGAATTCCTTGATCGCCTGGCTCCACCTTCCGTTCCTGAAAAGGAGCTCATGATTATGCATAGTCTTGCAATGGAATTGTCACATTCCGGTCTCAACGCTTCTTTTTCAATCGAATAATTGAAAGGTGTACTGTCAAACATTCGAGATACAGCCCCTGGGGAAGATAATATTCCATACATTTTCTTTTCAAAACTTAGCGACAATAGCCTAAAATATTATTTACAATTATTCAACTTCAACTCTTAATGAATGGCTTCAACTCTTAATGAATGGCCTTTATTGATCAATAATGTCATGTTGACAGGTAACGTCTCTGAGTCGTGGAAATCCCAAATAGTATTGCCACTTTTGAAACCCAATAAAGACCCTACAGATGTGGCGTCATACCGGTCCATCGCACTATCTTCTGTTGTCGCTAAAATAGCGGAGCGGTTAGTTAAAAACAGACTAGAGTGGTTCATTGAACATAATTATTAGTTTTCCCTAAATATAAAAATAAAATAAAATAATAAACTTCTGTCCAGTTCTCAATATGGATTCCGAAAGTGTAAGGGCACAGTAGATTATATTGCCATTCTCATGACAGTATATCTGTCGGCGGACGGCGATGTCACAAAATAAATCAACAACAGTCTTTTTAGGGTTCCGTAGTCAACTAGGAACCCTTATAGTTTCACCATGTCTGTCTGTCTGTCCGTCCGTCTTCGCTTAATCTCTGTAACCGTTAGCACTAGAAAGCTGAAATTTATATATCAATCACGCCAACAAAGTGGTAAAATACAAAATTGGAAAAAAAAACGTTTTATTAGGGTAGCCCCCCTATATAGTATATGTAAATAGGGAAGTGTTTTTTTTAATTACAACCCTGACGTGTGATATATTGTTGGATAGGTATTTAAAAATGAATAGGGGTTTACTAAAATCATTTTTTGATAATGTCAATAATTTCGGAAATAATCGCTCCAAAAGGAAAAAATATGAAAAAAAATTGGAAAGTGGATTTTATAAGGACTTTTTAGGAAAATTATTTTGAACTTGATAGAAAGAACAGTTTTTGTACAAAAAAGACAAAAAGGTTGTACAAAATAATTTTTGCGTACTTAGTATGTCAACGTAACAAATAGCCTTTTTTTAAACTTATAAGTAGGTACACTTATTGTGACGGACGGGAAACTACGGAACCCTACATTAAGCGTAGCCCGACACGCTCTTGGCCGGTTTTTTGGATATTAAGTCCGCCTATGATAATGTGGTATTACCTATCTTAAGAAAGAAGTTAATCACCTTGCAGGTTCCAATTTTAATTATTAATTTTATAGTGAACATTTTATCAGGAAGATTGATTAAAGTAGGATCGTCTTCTCGAATTCTGTGGAAAGGTTTGGTAAACCTTTCCACAGAATTCAAGGCTCAGTATTAAGTCTTTTGCTGTATAATATTTATACCAGTGATTTAGAATCCTCTCTCGAAGGAACGGCTGACATTTTACAATATGCTGACGACATAGTCCTTTACACTTGCCACAAATCATGTTGCCACATATCATTGTTAAAATGTACCAGTATAAACAATTGTTGGTTGGCCAATAAAGATAAATAAATAAATTGTCTAGGGCTAGACCTTATACTGTGGTGTGTCAGGTATTGTGTGCGGAGCTGAAAAGAAATCCTGGATGCCAATAAACTAACTGATTTATTACTTTTAAAGTTTTACAATATTGCTTGTCCTTATATGCGGAAATGAATACAAAACTAGTGGTCGGTCGCGGTGTGAAATGATCCGGTGCACTCTTATATAGGCTCGGTGACGAGGAGGGAGGGGGCGAGCGGGCCCCCCGCCCGTCGCAGGGTTAGGCGTCAACATCCTCCCCCCTTGAAGGTTGCTCCTTCAACCACTTATCGCTGTTGAACAAGGGGCACAAGCGGTTTACTGCACGACGAACGGTACCATTCGCTGTCCTGACGTCGGCTACTCTGGCCACTTCATCCTTGCCCGGGTGCAAGTCCTGTATCCGTCCTATTTTCCATTTCAAGGGAGGCAAGTTGGTATCTTTGATAATGACCATATCTCCAATTTGTAATTTTATATCCGCATTCCGCCATTTCGTACGATGCTGCAGTTCAGTGACGTAATCATGCTGCCATCTCATCCAAAAACATTGTCTCATATGTTCTAATTGTTCGTATCTGTGAAGTCGATTGCAATTAATGTTTGACAAGTCAGGAGAGGGAAGAGCTATCAATGGTTTACCGACGAGAAAATGCCCAGGAGTCAGGGGTTGGAGATCATTAGGATCGGAAGACATAGGAAATAAAGGTCTGGAATTTAGTATGGCTTCCACTTGAACGAATAATGTGGAAAGTTCTTCGAATGTCAAGTGCTTGTTTCCTAATATTCTTTTCACATGATATTTAGCCGATTTGACCCCTGCCTCCCATAGTCCTCCAAAATTTGGGGCATATGGGGGTATGAATGAGAATTTCATACCTTCATCTGAACAGAAAGTATTTATATGTTCTTTATTTGTTAATAAAAACTTATTTAGTTCATTGCTAGCGCCTAAAAAATTTGTCGCATTATCGCAATATATTACATTAGGTTTTGAACGCCGCGAAATAAACCTCCTGAGAGCCAATAAAAAGGCTTCAGTACTCAAGTCACTGACAACTTCCAAATGCAGAGCCTTAGTTGTAAAACAAACAAATAAGCACATGTAACATTTACTGATTTTACAACCACGACTCTTCCTATCAGTTATGAGATATGGACCGGCTAAGTCGACTCCAGAAGTTTCAAAAGGCGTCCCTGGCTTTAAACGTTGCTTGGGTAAGTTGCCCATAATAGGCGCTATTGACTTAAACCTAAATCGCTTACAAACTATGCAACTATGAACTACACTCCTAGCTATTTTTCGAGCATTAATTACCCAATATTTTTCTCGAACAGCTGATACTATTAATTGACATCCACCGTGAAATAACTTAATATGTTCGTTTTCAAAAATAAGCCTTGATAATCGGTGATTGGAATCCAACAGAAAGGGATGCTTTTTATCATAGGGAAGAGGTGCGTTACGAATACGACCTCCTACACGCATAACTTTAAGTTTAGAATCTATAAACGGACTAAGAGATAATAATTTACTTTTATTACTCAAGAGCTTATCGGTTAATAACTAATGATACTCACTACTGAATGAATCTAACTGCGACAATTTAACTAAATAAAACATGCTCTCATTGCATTCATCAACAGTGAAATAACTACAATTAATTCTATTTTCACGTTGCTTAATTCTACAATTCTTTATAAATCTAAGGACGTAGGCCATGGTATTTTGTAATCTCTTAAGCTTAGAATAACGTTCAAATTTAATTAAATCATTTTTAATGTTTATATTTGCTACCAACGTGCTTACAAGTTTCACTTCTGGTAACTGGACATTTTTTAATTTATTCTTATCTACATTCGGCCATTCAGTCTCTGATGACGATAGAAAGGGTGGCCCACTCCACCATAATTTCTGCACTGAATCATTCATTATATCTACCCCTCGGGAAATGTAATCAGCTGGGTTTACATCTGTTAAACAAAGATATAAATGTAGCCTGTGATAGATTGACTAATGCATTGCCTCACCTTAAGGTCTGGATGGATTCTAATGGGTTAGAACTTTCGGTACCCAAATGTACAGTAGTTCTATTTATTTCCTTCCAAAGAAATGAATTCCATTTAGTTGCAATTCATTTGTTTATTTTGTCTTCATCTACAGGGTGAAATTTTGTAATGCCACCTGAAGGGGAAGTACTTTTAATACTTTAGATAGAAAATTTTACTCAATGGAAACATTCCTTTATTTTAAAAAAGAAACAAAACTGCATTCAATGGTTTTCGATAATTCGCTTACCAAGCAAAGCATTTGTAGGACTTGATCTCATAGCTCCTGTTACAACTCTCAAGGCCTTTGTCTGAATGACATCCATACTCGCCAGAGCTGCTTGACTACAAGGCTCTAATAAGAAGGATCCGTAATCCAGGACACTTCTAATTAGAGCATTATAGATCAGTCTCAACGAATAGGGATATGCACCCCACCAAACGCCCGAAAGACATCTCAATAAATTAATGGAGCGTTCACATTTCGCAGTGATATACATATTTGGCATGAGGTTTTCAAGTCAGTTTTTGATCTGTGAATCTACAGGTAAGAGCACATCATTATATTTGACAATTTTGGGGGAGGTAATCTCATTCTGGTAAATAGAACTACTGTACATTTGGGTACCGAAAGTTCTAACCCATTAGAATCCATCCAGACCTTAAGGTGAGGCAATGCATTAGTCAATCTATCACTATATTTATATTGGATATTATATGTAAGTTTATATATATTCTACTGTTACTTATAAAATTTTATTTATATCTTTGCACCTGCCATGTTTTGTCTCTGCATCACCCTAAGGTAGACTTGTACTTTTTTTACATGTGCATAAAGTTTTAAATATATAAACATGTCTCCTGTTCTTGATTTTCGCCCTGTACTGAAAATATTTCAAAATCCGAACCGACTAATATGAAATAAAAAATATATGATCATCAGTTACATCTCCACGATTTTCATGTGAATGAAACTGCATTAGTTCCATCACAATAGGTTCTTTTTATTAATCTAAAGTCGTATAGGGGGAAATGTTAATTTGCCTCCACCTCAGGCTGCACTGAACTCGAAGAAAAAATGTCACGTACATTTTGTGTCTGGTGCATTAACGCTTTCCTATTTTCATCATTAAAAGAAACGTCAAGCGATTAACATTTGTGCATAATTATGTTAGGGAAAGTTTCCAGCCTAACTGAATTTAGCTAAATACCAAGGTTAGGTATACATGGAGTGACTGCCCTGATAATTAGTCGCTGCTCTACAACTCAGTAACTGGGTACCACGATACCCCTTAGCTTAGACGGATAATCAAACTTATACTACTATGGAAATCACACACAGAAATATGACTAATGTTGTTTAATATTAATAATAATTTACGTAATGGGAAATTACCTAAACGTCAGACGTTACCAACACGAATCACAAACAAACTAAATACAATCAAAATAATAAAATTAGTATAAATCTAATGGTGTTGGGTGAGACGAAGTCATTGATTGTATTTTGTTGATATTTTCTGTAATTAAGTGTCAGAAGCCGAAGAAGTGGTGAGTTTCCTGTAGGGTTCGGTGTCGTGGGATTGCTGATTACCAACCACCACCACCACCACCGCCGCCACCACCACCGCCGCCGCCGCCACCGCCGCCGCCACCGCCCCCCCCACCCCCACCCCCACCCCCACCACCACCGCCGCCACCGCCGCCGCCACCACCGCCACCACCACCACCGCCACGTGGCGCGGGCAATGGTGACCCGCTAACCACTGCCATGAGGGCGCACACCACTAAGCAAAAAACTGCAAACTGAAAAAAAAAGAAATTAATTGTTATTACAGATTAAATATACAATGTGAAAAATTAGGGGAATGGTTTATATTGAATTACCCTAAAAAACACTTTAGGGTGTAAAAATACTGTATTTTTAAAAGCTGCGATATATACAAACATCTATCTTGAACCACTCAGGAAATTGCTAGTGAGGGTCACGGATTTCAAATATTGGTTCCATTGAAATCTTACTAGATAAATAAAACAGTTTTTTTATAACAATAATTTTACAAGGGGATGATGATTAATAACGAGTATTAGAATAATAAAATTAAAACAGGAATAATTGTACTTAAGAATTTCATCGTCCAGTTCAAGTACCAGTCTGCTGAGATGATTCCAAATGCGCCTTTATATACTAAGTTTTTAAGGATAATGAATGACAGCCGGCCAGACGACCTTTTAAGGCAAAACCCAAAAAATTAACGTTTATAGTTCCATAACAAAAATATCTGGTTCTAGAGGTTGTTGATACTGGCGTTTTCTTTTCCAGACTGCGGTAAACCTAAAAAAGGTTATAATTTTAATAGGCAATATTTTATCGTATCTTCTTAACTATTTATAAAGTTGAAATACCTGCCAGTCAACTCTGCTCACACGAACCAACTAAAGTAACAATTTATTTCTCCCATTTATCACAATAATACAAAGTAATGATTCCCTATCTTAATTTTTTCGAATCGATGGTCATATTATTATTATGAACCGATTTTAAATTTCTAATTTTTCGGGCTCAGTAGGTAGCCTCGATTAATGTGGCGGTTTAACGACTTCTAAGGCGCTGGAGTACGGACCCTTAGGGCACTGTTATGAATGGGCCACTTCCTGGCTAAGGTCATCACCTGGCTTAAGCAAGTTTGATACGTACATTGAACCGTTTATTTATCTTTAGTCATAAAGCAACCCATTTTATACGAGTAATGAATTAGTTTGTCAAAGTTATTTCGACAATTAAAACTGATATCGTCATTAATACTATCTGTGACAATTGAATCTCTTTCCATAATAAAATTTATTTTATTCTAGCCAGATTTTGCAGAAATCTTTTAAAAAAATTATAATGATCAATTTCAAACATTGCAAAACGTGAATGATAAGTCTAAGATGCAGAACTGTGTGATATCTTAGGGAGTATGTATTATTGTCTAAGAACCATACCCAGCAGAATGTGAACTGGCACAAGCTTCAGAAACGAATTACTACAGGTTGCTGTGAAAAAGAAAGCAATAACTCCTGAAATAAGATCGATACGATTGACATCCACCGAGCATTCACAGTCCAAGAGAACTTCAACACATTTTTTATGTTCTTGTCTGACTTATGGACACTAGTTACTAATTATTTAATAGTAGTCGAATTATTGGCTATAATTGTGACATTGCCAATAGATTTATTACTCGCGAATGGTGGTTAATATGCAAAAGACAAGCAGAGTAACTACCTTGTCTTGGCTCGGGACTTTATCGAACACCTACCTAAAATCATGGTTGTTAGTACGGCAGTCATCGTGTCTATAGTCGTACAACCGAAGACGCTCTCGTAAGGCGGATGGATCAAGGGTCCGGTTCAGAAAGCTTCACACCTATCCTGGACACGGCTAATGATGTTCAGAGATTCCTCTTCTTGTTGTTCCAGATACCGATAGACATTTTTTTACAAAATTGTTGGTTATTTACTACCTTGAACAGAGTATTATTAACTTTGCATGCATTCTTGATGATGCATCATTCATTCATCAGAATAGTATAAACCCAACTTCACGCAACCGTATAAACCAGGTACCACATTTATAGGAAGTTTATTACGTTTAATTATTGATATTTGACGATGTTTTACGTCATGGGGTTACGGAATGTTTATAATAGTTACCGTGACCCTGGAACATAAAGGGCAATCGAAGGAACATGAGTGGGTTTTAGTCAGTAAAAGTCTGACACGCGTTCCCGCCGCACCCAGGACGAGAGCAGTCATTTGAAAAAAATGTTTTACGTCATCGAAAACTCCTTTGTTTGGTCAGCTTTTCGTTAGACAAGTTGTTCTGTGACGTACCACGGTGGTCATAATCCCTGTCATTAACTCCACAACCACCAATGATGAATCTGATGAATATGAATAATATTCTTTTACATCTCTCATATTCGGTAAGGACCTACTTACCGAATATGTATATTTACTACCCCCAAAATGGGGCTAGTAGGTAACCATTGTCCAATTAGCGCTCTAGGGTAATAATGTAGCTAGAAAAGCCCTACGGGCGGTAAGTAATTACAAAAAAAAATCTCTTCACTCGTTCAAAAAGTTCGCGTACATCTAACCATCATACTGGCAATAGACATCATGCATTCAGCCCAATGACAAAAGAGGTCGCTTCGCTATTCAGCCTTGTCTTCGTATGAGTATAATAGTCATCAATTTTAAATATCGAAGGGCGAAGCACAATTTCGTTATTGAAAAAAAAAATTAAAAAACAAAGATGAAAAAACGCGGGAATAGAAAACTTTTTCTTTAAATATTGTTTGTTTTTGGGATTTCGCCGGTTTTTTTTTCTACTTACCTCACAACCGGGTGTAAGCATCAAAATTGCACCCTCGAACTATAGGCGGGCAGATATAAATATCTCGGGCTGCAATTGATGCCTTACAGCCCTAGGCTACTAATCTACTACATAATATTTGGGTTCGTGAAATTATTGTTCTCATTTAATACAATTTATATCATTTTTTAAACAGAATGCAGATATCAAGTTAAAATATTCTATGGGATTCATTACTAAACAAGAAATGCAAGTAGGAAGGGGATCATTTTGGGAAACAATTGAACGGAGGAAGGAAGAACAGGAGAAGAATATGTGATCTAAAGTTCCAACATCCTCTCCACACTCGCAAACACCCACAATATGCAACTTAGCAAGGTGGGAAGGAGTACAAACGTGGCCAAGCCGCATACGAATTATCATGCTTGTAATGAGTTTAGAACCTTTTATTTTAAAAAACCATGGTTTGACTGGAACCGAGGGTTGGATTGAGGCATAAGCCTTGCCCTTTACTTGAGAGCTTTCACTCCAAAGAAGATCCCAGGAATGCCGAAAATAATCTTTAGGCAAGCGAACAAGATCATGTAGTTTCTCAGAACACATGTATGTAACTGTTTTCGTATATCAAATACAATGGGGTAAAATGGCTTCATTTTAAATGTAAACTTTTCGACAGTTTGTAACGCGCTTTTAGAGTCACATAATATTAAAACATTTTTAAAATTTGCGATCAAAACATACTCTAATGCCTTGAGCAGACCAAAGCATTCTCCAGTGAAAACTGAAGGCTCAGGAGGAAGTTTTACCTGAATGAAAAATCTGAATAACTTTATACTGAGTATGAAATATACCAACTCCCACACAACTAGACCTGGTCTTTGATGAGCCTGTAAAAATATAATGACAGTCTATCCAGTTTTCACCAACGGTAGCATTAAACTTTATGTTAGCTTCTATATCACTTTTTTTTACCCCGAGATTAGGCACTACAGGTGAGACAAGTAAAGGTTAAAATGTTCTGCACTCAAATAAAGGAAGAGTAGGTGACCTATGTACACTCGCTGGTATAGAATTAAACTTCCGGAGACTTTTAACTAAACAAGGAACATCTTTGTGCCGCCAATAGGATGAAATTTGTATAAGATCATTCAGTTTTAATAGTTTTGAATTAAGTAAATGATTAGAAAACTACATCGATTTAAATAAAAACCTGTCAGATAAATATTGCCTTCTGAGGTGAAGTGGAGGATCCCCTACCTCAACTTGCAAGGCATTTAATGGGCTTGATTTCATGGCTCCAGAAATTATTCAAAGAGCTTTAGACTATATGCAACTTTTTAAGTCCTTTTCTGTTATCACCTTCAAGAAGGAAAGTTCCGTAATCAAGTATGCCTCGAACTATTGCATTATACAACAGTTTTAGACTAAAAGGATGGACTACCATACTCCGGTAAGACACCGCATAACGATCAGTTGGCGTTCGCATTTTTTAACCACAAAGTCAAAGTGTTGTTTGCCAGAAAGTTTATGATCTAATATTAATCCTAAAAAATTAACATGATTTTTCACAGGAAGGCTTTTATTGTTATAAGTAACGGTTGGAGAAGAAATATTACATTTTCTTGAAAAAAAATATCACAGCACTTGTTTCTATTGAAAGACTTAACTCATTAAGTTGTAATCATTTCTGTAAAAGACTTAGGGAGACGATCAAAGCATTACATGCATCCGAGATGTTATTGTGAGTAGTATATATATTAAAAGGTCGTCGGCATATAGTAAAACATCGGCAGATTTTTGTAGAGATGATTCTAGATCATAAGAATAATTATTATAAAGCAAAGGTGACAATACTGATCCCTGTGGAAGGCCTTTAAACACCGTCCTTGTTATTTTCGTGTCACCGAAAAAAGAGAAAAAAAAGAGAAATAAATCTAACTGATAATAAATTTATGATAAACCGTAAAAGCAAAGTAGGGACTTTTAAATTAATTAGCTTGCGTTTAAGGACAGATATAAGTACATTATCATACGCTCCTGTTATATCTAGAAATGCACCAATAGCCGATTCGTTCTTTGAAAAGGCTTTGCGAAGGTCAGTGGTAAATACACTTAAGCTGTCAGTTGTACTTTTTCCTTTACGGAACCCGAGCTGACTGGCTGCTAGTAATTGCTTGTTTTCTATATACCACACTAAACGATTCTTAGCAAGGTGCTCTGCAATTTTAGTAAGAACTGAAGATAGCGCAATAGGTCGGTATGATAGAATATCATTTGAATTTTTATTTGGTTTGAGGACCGACAAAATTTCTTGGGAACGCCAGTTTTCTGGAATATTCTCAGAAACCATAACAGAATTAATTACTTGTAAATAATATGATAATGTATTATCACTAAAATGAGAGAAGAACGAATACGGAATACCGTCTTCTCCCGGGGCTGAGTCTTTTAAGCATGATATTACTCCTTTTAGTTCATACAATGAAAAGGGTGCGTTCAAAGACGAATGATTATCAATGTATAACAAAGTAGAATTAGGGTAAATTTGGTCGTACTCTGGAGCTGATGCTGGTGCTAACTTGTCAAGAAAACTGTTATTAAGGGATTGTGGTAATTGTGTGAAGGAAGGAGTATCACTAAAGGCTTTTCTAAATCTTGAGATACTGCGCCAAACTTCTGATGGGCATGTGCTGGGCGACAGAGACATACAAAATGACCTGCACCCCTGAAGTTTCTTTATCTTTGAGAAAAATCCGTGTATCATTAATAATATTTTTAAGGTCGACCAAATTTTCATCTGACATGTCCTCAGCATATTTTTTCTCAGCTTCCTTTCACTTTCTAACTGCATCAGAACACGATGAGTCCCACCATGGGGGCATGGGGATTTTATCAGCAGGAAACTTTTTAAAAAGGAATACTTTATCTGCTACTTCTACCACACAAAGCACTAAAGCTTTCGAGCAATCACTTTCTCCACCTTGAGTGATTTGCGGGAGCTCAGCAATTTTAGCATCAACAAGCGTTTCAAAATTCCAGTCTGCATTTCCCAGTCTATACTTAAATCTAGGGGGTCTTTCAGGTGTTGTAATAAACTTTACTGCGGAAGTAATAAAGGTAGAAGAGAAGCGAGACCAAGATAAGGATGAAGCCAAGCTAGGGGAGCATATAGATAAATCCACTGCACTAGCACTTTCACCTATATTAGTTCTACGAGTAGGCTCGCCAGTGTTTATCTATACATATAATAAAATCGTAGGAAAGTCAAAACTGTACATTGAATATTTTTTTTTTAAAATACTTGGGGCGTGATCTACAATCGATACCGAAGCCAAAAATATAGTTTTTAGAATTTTTGTCTGTTTGTCTGTATGTATGTCCGGGATAAACTCAAAAAGTACTGCATGGATTTAGTTCAAATTTTGCAGAGATATTACTTAGAGGTCGGGTCAAAACATAGGCTACATATTATCACGCTATCACCTACGGGGGAGGAGCTGGAGCCTTCACGCTGTCGACGTCGCGGGCAGCAGCTATCTTCGGAAGTACTCAACGGATTTCAATGATTTTTTTTGTTGTATAGGTATTAAGTTTGGGCGACATATAGGCTATAACTTATCCTGGAAACTTGAACCCCTGGTGCAGGACCGCAACAGACCAGCTAAACTATAAGAGATACAAAAATGGCATCATAGCAAAAATTACTTCACGTGATAAGCAATTTCTGTTGAAAGAATAAATTTGAAGATCTGGAACACCTGAGGTGGAACTCCATGAGCACAGCTAAACTATAACATATATAAGTATGACGTCTTGGCAGGAGTTGTTCAGCCTGATGAGCACCCTATGTTGACGTATAAAAATTGAAGATCTGGAACACCTAATGTGGAACTCCAAGCACCCAACTGCACCATAACACATAAAATAAGAATGACGTCTTAGCAAAAATTGTTCGGTCTGATAGGCATTTTCAGGTTTATAAGATCGAAGATTAGAAAAATCTGATGAGGCAATCAAAGCCATCACTGATTTCAATGTTTAAAATAACTTAAGCTGGGAGTACCTCCACACGATGAAGGCGGAGAAACATGCATACCAACAGGTTGAACAGAGAACCTGCTTTTTTTGAAGTCGGTTAAATCCATTAGTGTTATATTCCCCAGAATGTAACGAACACTTTACTGAAAGTCGCATCAAAATCGGCTCAGCCAAATACCCATACAAACAGGTCGAACATAGAACCTACTTTTTTGATGTCGTTTCAATGATGATGATCATTTCTTCATCAATTTCATGTTTTTAGTACTGAATAAACATTGACTGTTAATACTTTTGTTCGGTATTTATTTGTGTGATGTTATTGCTTTGTAAGTAATATGAATATTCATGTCGTTGTATACCTAACTATGATGATGATGATGATGACAGTCGGTAGCTTTGTGGGAGGATCTTTTGTCCGAGGACTTTTTACTAGCTTTGAGGCGTGCTTCTGAAGGTGAAATCGAAGCAACTAATGAACGCGTGCTGAACACCTGTCTCAGTTCACTTCAAATGGGGTCATTTCAATCGGCGGTAAACCACTGGTAGAGTCCGGGTTGCCAGCTCCCAGATCATTACCGCATCAAGACCGTGGAAATCGGGAGTACACCACCGAAACCAATTACGATTCGGGTTTAATGAGCACTATCCGAAATGACCACGTCACTAGGTTCACCTCAGGGCAAAAACAAATATATGACAATGTTCTGGAAAGCATTAGGCTCGACCAAGGTAAAATGTTTTTCCTGGATGCTCCTGGTGGAACAGGGAAAACATTCATAATCACTGGTATCCTTGCAGAGGTCAGGAGGCGAGGCAAAATTGCCATTGCTGTAGCATCGTCAGGAATCACTGCTACGCTGCTTTCTGTTGGCAAAACAGCGCATGCCACGTTCAAAATACCCATAGATTTAGAAAGCGCCGAAATGCCTGTTTGTAATCCGTAACACTGACAAGAGACATGAGCTCAGGGATTGCTATCTGATCGTATGGGATGAGTGCACGATGGCTAATAGAAAAGCAGTGGAGGCCGTGAGCGGAACCCTGCAGGACAACCGCAGGAATGAACACTTGATGGGTGGTGTTACAGTTCTGTTCAGCGGCGATTTCCGGCAAATACTCCCTGTGGTGACACGAGGGTCTAGGGCTGACGAGGTGAATGCTTCGTTGAAACTATCTTCGTTGTGGTCACTAATTCATAGGCTGCGCTTGACCATCAATATGCGAGCTCAGCTCGGTGGCAATCCACTTGCCCAAGAATTCTCAGATGTCCTTCTAAATCTCGGAGAAAGCACTCTACCAGAGGAAAGAGGTAAACAGGTAGTGCTCCCAGAGTCTCTCGGTAGAGTGGTGGCCTCCTTAGAATAACTCATTTGTTGTGTGTATGGGAACATCAGTCGAATACCAAACCAACAGAATTCTTGGGTGTGCCAGCGAGCCATTTTAACACCCAAAATGATCAAGCTGCAGCCATCAACGAAAGCATTCTCTCGGAAATTGAGGGAAGCGAAGTAGTTTATATGTACGTCCATAAACACTGTAGTCGATCAAGATGACGCCACACATTATCCCGTAGAATTCCTAAACTCCCTTACAACAAGTGGACTTCCAGCGCACACCATCAAGCTGAAGGTCAGCGTCCCGATTATGCTTCTTCGGAACCTGTCCCCTTCGAAGCTGTGTAACGGGACCTGGCTCAAAGTCATCTCACTGCAAAGGAATATAATTGAAGCGGAAATGCTGACGGGTTGTGGCGTTGGCGATGCAGTGTTTATACCACGTATTCCTCTCATACCGCACAACTACCCCTTCCAATTCAAGCGCGTGCGGTTCCCAGTGAGTGTGTGCCTCGCCATGACTATCAACAAGTCGCCAGACGCTGAAGGCTGCGGGTGTCGATCTCAGGACGAGCTGCTTCTCACACGGACAGCTGTACGTCGCTTGCTCCCGCGTCACGAGTCCTGATTCTCTGTATATTTTGGCTGCTGAGAGCAAAACTACAAACGTAATTTACAGAGAAGTTTTGTAACAATTCACAATCGTTAATGTTTTTTTATGCCGTGGAATTTAGAAAAAAAAATTGTCATGTGCGTTTCAGGCCACGCATAGAATAGGGTTCAATAACGAAACACGTCGCATTAACAATTTAACAACGATTTCATCTGAGCCGTTATAGCTTTCTTTTAAGGTACATTTCAAGGACGACCGTCATGATTTTTTTTTTCGAACCAGCCGTTTAAATTTGAAAGAGAGGGAAGGAGACTATTTTGACAAAAAAAAACGCTTGAACGTTAAATATCTTTTGTTGTTTGTTTGTCTGTATGTATGTCCGGGCTAATCTCTTAAAGGACTGCATGGATTTACTAAACATTTTGCATGAATATTACTAAGAGGTCAGGTCAACATAATTATCACGCTATCACCTACGGGGGTGGAGCTGAAGCCTTCACGCAGACGACGTCGCGGGCAGCAGCTAGTAATACATAAATTATGATCGTCTATAATTTCTAATAAACGAATCCCCTCCCTTTTTGTCTCACCACTTCCCCAACACTGATGGTGACAGTTAAAATCGCCTATTACTAAAAATGGCCTACGAAGGGATGACCACATATTGCTAAGTTCTTGCAAGGCATTGTCATTAGCAGTAGGAATGTAAATTGAAACGTAAGTAATATTATCAACAATTACTCCAACAATATCAATATCAGAGCATGAAGGAAGAGAAATACGAGAAAATGTGGTATTATTTTTAATCAATATGGCCACACCGCCATATCCGTCAGCTTTGTCATTGAGTACACAATTATAACCTGAAATACCAAATAAGTTTAATTTGATTACTTTAAAGCATCTCGGGGCAGCCGATCTGCACTGAAGCATTGTATGGTGGGATACACATATGTCTCAACGGGTATTGCATTATAACATACATAAATTCTCTTAGGAAGAGCTTGACCATCAAATGTTAATACAACAGTTTGTGATGGTTTCCATGTATATGATCCACTTACTTGAACTTTATCGCTGAGGCGCCTAACTTTCAATATTTCACCAGTACCTATGGGAGTTGATACATTTTCTTTAATTTCTTCCACACTCCATTCAGATGAAATGCCCCGAACCAAGCCCATACGAGTGACATTAATGGAGGGTAGAAATGCTTTAAGTTTATTCAGAGGCACTAAACTACTACTAATAAATGAATTAACAGCCATAGGGTTTGTAAAAGCTACAACACATTTATTTCTACCAATTCTCTTGACATTATCAGAAACAATATTTTCAAATTTACTATTTTTAAGGAAATTTCCAAATGCTATAGGGTGCAGAATGGTGCCACTGTTTTCAGAGTCGGTAATACGCTGATCATGAACAATGTAAGGCCCTACATCAGAGGCCTGGTACTCCTTCCTACCTACACCAACTGGTTGGCCAGTTTGTGTTGCTGAAAACTACCTGATATCCTTTATAGGTAGCCAAACCAAATTCTGATAATCACAACAAAAAATATCATCTTTGTTTTGTTGTTGTTTATAACATATCATACATAAGGTAGGTTTTCCTTCGCTAAGGAAAACCCCCGTTACAGCAAAGACCAGAAAAACAACTTTAATTTATACTAACCGTAAAAATCTAACAGCATTTTTGAATTAATAAGCTCTTATTGACGATAGGACTTTGCCTTTGACGTGTCTACCTGTTTTACTTCTTTTGTGATTTCTACTATAAAAATACGCGACGGCTGTGGTCTCACAGGTGGTGAGCCGTATACGGCGCCTGAGCTTGAAGGTGGCTCTCAACAAATCGGAGGCAATTATTTTTAATGACCGACACTGTTATCCAATCTGGGGGGCCCGAGCCCCACCTGCAGGTGGTTGTACATGAGAATGGCAGCCCTGTATGAGGCCCCGATCTGGGCATGAAAACAATCACCATTTCTGTTTAGCAGAAACCGCAGGGGTTATAGCCGTCAGAGTCATTAAGGGATATCGCTGCTTGTACACTGCAGTGGCCGGCCGGACCTGGACAATAAGGTGATCGCTTTGCTGTACTGGTGTCGCGAGGAGGCGAAAGTCGAGGAGGGCAAGAACGTCAAAGATATAGAGCTGCATCGAACGCAGCGGTGATGTAGTAGTTTTTTGCGGTGTTTATATTTGTTGATTATTTTTAGTGTGCTATACCACTACAAAATACTAAAGCAACATTTAGCACCAGTAAAGCAATTGCTTTATTGGTGCTAAATGTTGCTTTTGTCGCGTCTTTCTTTAATACTTTCAATTGAAAGTATTAAAGAAAGACGCTTTTTAGCACGCTTATTGTAAAGCTACTGCCACATCTAGTTTAACGTTAATGCAATGGCCAACTACTCGCTAATTCCCTCCTCCTCCCCTGTCGTTTCCTCATTACTAAACTTCTCCTTTGACACAACTTCTGGCTTCTGTCCAGTGTCAACAGCTTCCATAGACAGTAAAAAACGCTTTGTGACTCGCTAATTAAGGCACATATAGATTACAATGCCGGTAGAGTTGATTTCAATTCTTAGACGTGTCCAAAAAAACCGACACCAAAGTTATCGCTTAATGTTAATGACATTTGTTATATAACACATTTAATCGTGGGCTACACCTACGTAACGCCTAAATTAACGTGATCTACGCGTTGAGTGTTGTGACGCAAGTGGATCAGCAGCATAACAGATTTTTACGTCACACGCGCTCTCGTCAATGGCGTCGATTTTAAATTATTTAAATTTCCACCTTTTTCTGCATGTGAAACCAATACGAATAAAAAAATGGCTTAAACTTGACATGCTACATAAATTATAATTACTTACAAGTTTTGATTTAGTACATCGACATACGAGTAAAGTAGTTTCATCAGAACAGTATAATAAAAAATATAATGAAATTATCTTGACAGGTTATGTTAGTATGCATCTTCAGCTGGTAAACTAATCGTAGCATTAAAAATTTTTTAAACTTCTAGATTTCCAATAAACAATTTACTAAGTTTAAATCATTGCAAACTTGCTGTGAATATATTTATGGTTGCTTGTCTCCTTGATTCAACTTATTACTTAGTAAAACGGAGTCATCATAAATTGTCACACTGTAATTCACCATAATTTTTTAATAAGGCTTTCACTGTTCACGAATAAGTGCGGTCATAAACTCAGTACAGTCATGGTTCTAACCGCCTTGTTGTGTCAGCTTATTCAATAAAATAATTCAAAGTCACGCTACCAAAACTAACCATATTTACCAAAAAATATCCTTATTTTGTTTGAATTTCCTTTTCATTCATCATATTCATCACTCTTTAGTCCCGTAATAGGAAAAAAAAAGAAAATTAATTAATAAGTTTTATTTACGTCGATTAATAATTAATTGTTTTGTTACAATGGTATCCTTATTTTTAACTAGCTTTTGCCCGCGACTTCGTCCGCGTGGAATAGTAGATCCCGTTCCCGGGGATTTCCGGGATGAAAACTATCCTATGTCCTTTCTCGGGCCCAAGTCTATATCTGTACTAAATTTCATTCAAATCGGTTCAGCGGTTTAGGCATGAAGAAGAGACAGACAGACAGACAGGGTTACTTTCGCATTTATAATATCAGTACGGATTTTTCCTGTTGACATATTAAATGACGGGTAAAAAAATGTGTTTAGTGATTGTTAAATCCGTAACTAACTACGCAGTTACGATTTAACCAATAAACAAGCCGTTGCCAAACCTTAATGGATAATATAACAAAACGTTTAATTTGATCTTTATCTCGGTATTCATCAAAATAGCGTGTCATCCTCTCCCTAGCCTTTTTCCCAACTGTGTTGGGGTCGGCTGCCAGCCTAACCGGATTCAGCTGGATACCGGTGTTTTACGTGGAGCGACTGCCTATTTGACCTCCACAACCCAGTAACTGGGCGACACGATACCTCTAATTTAGACTGGTCAGAGTTTCTAGCTAACCAGTAACGACTGTCAAAGTTCTACGAATGACAACCGGGACCAACGGCTTTACGTGCTTTCCGAGGCACGTAGCGTAAAATAGCGTGTACGTAATGTGGTTTTATTTTACTGCAACGTATAAATAAAATAATTTAAGATTGATACACAGGGTGGAAAGTTTTAATGGGCCCTGGATGAAAACTACTTTAAATCGTTAAGATAGGTTATTATAATAAAACTTTTTCCAAAAAAATAACAACCGCCTTCATAAACTAAAAACACAAAAATAACTAAAATTTCGGTAGTCTGTGGCAACACAAATTAATTGGCAGAAGAGAAGCCACCGACTTCCAAAATTTTAGTTATTTTTGTGTTTTTAGTTTTTGAAGGCGGTTATTTTTTTTAAGGTGTCAAACATTAGGGCCATTCATAAGGACTAAATCTCTCTAACAAAAATAGTATTTAAATTAAAGGAAAACCATAATTCTTAAGAATTTTATATTAATTGAACGACAATTTTGACAGTTCATGAAATTAAAACTTATTAAATCAAAGGAAGTCGTCCTTTGATTTGAAAAGTTTTAATTGTTTAAGTTTTTATTGTTTGCATTTATGAAAGATTTTTATATTTTTGTATTTCGGTTGGCGATGGCTTGCCCATGCAGGGCGAGCCATCGCCGTGAAGTGTAGTGATCCCCGCGAAGCGTGGCTCCGTCAGCCAAGCCCACCCTCGATGCTTATAATAGTTATGGTTATGCGTCGTTACTGTGAAGCGCACAAAATTAAAACAGCACAATTTTTATAGATTTTCAGCATAACCAGTACTTAATAGGCTAACAAGTCCTGCCTACAAAAGAAGCATGGTTTGTTCGTTCATCAAAACACACCACTGACACTGGAATTATCGATTTAGTCATTGGTCTTCTTTTTAGCGCCATCACAGAATCTTCGTTTATTAGGATAAATAAATGTATGTATCAAGTTTATTTAAGTTACAGCAATCAATGTGAGGATTTGATGATTACAAATTCAATGTAGCTAAATATTTCACTAGTTTTACTACATACCACGGCCAATCTTGACAGCACACTCTAAAATTCTGAATTCGTAAGGGATATTAAATAAACCAGTAACCCTAATTTATATCTGTACAAATAACCAAGTCTCGGTAAGGAATGAGCTCTTATCTGCTACAAGTTTGGTCGGTACAGAATATATTTACAGTACTCATAATCATTCATCATGGACGTGGACATGGACTTCAAAGAGTGACGGCTCGTGATATAGCAGTAACGCTACGATTTATTGAGATCAAATTATTTAACATTGAAAACATTCAACATTACCAAGACCAAATTGAAAACCACCATTGACCATTGAAATTTACAAAGAAATCAATCTTGATTACTTTCATAAACAACAAAGTAAACCAACAGTTAAACTGCGTAAGCCGTTTAGTGGAGCTATGTAGCTTTAAGGGTTTCTTTAAAGAAAATCAAAACATTCATTCATTCAAACAATATCCCAAGTATCTCATTCGCGTCAACATATAGCCAAGATCTACTATTACAATAACACAGCCAAACACATTTGCAACACAATACAAAATGCCAAATCAATCGATGATCACCATGATCTCTTTGACTCATCGAACTGAGAACCTGTGTATGTAACCAGTGCATAGCCATCAACAGTGCGTAACTTACGATTCATATTCCTTCTATAAAACGAACAAACACGATGGATGTATGCGAATCTATAAAGAACACAGAAACAAACTTGGAAAGACGTGGACACAAGCGGATAATATCGTTATCAGACCCATCAACCAACCTACCTACCTAAACATCGAGTGAAACTATTATGATACACACATACTTACAGATATCATTAACGTCCACGCTGAGGCTTTCTGCGATATTGTTGACAAAATCTTCTTACAAACCAACTAAATCACTGAACGTCTATCATTCGTGTGTCATACACCAGTAGTTAAAAGATAAAACTGAAACGCTTACTTTAACCATGACCAAGTAGCACCCTCCTGACAGCAATTTTGTCATTTACATGGTAGATACTAAAAGAAGCGATCTGATTTGGTGTTTTTCTGTAGAATACGAGGCTGACTCTAAATTAGCTTTACCTAACCTTTCTTTGAACGTGAATTATTATAAAATGTGGTAAATATACAGAATACAACTCATCTAACATACATAGTAGTCATAGTAACACAAAATCTGTTATTTTATGTGACTCCGCTACGGAAGTTCAAAGTTTAAAATATCGATGTAGGGTCATTTCGCCTGTTTGCGTCCATTTAGTGCAGTTGGCAACTTTGACGGCGATTATAAAATTGTTCTAAAACTATTTTTTATGAAAAAAATATGTGATGTGTTAGTTATATTAGTCTATTTTAAGATTTACTTGCAGTTTTGTTCGAAACCTTTAGTGATTTTTTTTTAAATAGAAAAGTTTCAGAAATTGGCGTTTTACCCAGTTTGCGTCCAAAAAATCCAAATTGCGTCCACCCGTGGACCATTTTGCGTCCAACCACTTAGAAAAGGAATAAAGGGGTGATATTTTTAAGAATTTGTAAAAAAAGCTGAATTACAAAATAAACTTTATTTATGAATATACCTAAATTATAAAAAAAAATGGTCAGTTGCGAGTCGGACTCGTGCAACGAGGGTTCCGTTATTATTTTATTTTTGTAAAATACATTCAAATTTACGGTTTTCGGAGCTTTTTCTTTACTTATGCCACATGACAATGCTTCTTGCTAAATTTCATGATTCTAGGTCAATTGGAAAGTACCCTATAGGTTTTAATTCCCTTGCAAATGTCTAAATGTGCAAGAATATAATTTAAATGATCAACAAAAAAATCTTTTTGGCTACCAAAATGGATTAATGATCACCAAACTGTGTTAGGTTAGGTTAGGTTAAAACTGTGACCACACAACGCGCCAGATCTACTAGTGATTCATATAAAGTTTCAGTTTTCAGTCAAATTCATATAAAAACCAAATTGGATATAGTTCATAATATTTTAAGAAGCGTTATTTGGTGACCATCGATCCATTTGGTAACCGTTTAAAACTTTTTTGGTAGTAAAATTGGTACTTTTTTGGGCGGTGTTTAAACACAAGCCAATGTGCAATATAAATGGAAAGTAAACAGCCATACATTTTTGTTGCGTTGATTTAGAAATTCGATTTTTTCACTGCTTTGAGAGTTAGCAGACCTATGTATGTGATATTAATTTTAGCTTGATATCACGACGCCTTTCTGAGAAAAAGGGTCTTGACAGACGGACGGACGAACGGACAGCAAAGTGCTCATTAAGAGTTCCGTTTTTACCTTTACTAGGAACGGAAGTACGGAACCCTAAAAATTAACATTATTTTCATTAAAAAAATACTTTACAAAAATAAATATATTTCATCTCAACATTGATTGTAAGTAGTACATAAATAATGATTGCACGTTTTACAATAAACAGTAAACAGTTCTGTTCTTTTTGCTAAATATCAGTCTTGATTAATAATCCATTTGTCTGTCTGTCTCTCCTTCTCGCCTAAACCACTGAACCGATTTGAATGAAATTTGGTACAGATATAGTCTGGGACCTGAGAAAGGACATAGGATAGATAGTTTTCATTCCGGAAACCCCCGGGAACGGGAAGACAATTGTATTTAACTAAAATACTTAGTGGACGCAATTGGATTTATTATTATCTACTGTAGGTACAGTTTGCGTCCATTGCGGACGCAAAGTGGAAGTTTTGTAAATTCGATGTAGTAATTCGCGTCCACCTTATTTTAATCATTAAATGTAAAAAACCTAAGCAAATTCATGATTAACATTGTTCCTTTTTTCATTATAAAAGTCTAGAAACAGCTATTAATCCTAAAATTCACATAAAACAATTTTAAACTTATCATCGAACGCACCACTGCACACTATTTTTTATCTAAAAAACCGCGCTTTCGCGCTTCCTTGTTAAACAGCCGGGACTCGTATATTTTTTTAAACAGGATTGGTTTGTCGCACGGATCTTTTGACCTTATGTGCGTGTCTCTTATACATTGAGGTATTACCGGAAATGACTATTCGTCTGACTGGTGTGTAAGTTTTCTTAATTTCGAGGATTTTTTGAAGGAGATCCGTAAAATGGACGCGAATTGGTCTATGGACGCGAACAGGCGAACTTACCCTATGTTAGTTCTAATGTACAGGATCTCGATGTACGCCAGTTCGAAAGTTCACTGGACCGAAGTATGCAAGGCCGACGTATTGTTAGTTAGAAAGTATACGAGTGCGATGTACGCCAGTTCGAAATTAGCCTATTACAAAGTATGAAATGCCTCCGCACTGTTAGTTAGAAAGCATAAGAGTGCGAATAGTCTATTATTACCAGGGGAGGCAGAACAGATCGACTCACAGTCGGGGCCCATTCAAATTTTACCAATCAAATCTTCCCAAGGGGCCCCGACTGTAAGTCGTTCTGTTCTGCATTAGAATTTATGATTTGTTATATGTGTGTATAGATTATAAAACCCTTGCACATTTGCACGCGGTAGCGTAAATACCTATACACAGGCGGCGGCGGCGGCGGCGGTGTCGTCCGACATCAAACGCGTTTCCCAACTGTATGGATCGTAAAACTGTGACAATACTGTTGAAGCTATTTTATCACTCAATAGTCTGCCAGTTCACAGAAGAAAATGATCATTCTAGACCTCCAGCAGAAAACTCTAGACTGCTATCCAGTCTCATCTTTAGTATCTTCTTCAGTTTAAGGCCCTGTCCAGGAAGGGCGAATTCGCCGCGATTCTCTCGCGCGTATCACGCGCGCGCGAATGTTGCGTCCAGAGCCAACGCGTATAGAGCGTACCTACGCGCGAGTCGTATTTCCTTCTCTTTCTCTTTTATACGTGCACTCGCTCTGAAATTCGCGTGAAATCTGGACGCAACAAGGCGGCCCTAGTATCTCGAGTCACGCGCATTACGCGTGAGTTTATTATTCGCGCGATGCTTGTGGACGCGATGTATTGGTGCCTAGTATCTCGCCAACGCGGAAGTGAATTCGCGTGAATCGAATCGCGGCGAATTCGCCCTTTCTGGACAGGGTCTAATCTCTCTGATATTCAGGTGCAGAATTTTCCAGTGATGTTCAATTGTTTCTCAGAATGATCTAGAACAATGGTCTAGAATAATCCCTTGTCCAAGCGAATACCAGTTCTGATATCGAAACGGTGGGCGATTTAGGGAACTTGGACAAGTACTCATAGTCAAATAATAACCGAGTTACATGAACAATGTTTAATACAATGAACTTTAGACATTATTAAATTACAAAATATAACAACACCGATTGAACTTGCAGGTTCGGTTGAAGGCATGAAGCATTCTGTCCGCTCGACGTCAGCAGACATGTCCAACCGTTTGACCGGCAACGTCATCATTATAACACAGGACAGAACTGCTTCACCGACTCCCACCCAGGCATCAAGACGCTTTACTGAATTTAGCTAAATACCAGGGTTATACGTGGAGTCGCTGCTCTACAACTCAGTAACTGGGTACCACGATATCTCTTGGCTTAGACGGATTATCAAACTTATACTACTATGGACATCACACACAGAAATATGACTAATTAAACATAATTTACGTATTGGGAAATTACCTAAACGTCAGACGATACGAACACGAATCACAAACAAACTAAATACAATCAAAATAATAAAATTAGAATAAATCTAATGGAGTTGGGTGAGACGTGTACATTAATTTGTATTTGTTGACTTTCTGCAATTTAGTGTCAGAAGCCGAAGAAGTGATTAGTTTCCTGTAGGGTTCGGTGTCGTGGGATTGCTGATTAGCAACCACCACCATCACCACCACCGCCACCGCCAGCTCCGCCGCCACCGCCACCACCACCACCGCCGCCACCGCCGCCACCACCCCCGCCACCGCCACCACCACCACCACCACCACCACCACCACCACCCCCGCCGCCGCCGCCTCCACCACCACCGCCACCACCCCCGCCGCCGCCGCCGCCGCCACCACCGCCACCGCCACCACCACCACCTCCCCCCCCCCCGCCTCCCCCACCACCCCCACCTCCACCACCACCACCTCCACCGCCACCACCACCACCGCCGCCGCCACCACAGCCACCGCCACCACCACCACCGCCACGTGGCGCTGGCAAGGGTAACCCGTTAACCACTGCCATGAGGGCGCACACCACTAAGCAAAATACTGCAAACTGAAAAAAAAAGAAATTAATTGTTATTGCAGATTAAATATACAGTGTGAAAAATTAGGGGAATGGTTTATATTGAATTACCCTAAAAAACACTTAAGGGTGTAAAAATACTGTATTACTGTATTTTTAAGAGCTGCGATATATACAAACATCTATCTTGAACCACTCAGGAGAAATTGCTAGTGAGGGTCACGGATTTCAAATATTGGTTCCTTTGAAATATTACTAGATAAATAAAACAGTTTTTTTTATAATATACCATAACAAGAATTTTACAAGGGAAAGATGATTAATAACGAGAATTAGAATAATAAAATTAAAACAGGAATATGTACTTACGAATTTCATCGTCCAGTTTAGGTACCAGTCTGCTGAGATAATTCCAAATTGCGCCTTTATATAGGTACTAAGTTTTTAAGGATAATGAATGACAGTCGGCCAGACGACCTTTTGTGTAATATATATTTATAGTATTTTTAAGTTTTATATTAATATAATATTGTATATGTTTATATACAATATTATGGGGCCAGTTGGTCTAGTGGTTGCCTGACTGCTAAACCGGAGGTCGTGGGTTCGATTCCCACCCAGGACAAATTTTGTGTGATGAGCATGATAGTTTGTTCTGTGTCTGGGTGTAATTTATCTATAATATGTATGTATTTATAAAGTATACTAGCTTTTGCCCGCGACTTCGTCCGCGTGGAATAATAGTTCCCGTTTCCGGGGGATTTCCGGGATGAAAACTATCCTATGTCCTTTCTCGGGTCCCAGACTATGTCTGTACCAAATTTCATTCAAAATTGGTTTAGTAGTTTAGGCGTGAAAAAGAGACAGACAGACAGACTGGCAGTTACTTTCGTATTTATAATATTAGTACGGATTAACTGTGGAACTATCTTGAGCGTACACAAAAAGATTATTGGGGTTGTATAAGCGTGAATGAGCTACATTGACCATGGTAAAAGCATCCAAAACATATTCAATGGCGTTTTTTTTTGATGGATAGATAATCATCAAAAGACTTCTCCCGCCCCTGAAGAGGGAAGGAGGGTCAGACTTTTACTGACTAAAATCCAATAATGTCCCTTCGGTTACCCTTATATATTCCGGGGCCGCAGTAACTATTAGAAGCATCGACACGCCGTCGACACGGGTCTGGTCCTAGTCGGGCGGCGCGCTACCTACACAGGTAGGCCCACGCCTCCAGTGGCCATCATCTTGTGACTCTCGACAACTAAGCCTGGGTCTCTGTCCGGGGCGTGAAGCTTGACGCTGCCCCACGCGCCCCACCACTTTCGTCTCCAGCGTGTCTGCTTCGCAGGAGGCGACGGCTTCCTATTCAGTCTCGCCCCGAAGCATGGCCTGAACCAGCGCCGATCGCCTCTGCAACGACACGGTGGTGGTTCGCCCAAGCAGGGCCTACCTCCACCGTATGCTACACCGTGTCACGCAGGCGTCACTTCCGCCCGAATCCGACATAGGAACCTCCCGAAATGTCCGTGTGCGGTGAGGAGGATCATCATCTCCCTAGCCTTTTCCTAACTATGTTGGGGTCGGCTTACAGCCGAACCGGATTCAGCTGGATACCAGTGTTTTACGTGAAGCGTCTGCCTATCAGACCTACACAACCCAGTTACTGGGAAAAGATATCCTTTGGTTCGACTGGTCAGACTTTCTGACTTCTGAATATACCTAGCGTCAAAGTTCTACGAATGACAACCGGGGCTTAACATGCTTTCCGAGGCACGGGATGTCAGTGATGTCCAAGATAAACTTTAGAAAGTAACATATGAATTGAAAAAGTCACATTGGTACTTGCCCGGATTCGAACCCGTAACCTCTTACACGCGCCTTTATGACGACCCAGATGTGTTATTCTGATGTATAAGCTACGAATATCTTGCAAAACCATCGGCCAATATTCTTTTTTGTACACCAATAGGACAAAAACAGTAAAGGAAAATACAAACAAATATGCAAGAGTACAATAAGCGGCCTTTTTTCGCTAAAAAGCAGTTTCTTCTACATACTATCATTTATATTGCTTGCTGCGGAGTAATTTTAAAACTGTGAATATCTTCAAAGGTATTTTTTGAAATTATAAATGACTTCCGCACAATGAAAATTAGGCTAGGGGCAATTTGCGTTTTAGTAATTTTATATTATCTCCGGAACTTTATGACCAATTGACATACTGTAAATGGCAAATCTTATCTGTATGATGTCCTTGTGATACTGAAATAATTTATTGTCATAAGAATTAATATTTTGTTGCTCAAATAATCAACCAAACGTAAGTATGCCGAAAAATCATTTTTTTAATGCAATAAAAGAAGTATAAAAGATAAAATATAAAAGATAGAGATATGGTATCGCGGACTTTTTTGTAGAAATAATTAAGACAAACCAAGTTGCCTTACATTGTTTTTAATTTTAAGCAACTGTTTAGGCAGCGCACGCATATAATTCTGTTTTATGAGGTATTTTTTTCTGACTTGCTAGACAAAAGTTGCGATAGCTCGGTTAATATACATGTTATAAAAATAATTTATAGCCTATAGCACTCAGGAATAATGTAGCTTTCTGCCAGTGAAAAAATTTTTGGAATTGGTTCATTAGTTCCAGAGATTACCCCAAACATACAAACTTACAAACATACAAACTTACAAATTTTACCTCTTTATAATATTAGTATAGATAAGTATGTATATCAGTGGTCTGGTTACCATAACACAAGCTCTGCTTTGCTTGGGATCAGGTGACCGTGTATGAGTTGTCCTAAGATATTTATTTATATGGGGGCCCCACTGGAGTTTGGCATCCAAAGTTATTCCTAAGAATACTGTGGAAGCCTCGGGTTTCAATTCCTCCCCCTTTAATAATATTCTGGTTTCTACTTGTCTAACATGAGGCAGTGTAAACTTAATTACTTTAGTTTTTTTCTCGTTTAGAAGTAAATTGTTTACGTTAAACCAGTTAACAATTGATGCTAGGGAACTGTTTATAACATCAGCACATAGTTGTTGACGTTTAATCTTAAATAAAAATGAAGTGTCGTCTGCAAACAACACTATATCGTGCTTATCTTGAATGAGATAAGGCAAGTCATTAATATAAATAAGAAACAAAAAAGGGCCAAGAATTGAGCCCTGGGGGACCCCCATTTTTACGACAGGCGTAGACTTGCAGAATCCAAGCACTTAAAGTTTATAGGTACACCAGACCCCTAACCGTTATCACACACACGCGGTTAGAGTCCAAAATGTGCGGATAAAATTATAAATGCGGTTAGCGGTCGCGAGACAGCGAGCCGAGCGAAGCGGGTGAAATAGGACTAAGGTGCGAGAAAAAGGATATTGTGCGTTCTATCTCTTTTGCGCAGGCTGGCGCGATTATAAAATTGGTATGAAACTAGCGTAAGCAGGCGTTTTCTTTTCCAGACTGTGGTAAACCTAAAAAAGTTTATGATTTTAACAGGCCATATTTTATCGTATCTTCTTAACTATTTATAAAGTTAAAATACCTGCCAAACAACTCTGCTGACACGAACCAACTCAACTAACAATTTATTTCTTCCATTTATCAAAATAATACAAAGTAATGATTCCGTATCTTTTTTTTCGAATCGATGGTCACATTATTATTATGATCCGATTATATTTTTTTAATTTTTCGGGCTCAGGGTAGCATCGATTAATGTGGCAGTGTAATGACTTCTAAGGCGCTGGAGTACGAAACCTTAGGGCACTGTTATGAATGGGCCACTTCCTGGCTAAGGTCATCCCCTGGCTTAAGCAAGTTTGATACGTACTTTGAACCGTTTATTTATCTTTAGTTATAAAGCAACCCATTTTATACGGGTAATGAATTAATTTGTCAAAGTTATTACGACAATGAAAACAGATATCTTCATTAATATTTATCTGTAACAATTAAATCTCAATTAAACAACATTGCAAAACGCGAATGTTAAGATGCAGAACTGTGTGATATCTTAGGGAGTATTGTATTAAAACCCACGTTGGTATGCTCAGTAACATTGGTAAGCGTCATACCCCACCTGCAGAATATGAACTGGCGCAAGCTTCAGAAACGAATTACTAAAGGTTGCTGTGACAAAGAAAGCAATAACTCCTGAAATATGAAGATCGATACGATTGACCTCTACCGAGCACTTCACAGTCCAAGAGAACTTTTCGTCTGACTTATGGACACTAGTTGCATAGACGAAACCTTGTAGTCAAAATTATCCACCATATAGAGTACAATGTATTCATTACATTGTAACCATACCGATTTATGATCACTAATTATTTAATAGTAGTCAAATTTTTGGCTATAATTCTGACATTGCCAATAGATCAATTACTCGCGAATGGCGGTTAATATGAAAAAGACAAGCAAAGTAACTGCCTTGTCTTGGCTCGGGACTTTATCGAACACCTACCTAAAACCGTGGTGGTTAGTTACGGCAGTCATCGTGCCTATAGTCGTGCAAGCCAATCAAGATTAGGGCCGTTGTTATTTTTGCTGTATATTAATGATCTTCCCCGTAATATCAACTGCCCTTGTGTGTTATTTTCCGACGATAGTACGGTTCTTATAGACTGCATCAACAGAGAACTATATGAAAACGAAATAAATAATTCACTCATATTAATAATCGATTGGCTCAACAATAATAATCTTAAGATTAATCTCAATAAAACTAACATAATGCATTTTTATCAAAACATTCATCCATGTTTATAACATAAACATTAACCGCCTTATTACAAAACAAGGGTTTTCTCTAAACCAGGTTTAAACCATTGAGCCAGGTTTTGTAATTTGAATCTTATTCTGATACAATCAAGATTCGAAATACAAAACCTAGCTCAATGGTTTAAACCTGGTTTAGAAAAAAAACCTTGTTTTGTAATAAGGCGGTGTAGGTGTACCAGTAACTCATGACAAAAAAAAAGTAAAACAAATAATGATTTTTATATAGTATTGTTGTCATGTCATCTGTCAAGTGACATTACATTTGTTTGTTTACATTTGTTATTTTAATGAAATCTTTAGTAAAAGGTGAAAGAATGACTAAGAAACCACCGCGGGCACAATCCAGAAGCACTGTTTATAATGTGTATTGATAAATCTGTAAAGAAGAAGGTGTAGCTTACACGCAATTTTCGATTTTAGACCGCGTGCTTGCGTTGACTGGTTAGCATGACTCGCCAAAGTTGATACTTTGTTTCATATTTCCTTTATATGAGTTTATCATATGTATATATATTGCGGAACATACAACTTTGGCTTATTACAGGGGCGTGTACTAATACTATGCGACGAATTATTGCAGAAGGTAGATGAAGAAGGCAGTAGCCTTGGTGTCAGATTCACATGAGCCGCCTAAAGACGTTTGACTTGCCTTATTTGACGATCTCTACCATAGTCAATGCTCTAAACAATCTGGGATACCAATCACAAAGCGAAATACCATTTCTTTCATTTTTGTTGTGTAAATAAAGTACTTATATTATAGTGATTGGGTTTATCTTAATTTATTTTTTACTAGCTTTTGCCCGCGACTTCATTCCCGTTCCCTGGGGATGTCTGGGACGAAAATTACCCTAATTCCTTTTTTGGGTCCCAGACTATATCTGTACCGAATCTTATTCATATCGGTTCAGTGGCTTAGGTGTCAAGAAGAGACGGACAGACAGTTATTTTCGCATTTATAGATATATACTTTTTTTTTTCTCCTTTGACATTTTAATTATTATTTGTTCTGTGTCTGGATGTTATTTATCTATAATATGTATGTATTTAAAAATTATATAAGTATGTATATCAGTTGTCTGATTACCATAACACAAGCTTTGCTTAGCTTGGGATCAGATGGCCGTGTGTAAGATGTCCCAGGATATTTATTTATTATTTATTTATTTATTTTGACATTGATGTGTACTTTTTAAAGTATATAATTTTTTTTATTATTATTTTTATTTGACATTGATGTGTACTTTTTGAAGTATATGTATGTTTTTTTATATATATATATTTTTTGTGAATGTGAGGACTATGGAGGTCGTTGTTCTAAGTTTTGTTTTTTTTTTATATATGCAGTCTGACGGTTTGAGTATTTAATGCGGCCTACCCAAATGTCCTTACTTTGGTACTGTTCGTCAAGACGTTGAGCTCCTTAAAGTTTTTAGTTGAGCTAAACGATTACTGACAAATGCTTGCACTGTCTGGACAGGTCCACTCAAATCTGTGTGCTTCTCTCATCTAGAGAGTACCTCAGACTAACCTCCATGGTTCTCGCACATTTTTGACCAATACGATTGTATGGACTTTAAAAGAGGCTTTGACCTCTGAGTTTGTTTCGGATGTTTCTTCTCAGAGCAGTCCAGCTACGAAACACCGGCACCATCGTTCGCTTAATTTAAAAAAAATATTGACGTGTAAAAGTGTTATGTTTATAACCTATTTACAAAATAAATATGATTTTACTGATTTTATATATCTCACTCTTTTTTAAAAACATCTTTATTTCGGTCACTCATTTATTTATTTGATTTACACGGCCGAAGACCTGTTACATAAATCGACATGGTTATGGGTTTAAATTAGTGCATCAAGCCTTTTTAGCTTTATCCAGAGTAGGCTGCAAGTAGGTAGGTCCCAATCGTCTTATCGGCTCATAGAAAAATACAACTAAACAAACATCATTGTTGAATAAACTGCACAAATTATCACATATGTCTTATTCTGCTATATAATAACTAATAAGACATAGGCGATAATTCTGTAATATTTCTGTAAAGTTTCATCAAAATCCGTTCAGTAGTTTATGCGTGAAAGAGTAACAAACAAAAATACATACAAATCTTTCCTCATTATAATATTAGTATTGTTAATAAACAATAAGTGTAATATTTTTTTAAGGGGAAAATACAAGTATCAAAACGTTTTAATCCTTTTTCCCCAGTGTTGCTCTCATCATATTTTATTTACCATTTTTGTCATCAGCTACTGGTACACCTATAATTATAACGGTCAAACTATTGATAGCACAAACGTAGCGAAATTCTTAAGTATCTTGGTTGACAGCCAATTAACCTGGAAACCACAATCTGAAGAAATTTGTAAAAAATTAAGTACCACTACGTATGTTCTCTACAATGTCTCCAAAAAAGTGAACTTAGATACACTTATAGTAGCCTATCACGGTCTGGTGGTTTCCATCTTAAGCTTTGGTGTAGTGTTTTGGGGCAACTGCACCGAAAGAGAGGCTATATTTAAAACCTAAAAACGGTGTTTAAGAGCCATTTTTAATCTTAAGGTTACAGACAGTTGCATTCCTATCTTTAAGGAACATAAAATATTAACTTTTCCTAGCATTTATATTCTAGAAACAGCAATCTTTGTTAAAAATAACATCCATTTATTTCCCTCATTAAATGATACGCGAACGCAAACTACTGCCATGCGGTCAAAGTACAGGAACCTATTATGCACAGGCCATTTTAACACTGCATTGTCAAAGAAAAACATTGTCGGTATGGCACCTATTATATTTAATAAATTATCGAAATGTATGAAAGACCAGCCCTTAAGAAAATTTAAACATCTCCTGACTTCATTGCTTACCAAGAAGTGTTATTACTGTGAATGTTAAAGATTTTTTTAAATGATGACCTATAACTTTTTTTTCTTCTTTCGAACCCACGACCTCTGGCTTAGCAGTCAGGGTCACTGATCACTAGACCAACAGGCCCGTCAAATATATCTATCCACCCTTCGCCTGTACCTACGAATTTATTTATTTATTTATTTATTTAAACTTCATGCACAAGCGTACAAGGGCGGACTTAATGCCTTAGGCATTCTCTACCAGTCAACCCAGCTTACGGCTAATATGGAATACGGCTTGCCCATCCATACACTTTTTGCTTCAGAAAGTCGATGCGCTCTGTGACCCGGGACATGTCCCCGAGAATACCCGTCCCACAAAGCGCATCACTCTTAATTATTATTCCATTTATTTAGTAAACATACATATAAATTACATTTTTAAATATTAATATAGAAAATAACATTTAAAAATATAAAAAATAGTAGCCCACCGGCATCGGGAACAGGGTCCAAGCTACCGGTGGTCAGGGCTCCAGAGAGAGGAACCTCCGGACAATACGCGCCGTGTCCAGGAGTACCGCCTTCTGTATCAGGCCCTTGATCCAACTGCCTAGCGAGAGCCTCCTCAGATGTTGGTCGAGGCTCTTCGCTATTACGCCATTGGCCGTCACAACTATCGGCACATGTCAACAACCTCGCGAGCTAAGTCTAAATATTTGGTCTGCTTATCTTTCTCAGCCTTCACGAGGTTTTCATCATGCGGGACAGCAATATCAACAATCATTGCGCGACGCTCTAATCGATCTATCACCACTATATCAGGCTTATTGGCAACAATAGTCCTGTCGGTGATGATAGATCGATCCCAGTACAGTGTGATATCGCCATTATCGAGAACTGGGTCGGGCAACATACCTGTAATATTTATGGCACCTCCGATTCCACAAGACTGTATTTCAGAGCTAGTTGCTGATGAATAATTCTGAAAAAAATATTATTATTATTATCAAGGGTCCGGTTCAGAAAGCTTCACACCTATCCTGGACACGGCTAATGATGTTCAGAAATTCCTCTTATTGTAGCCATCGATAGCTTGTACCCCGTTAAGGAAACCGATAGATTTATTTTTAAAAATTGGTTGTTTACTACATTGAACAGAGTATTATTAACTTTGCATGCATTCTTGATGATGCATCATTCATTTATCACAAAAGTATAAACGCAACTACACGCAACCGTATAAACAATGTACCACATTTATATAGGAAGTTTATTACGTTTAATTATTGTTATTTGACGATGTTTTACGTCATCGAAAACTCCTTTGTTTGGTCTGCTTTTCGTTAGACTAGCTTTAACAACTGGGTTGTACAAACTTTAAGCCCCTTATTAGTATTTAAGTAATTATAATTTACTTAGATTCGGTTTTTAAGTGAAAAAAACCGGCCAAGAGCGTGTCGGGCCACGCTCAGTGTAGGGTTCCGTAGTTTCCTGTCCGTAACAATAAGTGTTTCCACTTATGAGTTTAAAAAAAGGCTATTTGTTACATTGACATACTAAGTACGCAGAAATTATTTTGTACAACCTTTTTGCCTTTTTTGTGAAAAAACTGTTCCTTCCATCAAGTTCAAAATAATTTTCCTAGAAAGTAGTTGTTGTGTGTTTTCTTGCTCTGCGTGGGCGGTGAACTGTTACTATTTTGCAGTCATTGCAGACACAGAAGTATGTGTTCATAATCCCTGGTGGTGGTCATAATCCCTTTCATTAACTCCACAACCACCAATGATGAATCTGATGAATATGAATAATATTATTTTTGGGTTCGTGAATTATTGTTCTCATTTAAACTATCGCATTTGTAATTGGAATACCTTTTTGTAATGCTATGATGTGTAGGACCTTTACCTTAATAATCATCAGAAAGAGACATCAAGCATATATATAAATAGTTAAAAAATAAATATTGCTGGCCCAGACTTAAATTTATTCCCAACACAGTTAGGTCACACATATCTTAAACTTCTATGTGTTTAACTCCGTCAGCTGTTTCTAATAATTTTCATAATTGTATTACTACCAAGAAAAAGCAGTTAAAGAGGAGTAATTGTTTAGTAGTTAAAGAGTAGTAAAGCCCGTAGTAATTGTTTACCATTGGCACACATGTGATCCATCACTTAGGAATAGTTATAGATTTGGATTTTTTTATTTATCCAAAAATATCCATATTCTGATAATCACAACAAATAACAATCTTTGTTTTGTTGTCGTTCACAACGGTAGGCTCCGCTAAGGAAAACCCCCGTTACAGCAAAGACCAGAAAAACAACTTTAATTTGTACTAACCGTAAAAATCTAACAGCATTTTTGAATTAATAAGCTCTTATTGACGATAGGACTTCGCCTTTGACGTGTCTACCTGTTTTACTTCTTTTGTGATTTCTACTATAAAAATTTGCGACGGCTGCGGTCTCACAGGTGGTGAGCCGTATACGCGCCTGAGCTTGAAGGTGGCTCTCAACAAATCGGAGGCAATGGTTTTTAATGACCAGCACTGTTATCCAATCTGTGGGGCCCGAGTACCACCTGCAGGTGGTTGTACATGAGAATGGCAGCCCTGTATGAGGCCCCGATCTGGGCATGAAAACAATCACCATTTCTGTTTAGCAGAAACCGCAGGGGTTATAGCCGTCAGAGTCATTAAGGGATATCGCTGCTTGTACACTGCAGTGGCCGGCCGGACCTGGACAATAAAGGCGGGTACTCACTAGCGAGCCGTAACTGTAACCGTTGCATGTACTATAACCAAAAAACAAAGTGTGTACATGGTTCGCAAACCTGCTGCGAGCGGTACGCGTGCGGCTTGCAGCGACCCGACGTTTACAACGTACTCATTTCTAATCCCGTAACCTAGCACGTAATTGTAACCGTTACTGTTACCAAAAACATAATGTGTACGTGGTTGGCGAGCTTGCGACGAACGCTACACGAGCGACTCGCAAATAGCCGACGATTGTCGGTTTTTGCCGCGGATCAAAGGGCGCTCGCAGTGTGTTCGTGGACGTCAAGAGGAGAGGTTGTTGCTAGCCGCTGTGAACCAGCTGTAATTTCGAGTTATTCCTTCGACATTATGAGTGAATTGTCAGAGGATAAATGTATTCTGCTGATAGACGCCATACTGTAACATAGAACCCTAAGGACAAAGATTATTACAAAAGTTATTTGAAAGAAGATGCCTGGGCTAAAATCGGAGGTACAATGAATGAAAGTGGAGGATGGCTGTTTATGATCATCAAGCAAGGCATCGATAAGTAAGTAAAAGTATGCTGCACAGGCGAGAGACACTTCGTCCGACATCGTGGAATTACAAACCAAAACTGAGGGCAGAGCGGGTCCCCCGTTCGTTACTCCCCGTACACACTAGAACCTTGTTACTGCATCTGTTTGGTTACAGTTACAGCTCGCAAAATGAGTACGCTAGGTGAAAGCGTTCCGGCGACGCCGACGTCGTGAGCCGTAATAGTAAAACGCGTACACACTAGCTAGAACCTCGTTACTGTATCGATAGTTAAGTAGAATACTAGTTAGGTATAAATTCTACGATCTAAGTATATAAAAGGCCAGTATGCTTTAACAACTGGGTTGTACAAACTTTAAGCCCCTTATTAGTATTTAAGTAATTATATGCTTAGATTCGGTTTTTAAGTGAAAAAAACCGGCCAAGAGCATGTCGGGCCACGCTCAGTGTAGGGTTCTGTAGTTTACTGTCCGTAACAATAAGTGTTTCCACTCATGAGTTTAAAAAAAGGCTATTTGTTACATTGACATACTAAGTACGCAGAAATTATTTTGTACAACCTTTTTGCCTTTTTTGTGAAAAAACTGTTCTTTCCATCAAGTTCAAAATAATTTTCCTAGAAAGTCCTTTTAAAGTTCTACTTGTCAGATTTTTTTTATATTTTATAAATTAATAGTTCAAAGTTAGGGGTGGCACACATTGTTTTTTACTTTTGGAGCGATTATTTCCGAAATGACTGACATTATAAAAAAATGATTTTAGAAAACCCCTGTTCATAACGATATATTATCACACGTTAGGGTTAAAATTAAAAAAAAAACACTTCCTACGTTACAAATGGGGGGCTACCCTAACAAAACATTTTTTTCAAATTTTTATTTTACCACTTTGTCGGCGTGATTGATGATATTGGTACCAAATTTCATCTTTCTAGTGCAAACAGTCTCAGATATTGGTGCCGATTCTCTTATTCACAAACTAACGTAAATTTAAGTTAAGTGCATCTTTCTCTCTCCATTTAATTAAGAAAAGGACAGAAGATAAAATATTAGTTAAGTCCTGTCAAATTTAGACACACCATAGATAATTTAGACGCGATTTAAAAACATGGCTTCTAAATATACGTCAATTTTCTTGAGGCGCGTCTAATTTCACAGGATTAAACTAAAATGTATCTTCTGTCCTTTTCTTTAAGAAATGGAAAGAGAAAGATGCATTTAACTTAAATTTAGTTAAGTTTGTGAATAAGAAAATCAGCACAAATAAGCGAGGACGGACAGACAGACAGACAGACAGACAGACAGACAGACATGGCGAAACTATAAGGGTTCCTAGTTGACTACGGAACCCTAAAAATTACAGTTTTCATAAAGTCAAAAATAACCTCTTTTAACATTTAAAGGGAAAATGTCAAAAATCTGTGAAAACCTGGAGCGGTTGCAATACCTACCAATTAGTTTCGGCTCAGCGATGGTGAGTCATTCAGTTATCATTTCACCTCCTATGCAAGCAAACATCAGCTTCCCAAACTTTGCATTAATCCATACTAATATTATAAATGGGAAAGTGTGTCTGTCTGTCTTTTTGTACGGCAAAACAGAGCGATGGATTGACGTGATTTTTTAAGTGGAGATAGTTGAAGGGATAGAGAGTAACATAGGCTAGGTACTTTTTGTCTCATTCTAACGCGAGCGAAGCCAGGGCAGAAGCTAGTTTTTAATAAATCATTAAATATCTTTGGATAACTCACACAAGGTCATCTACTCCCAAACTCAGCAGAATCTGTTCTATCCACGCGAGCGGAGCCGTAACCGAAGACCTAACATAATCCGGTTAAACCACAGCTTACTATAAAATAAATAACTACTACATAATTAATTCAATTGTGCAATGAATCTATAACTTGAGGAACATAAACTTTATTTATTTATTACTGTAAACAAACATGTTGACTAAATTAGCATGTAGGCACATATACTATGTCAATATGTCACTGTCTCAAAACAATAATAATACCACAACAAGGTACCCACATAAAAAAAGACACTCGCCTTGAATTTTGTGTGGCGTCTTTACAATCGGGACCAATTAATTAATAAACTTGTTCGACTCTCGAATTAAAATGGTTCTGTACAATATTATCCTTATTTGCGCTGCGGCGGGCATTCACACAGCAATCACTCGGCGCACTCTTTGCAATCAGGGAATTGCGAAGAAAATATGTGATCTACGATTTTCTCAAAAAGGGGCAAATAATGGCACCCTTCTCCCACTAGTGTTTCAGACAGGTATAAAAAAAACTTTTTCCAAAAAAAAGATAACCGACTTCAAAAACTAAAAGCTAAAAAAGAACTATTTCGGAAGTCGGTGGCTTCTCCTCTGCCGGTCGAATTGTGTTGCCTTGCCTTGTTACAAACTTACAAATTTTACCTCTTTATAATGTTATTACTAGCTTTTGCCCGCGGCTGCTCTCGCGTTAAAAAGAGACAAAAAGTAGCCCATGTTACTCTCCATCCCTTCAACTATCTCCACTTAAAAAATCACGTCAATTCGTCGCTCCGTTTTGCCGTGAAAGAAAGACAAACATACAGACAGACAGACACACTTTCCCATTTATAATATTAGTATGGATTAGTATTAGTATAGATATCGACAATATTAGTCTCTTACTCGAGGTCTCAACTCAACAGTCTACTTGCGACTACAAAATAACTAGACAGGTGTTTCCTGCATGCATTCCTATCAATAAACATGGAACCACAAGAACCAGTCCGGTGATGACTCCTCGTCGAAGAACTCGCAGTAATTGCTGCTACATTCAATAGGTTTTAGTTTTATTACTTGGGACTCCATAATATTTACAATAAACTCGAATATCCAGTATAAGTTTGTACCAAAATATGCAGTTTTTTTTTAAGACTAAAGCCGGTTCCGACGTGAAACGAAAAGTTGGTCTGTTGTAACTGTTGGATAAGTTGCCGAATAGTTAAATATTACAAAACGAGTGGTTATATTTTTGTTAACTCATTTTTCTGTTTTTTCTTGACTCTGTCAGCAGCTAAATATTTTTTTACAGAAATGATTAGTAATACTATTACTAATAAACAAATAGTAAGTACCTAGCTTTTTCACTAGGAAGACTAGAGTGCAATTAGAAAATAACTGTGGACTTCAGCTGTAACTCTACTAACCTGAATACCATTATTTTAATATAACATTCAATTCAAAATAAATTAACTAAAAAATACAACGATACCTTGACTGTCTGACTACAACATTTGATGTTATAAATAGGGACAAGCTATGGGGTAAGCTATTTTTGCTATTTTTTTTCCGTAACTCTGTTCTTATGTTTGTTGTTCTTTTAACTGAAGTAAAACAACATTACTTTGTTAAAGCGGCACAGTTGCGATATTATCGACGAGCCCATTACATGGCTGGAGTATTGCCCCATGAGGTTTGATAATACCACAGGAGCCTGCGATGTAACATCAGCCGCAGCAATAGATGTTATCGCTGTGATATCTCACTCAAAACTAAACTAAATATCAATTTTATCAGAAGTTTTTATCAACACGTTTTTGTCGGACTTTTGAACTCAAAAAAGACAAAGTCAAAAAAGAAGGGCTTGTGCTAATAAATCGCGGCGTCAGATAAAATATACATTAAAATATAAAAGCAAAAAAAAAGTATCATTCTATAAAATCCCCCACATCATCATCATAGCCTTTTCCCAACCTTGTTGGGGTCGGCTGCCAGCCTAACCGGATTCAGCTGGATACCGGTGTTTTACGTGGAGCGACTGCCTATCTGACCTCCACAACCCAGTAAATGGGCGACACGATACCTCTTGGTTCGACTGGTCAGAGTTTCTGGCTAACCAGTAACGACTGTCAAAGTTCTACGAATGACAACCGGGACCAACGGCTTTACGTGCTTTCCGAGGCACGGGATGTCAGTGATGTCTAAGATAAACTTTAGAAAGTACATATGAATTGAAAAAGTCACATTGGTACCTGCCCGGATTCGAACCCACAACCTCTTACACGTCAGGCGGGCGCCATATCCACTGGGCCATCACGACATTTTCCCCCACATCCCAGCAGGAATTTCAGAGTTCAAATTATACAAAAATATTACTACTGTATTTTAATAAAAAATAATGCCTGTACAGTTAATGTTCAAAAATGTAGATAGAACTCGTTGATTGTATTATATTCCGTAGCTTAGTGTCAGCAGCCAAATTCGTGATGTTGTTTCTTATATGCTCGGGACGGGAACGTGGGGATTACCAGCCGCCACCACCACCACCACCGCCGCCGCCACCGTGTTCGGGCTCGGGAGCTCCGCCACCGCCACCACCGCCACCGCTTGGGGCCGCCGTTACCCCGCTCACCACTGCCATGATGGCAACCACCGCCAGACCCAAGTATGCGAACTGAAAAAATAAAAACAAGTTTTATAAGCATCTGGCTGTACTGGACTGATAAAATAGGCGTATTGCCGTCTTTTACCAACAGTAATGCTTGAAAGAGACGCGTAGTCCAGATTTCGAGCAGTCAAACTAGATAGGTAACCGTTCTTTATCACAATTTAAGTGACACGGCAGCAAATACACACATCAAAAGTGTCTAGGGATATTTTAATTAAACCTAAATAACTAAAATTCTATTAACTTTTTGTTAAGACACCTACACTTTAAAATAAACCTTGTTTAATTGCCTATCTAATCTGATAATAAACTTTTAGATAAAGTTAAATTAAAAAAAAAACTTAGAAGAAGAGGAAAAACTCAACAAAATTTCAATTTAACTTTATTTTTGAAATTTCAAAACCTAAACAACAAAACATTTTTTTTTTATAAAAATTGTTGAAAACTTAAAATTAATAATTCGTGGATCCACCTAAGACTCTCCTGACACATCTGGAGCGGTTCTGCATACTCAAAACAAGGGTGTCAATATCCTGTTGTGGAGTACTGTCCCAAATCCTGCTAGGATGCAAGAAAAGCTGGTTTTGATGCACAATATCAACAGGGAAATTCCTACAAGCTCTTCTCTGAAGCATATTCCAGGCATGCTCACAGCTCAATAGGATTTAAGTCAGGGGATTGTGCAGGCCGGTCTAAAGCTTGGATAACATGCTGTTGTAACCAACTTGTAACGATACGCGCCGTATGTGGACGGGCATTGTCGTGCATTAGCTGGAAATTTTGTCCCATTTGCTGTTTGTGGGGCAAGATTACAGGCTCTAGCACCACATCTCGGTATTTTCGAGCAGTCATATTGCCTTGTATCCAAACGAGGTCCGTTCTACCGCCGAGACGAATTCCTGCCCAAACCATAATCGTGCCACCTTAATATGCATGAACTTGTTGTGGGTGCTGCAGTCGATTCCAACGTCCAGGTTTTCTCCAAAAGCGTACTCTTCGCGAATCAGGATGAAATCCAAACCTAGATTCATCAGTGAAAAGCACAAGTGACCATTGAGAATGGTTCCAGTTTTCGTGTGCAATAGCCCATTGTAATCTTCTTCCTCGATTACCTCTCCTTAGTGCTGATACCCAAAATGGCCTACGAGCACGTAGATTGACTTCATGCAGTCGCCTTATCAAAGTTTGACCGCTTACCAGCAAACCATACTCTCTCTGTAGCCTTTGAACCAATTGCATCGGCGCTGCATTTAGTTGACTTCGTGCAGCATTTACTATGAATCGGTCCTGTACATGTGTTGTAATGCGTTGAGGTCCTCGGTGCCGTTCCACCACTTCTTCCGTGACACGATAACATGACCAAAGCCTGGATATAACGCTCTGACTGGTCTTCATGGCTTCAGAAACGGCAATTATGGGACAGTATTCCACAACAGGATATTGACACCCTTGTTTTGAGTATGCAGAACCGCTGCAGATGTGTCAGGAGAGTCTTAGGTGGATCCACGGAATATAAATTTTAAGTTTTCAAGAATTTTTATAAAAAAAATTGTTGTTTTGTTTAAGTTTTGATGTTTCGAAAAATAAAGTTAAGATTGATATTTTGTTTGAGTTTTTCCTCTTCTTCTAAGTTTTTTTTAAATTTAACTTTATCTAAAAGTTTATTATCAGATTAAATAGTCTATTAAACAAGGTTTATTTTAATGTGTACATGTTTTAACAAAAAGTTAATAGAATTTTAGTAATTTAGGTTTAATTGAAATATCCCTAGACACTTTTGATGTGTGTAGATGGTATCAACTGCAGTAAGATTATACCTAATAGTGATAATAAAACCATTTTTTAATAACTCGAATGAAAAGTATAATTTGAAAAGATATAAAGTATCCCTACAAATATATTAAATAAAAAAACCGGCCAAGAGTGTGTCGAGCCACGCTCAGTGTAGGGTTCCGTAGTTTCCCGTTCGTCACAATAAGTGTTCCCACTTATGAGTTTAACATAGTCCATAAATTATTTTGTACAACCTTATTGTCCTTTTTGTACAAAAACTGTTCTTTCTTTCAAGTACAAAATGATTTTCCTAGAAAGTATTTATAAAGTTTTACTTTTCAGATTGTTTTCATGTTTTCTAAACTTATGGTTTTTACTTTTGGGGGGGGGGGCATTGTTTTTACTTTTGGAGTGATTATTTCCGAAATTATTGACATTATCAAAAAATGATTTTAGTAAACCCATTTAAATACCTATCCAACAATATATCACACGTTAGGGTTGAAATGAAAAAAAACACTTTCCACTTTACATATATATAACACTAGCTTTTGCCCGCGGCTTCGCTCGCGTAGAATTTGGTCTGCCACATTAATTTACGTGGCCTTTTTTTACTACTTATCTTTGAACTCCTATACTTACCTAATATTTAGAGGGAATCTCTTGAGGGTGGAATTATCTGAATTCCTTTCTAAGAACTCTGCAAATTTCAAAATGCTAAGACCAATGGTTTCTTCATCAATCTTTACCTGTATGGTGTGCTTATAAAAAGTAGCCCTATGTTCTTCCCCGGACTTGAGATTATCCTATCTAGCACAAACGGATTACTAAACACTGACTAATAAACAGGTCGGACCAATGTTACTTGCATTTAATCACTACATAGTATAATACAAAGTAGCTTTCTTTGCCCCTATGTAAGCTAAAATTTTTGAAACTACGAAACGTATTTTGATGCGGTTTTGTTAATAGATTTTGTAATAAGTAAAGAATGTATGTAATTGGAATAGGTGAACATCTGTGTTAAATTATCTGTGTTTTTACTGCAATATACTCCCGTATACTATGTTATTTATTTTATTATTCAGCGTAAATATGTACCTTAATTTTGGGATTTAGATACATGTGAGCATGGGAAAAACAGGGCGTGCCTAAATGTATCCCCGCTTCCTTCAAAGTTTGCCTTTGCGATTTATTAATAGTCAGAAAATGCAACTTTAAGTGGGAACTGTAAACATTTGAAATTAAAGGGTAAGTTATTGGGTATTATTGGGATGCGTTAAAAATAGGAACATTTACACCCTTAGCTTCTCCAGTTAAAATTGGTGCCTAGTTCAATGACTCGCAATCTAGTGCCATTACATAGTCTCGGGGCGTCCAAGTTGCGCATTAACAAAACGGGTATACCGACTTTTAATCCTTCGAACACACGTGATTTGAGACACAATAGAAAGACAATAGCAGCCCGACAGCCGGCTGTCGGTTGGTCGTTGAAAGGTTAATTCGAGCTTATATGATGGCATCCCGGATAGCTCCAAAGAGTTAAGAAACTCCCCGGGGTAGCTCGTACAGTCTTCAGATGACATGACTGTGTCGATGGATGGAGTTGGGTTGTTGCATCGCTGGTTACTTGACCCAAGATAATTTTATTGATTTTCGCAACTGTCTCATTTCTTGGTGCTAGTATAGTTCTTTGTTTTTTCACATAGCCAACTTTCATCGTGGATGTTCTGTCGCTTGCCATTAAGCGCTCCGTTCAAGTCAATCATATCGTGATAACTTTTAAACTATTCTGCCAAATTACTTAGTGTGAAAGACAAAGTTTATCTTCATTATTCATTTCATAGATACTCGCCCGAACTCGCATCGAGAACAGACGTGTGACTCTTTGCACCGCATTAATAAGTCGCTTACTATACTCGATACTAGTGCATAACTTTGAGTGCCTAATTGTCAATCTCGCGTACATCTACCATCCACGGAGCGGAGGTGCGCCCGCGGACCCGCGACCCGCGAGGGAAAAGGAACCACCTCATAATTGCTGTCCTGCTCCTGCGCCGCCCGCGCCGCTGCTATCTTTCGTGCACTGGACGTATGACGTCGTCACTCACACCATACAACAGACGGCCAGAGAGTGTAGTATACGCAAGGAATTCAGATAACATGCCGCGGTCACCGATTAAGTCATCGTCGCATCCGGATCTTACCCTTGAAAATGCACCACAAGACCAAGAAGGTATACGAAATATTAACACACGGAAACGGAGAAATCCTGACGATCAACAACTTGAGGACCTAAAAAGTGACCTTCTTAAGTCCTTCAAGGAGATGATGTCTACTGAGATTGCTGTAATTAAGCTTCAAAATAGTGAGATACTCCAGTCTAACCTCGAAATAAAAAAACAACTCGAAGAAAATGCTGCCAATTACAAGGATATCCGAGACAGGGTGTCAACCCTTGAAACAAAGCATGAAGCAGCTATAGAGCGTATTAACCTATTAGAAACTCAGGTAAACTTTTTACAAAAGCAATTACTGAAAAACACTATAGAAATAAGAAATATTCCGCAACACGAAAACGAAGATGTGCAGAGTATTGTCAATGAAGTATATAACACCCTAAAAATACCACCAATTGATGAACATACGGCTATTTACAGAAGAGGTAAGAAAAAAGGACCTATTGTTATTGAATACCAGAACACTAAAAATAAAGAAGTACTGCTAAAAGCTGTAAAAAAATACAACTCTGCAAACAAAGATAAGCCATTGAGTACGGATATCTTAGGATTTACTGGAGCTTCCTCACGTGTTTATGTATCGGAGTCTCTAACTTTTATGGCTAAAAAGATTTTGGCTGCCGCTCGAGAAATGACGAAAAATGGTTTGTATAAGTACTGCTGGGCTTCAAGAGGAAACATTCTCCTACGTAAGGAAGACGGACAGCCTGCCATAGTCATCAATTCTCTAAATCAACTTAAGGATTTAACTTTGGAATGACTAGCTGTAGTTGAAGATCATGTTAAAATATGGTACATTTTTCTTTTGTTTACTATTTTTTATACTTTTTTAAACTCTCAAAGTAATATTATATGTATATTAATTATTATATATTATCTGGTAATATGTTTATACTACTATTATATATCATATTTAGAAATCTATATGACATTATTAACACCAGTTCACTACGCAAACTTCATGTCTGAAAATAATGAAATTAACTTGGTTATTTTTATCTCAGAAATTACAATCGTCGACCAAAAATATAATTTTACTACTAGTGTTAAATATGGTTGTTATGGGTAACAACATAGATGAGGTGGTCACTGAGGTTGATAATACTATCAACGTTGGTGAATCATTTTTGGTCGAGGATCCAGAAGCGTTTCCGCAATACACACTTGGAACAGAATCATCTCTTAGAATTATCGTTCAAAATATACGAAGTATACATAAAAATCTTGATGATTTTAAAGTTTTTATTGCTAGGAGTAAAATAGACTATGATATTATTATTCTCACCGAATGTTGGCTACAAAATTCAGACTTAATTCCTAAACTAGAACAATTTGATTCATTTCACACTAGAAACCATATTAACCAGAACAGTGGTGTAGTTGTCTATATAAGGAGCTATTTATCAAATGTCACAGTATATGAGCCAAACTTTGCCGATGCGGACTGCTTGGTGATAGGAATAGGTAAAAGCCATGCTTTTATTTGTATATACAGATCTCCATCGTTTGCCTCTCTCGCCAATTTTGTTGAGTCCTTGGAAGAACTTCTAATAGACATTAAACACATACCCAATGTTTATCTAACCGGAGACTTAAATGTTGACGTGAGTTGCAATACTACTGACCTGAAATCCGATGAGTATTTGAATATTCTTGCCACGTACGGTCTGCTACCTAGTCATCAATTTCCTACGCGCCTTAATAAATGCATTGATCACTGTTTCGCAAAGCCTAATTCTAAAATGCTGACAATAGTCTGTGAATCATCAGTTACTGATCACAGTAGTATATACTGTATTATTCCTTTAACACAGAAAAGTAAGTCTAAAAGACCAGAAAAGACACTGCTACAACTAAATTACGAGACAGCTTTTAAACTTATGCAGGACTTTGATTGGACTGATATAACAACGTTGCAAGATCCAAATAAAGCGACTGAATTGTTCATCGAAACTTTATCTGCAATCAGACAAAAAAGCAGTTACCAGGTTACCGTGCCCAACAGGCGACAGACATTTCAACCCTGGGTAACCTCTGGTTTATTGCGTTGCATTAGGTTCAGAGATACGCTGCACAGAAGGCATAAAAAGGCACCTAAAGATAAAGATCTGGAGCTTACTTACAGGCGTTACAGAAATCATTGTAATAGTATTCTCCACAATCTGAAAAATGAGCACGATAAAGCAGACTTAAATACTGCCAAGAGTGATATTAAAAAAACCTGGAATGTCATTAAGCGTGTATGTAATCTAAATGACTCTGAAAAATCTGAAGGGCCTTGGGAATTATTAAAAATAAAATCAACTCCTCAAGAGTCAGTCAATTATGTAAATGATTTTTTTACTAATATAGCATCTAAACTTTCAACTGACATCTTACAAAAGTTAAAGCTTACAGAAAATGATCTTGTGCAAAAGTTTAAATGTAAACACAGCCCCGTCAACTCTTTTGTGCTATTGGAAACTGATGAAACGGAAGTTTATAAAACTATTATGTCTCTAAAAAGTACCAATTCTACTGGTTGGGATGGAATATCTTCTTTGTTCTTGAAAAAAAGTATAAACCTTATCAGTAAACCTTTAACACACATATTTAACTTATGTCTTACGTGTGGAGAGTTTCCTAATGTGTTAAAGGACTCAGTTGTTATACCAGTTTTCAAGTCGGGGGAAAGAGACAGTATCGCTAATTATCGACCAATATCGCTTCTACCTACTCTGGCTAAAATCCTGGAGAAGCTAATAAACATTAGGCTTGTAAATTATATGGAGAAAAATAATGTTCTTTCTAATAATCAATTTGGCTTTAGAAGGAACAAATCAACAATAGATGCGGTTGAGCACCTAGTTACCAATGTAGCTAGTAATCTCGACCACAAGAATAAATGTGTTGGTGTCTTTTTAGACTTAGCCAAAGCATTTGATACTGTCTCGATCCCTCTGCTAATTTGCAAGTTGGAGGCTATAGGTATTCGAGGGACACCACTCGATCTTTTTAAGAACTATCTCAGTAATAGGACACAGGCTGTAAAAATTGGTAATAACCTTAGCACTAAGCTTAATGTTCGTTTCGGTGTGCCGCAAGGATCAGTACTTGGACCGACATTATTCTTGATTTATGTAAATAATCTTTGTGATATTGAATTACCCGATTCAAAAGTGATCACTTTTGCAGACGATACTGTAATCTTATTTCAACAAAAAACATGGAGTGAGGTCAAATTATCAGCCGAGATTGGTCTTAAAAACATAATTGAATGGCTTGATTGCAATCTGCTTACATTAAATCTTAAAAAAACAAAATTTATAACATTTAGTATAAAAAATAATTTGCTACCTGCCGACTTTAATTTAAAAGCTCATTCCTCTAATTGTTCTGCTGCAAGTATTTGCGTGTGCCCTGTCTTATCTCCTAGTAAAAGTATAAAATATCTTGGAGTTGAGATCGATGAAAATCTAAATTGGAAACAACATATTCATAATCTAAAATCTCGCATTCGTAAACTTATACCAATTTTTAAAAAAATAAGAAACTTAAAAGACGAAGCTACAAACAAAATTGTCTATTTTGCACTGTGCCAATCGATAGTAACTTATGGTATCTCTGCTTGGGGTGGTGCTAGAAAAAGTACTCTTATAAAAATAGAAAGGGCCCATAGATGTATTTTAAAAGTGATTAATTTTAAAAAATTCAGGTATCCTACAACTGCGTTGTACAAAGAGTTCGGAGTCCTAAATATTCGCCAACTCTTTATCAAAAAAATAGTCCTGAGACAACACTTCTACGAGAAACCTGTTTCCAAATCACACAGAAGAGTACATGAGGTATATGACGTCCCAGCATGCAAAACCACATTTGCTCAGTGTTTCTCTTATTTCTTGGCTCCTCTATTGTACAATCGCATAAGTAAAATTAAACCTCTCAAAGATACGACGAGATTTGTATGTGGAAGGACCCTGGATGAGTTTCTGAGTAACCTGGATTATGAACAGACTGAAAAACTTATACAAATATGTCAGTAACTATTTATTTATAAATATATATTTTATTGGATAAGTACAAAAGAAGTTTATATAATCAATAAAAATAAACCAATATATGTAAATAATATATATATATATATTTATATAAATATTCTTATAAGTAAGTAATATATATGAATATATACTATAAAGCAATCATTATAATTTAAAAATTAGTACACAAACATTATTTAAAAAAAAAAAAACAAAAAGAAAAACTACTACACTACTTTTAATTTTAGTATTTTAGTTTTACAAACACTTTTTTTATATTTAATTTTATTCTAAACACGGGTGTCTTAATATAAATTCAAAACAAATATTGTTTTGTGAAAAAAAAAAAAAATTTTTACATTGAAATAATGTTAGTGTTTGCATTGTCTGATTTCTTTGCATATACTACTTGTTTACGCTAAGCTTGTAACTCGTTATCGTCATCTATGATTCACAGCAAAACAAATGTATTTGGTAAAAAGTGTCTTAACGTGTTAACATTATGTCTACTATTGCATGAGCGAGTATCTTACCTTGCCGTAACACAGTCTTTGACTAGCACGGGAGGTAAAGAACTTTTCTCTGTATACCGTCATTATATATTTAATGTGAGAAATGTATTTATTTTGATAAGAGTTTGATAATTATATACTAATATGTGCATTGTAAAATAGTACCAAATTAAATTAAATTTATGGTTCACAATTTTGGTCGTACTGGCTTGCACATAAGAGGTAGACATATGCTATCGCGGACTTTTATTTAGATCTATTTAAGACAAACAATCCTGCGGAATATCATTTTTATGTAACTCCATTGGTTTAGGCAGCGCACGCCAAGATAGCTCACAGATGGAAGATTTTTTTCCGACTTAATTGACACTTGTCGTTTCATTATGATCGAAATTACATAAAATCATTATAAATTGTAGCCTATGTGTTACTCAGATAAATAACCTAAATTACTGTAAAGTTTCATCCAAATCCGTCCAGTAGTTTTTTCGTGAAAGAGTAACAAACATACATACACACACACATACATCCATCCTCACAAACTTTCGCATTTATAATATTAGTAGGATAGGATAGGATATGTGCATTGTAAAATAGTACCAAATTAAATTAAATTTATGGTTCACAATTTTGGTCGTACTGGCTTGCACATAAGAGGTAGACATATGCTATCGCGGACTTTTATTTAGATCTATTTAAGACAAACAATCCTGCGGAATATCATTTTTATGTAACTCCATTGGTTTAGGCAGCGCACGCCAAGATAGCTCACAGATGGAAGATTTTTTTCCGACTTAATTGACACTTGTCGTTTCATTATGATCGAAATTACATAAAATCATTATAAATTGTAGCCTATGTGTTACTCAGATAAATAACCTAAATTACTGTAAAGTTTCATCCAAATCCGTCCAGTAGTTTTTTCGTGAAAGAGTAACAAACATACATACACACACACATACATCCATCCTCACAAACTTTCGCATTTATAATATTATAGTAGGATAGGATAGGATTTAATACTACTACAATAATACTAGGCTAGGCTACAATGATAAACTTTTTTTTTTGAAATAAATAAATGATATACTTAGCTCGCTTGTATCATAATGTACAGTTAGCTTCTGAAAATAGTCTTCCCACGACAAAACTCTAAAACGAATAAGCTGGAGCAATTCTAACAAGGCTTTCCCTGGCAAAAAGCTGAGTTTAAAAGTAACTTAGACTTCCAAATTGCTGGACACATTAGTACAATTAAGATTTTATTGGACTTGTTTAGCAACCAAGTATCTTAAGATAAGTCGCATAAAAAAAAGTTTAAAAACACAATTTAAAAAACAAACTGCTAAAAAAATCTCGCCTGCAAAAATAAATCACCAGGAAAGAGGAAAACAAGTTCGGCTACACTTTTTATTTAATGACTTCGGTTTGCCTTTGCCTGTAAAATTTTATGTTAAAACCTGTTTTTCTCGTGTCGATTGATACTATTTTTTTACAAGATGGTTTTCCTTATTTTTTACTATGTTGTGTTTGTGGCTTAGTCCGTGTTGATGTCGGTTATTTAAGAAGTAGCTATTGTCTCTCTTGGGGTTTCAAATATTTTAATCTGTGAAGTGTTAAGCTTGGTTATATATCTAACATCATTCGTTGTTAGATAACATTTTTTTTTGGGAATGGGAAATTATCCATTGACTGCTCCCGTCCTGGTTGCGGCAGGAGGGCGTGTCAGACTTTTACTGACTAAAACCCACTCATGTTCCTTTGGTTGCCCTTTATGTTCCGGGGTCACGGTAACTATTATAAACATTCCGCTACCCCGGCATTGTTGGATAACATTCCGAGACGAAGGTGCGTACATTTTTTAATTGCATTACTATGTCCAACGAACCACTACAATTGCGTAAACGGGGAGGTAATGCAACATAACTAAGAATACCTTTACTAGGGCCAAGCCTAGGCGATTTGCTAATGTGTCTAAAGCGTAAGCTGCCTTAACCTGTGGCGCACAGACTTGGTCTTTAACTTACGCACAGAAGTCCAAACTCAAGGTTTGCCCACGAGCAATGGAACGCAGTATATCAGGTGTTGAATTAACAGATCAAATTCGAAACACGATACTGCGCTCCAAAACAGGTATAACTGATGTGGCTCAAAAGGCAGCAAAACTGTAATGGGACTGCGCAGGACATGCTTGCCGCATGCCGGACACACTGTGGGCTTAACCTTTCGATGACCAAGCGACAGCCGGTTGTCGGGCTGTTATTGTCTTTCTATTGTGTCTCAAATCATATTGTGTGTTCGAAGGTTTTCGATTACCTGTGTATCCGAATAGCGTCAAGCGAGACGTGTATACACAAACCCCCCAGATAGGCTGTGTTGAACTGGGGGGTTTGTGTATTTAAAAATATAACAATAGTTTAAACAATGAAACTTTGCACCCATGTGCAAACTTCGACGCGCGACGGGCACAAAGCTGGAGCCTTGACACGGGAAGAAGGGGTCGTGACAGGCCACGAAGGAGATGGCGGGATGAACTGGGCGGATTCCTACAACATTGGATTAAAGAAGCGAGGGATCGCGACAGATGGAAGAAGATGAGGGAGGCTTTTGCCCAGGGGTAGCTGAGAACAAGTTAACAAAAACTCGGTTTAGGTTGATTAAATAAAATTGAAATAATTGTGTATACTTTAGCCAAAATAAATAATAACTACATAATTGTTTAATTAACTTAACTAAAAAAATCATTAAAATATGATTCTACCAGTTTTATAAAAATATCCTACAAAATAAATGAATGAAGTGATACAATTAAATTAAATAATTAAATTAACTTACGAATTTCATTGCTGCAGTACTCAAAGAATACTGATAAATGAAATTTTGAATACTCCTTTATATACCAAATATTGACGAGGTGACCTTTTACCAAAAATAAACAAAATACCTACCTAACTATGACGATCGAGCAAGCAGGGTAAACCAAAACTTTTTCCTCTAAGTAGATCACGTGATGATAATATACGTTTCGGTTATGAGGTTGTTACCATTTTTCTCAGAAGCGGCTATATCGATCTTAAAATGTTTTTGCGTTGTCATTCATAGGCATTTGAGCATTAATATAGGAAAATTTGAACATTATAATTCGCAAAAAATTGTGTAATGCGCCCGCTATAGTAAACAATTTTTTCCGAAACTTGTATGCGGATTTTTTTTAAGTCTCACATGGCCGTCGTGCGTCACCTGTTGCGGACTTAGAGTAGGTATATTGCAGACTACACGTGGTATACTACCTTTATTATAATTTTTATATATAGGATGTCTGTCAGGTCTCGGATTCGGGATCAATTGAAAAAGTATTCAGCGTAATAGTTCAAGCGCTTGCGTAGCATGTGAATAATTGTAATGAATGAAATTTAAAAAAGAAGTTGGAATTTCAGTCTAAGACAGAGTGAAGACCACAAAAAAAGTCACCGTAGGCGCGGCGGTGGACGGCGAGCGATGCGTAGCTCGCCACCCGGATAGGACCTGGAGGTCTACTCTCTTTCTTCGAAACGAAACTTCGCAAACGAACGAAATTCAAACGAAATTTCGTTGACGACCCTACTCTGTTTTATTTTCGGACACGCACACGAAGTTCGGATCCATAGATAATTTTCGTGAACGAATGGAATCAACAATATTGTATAGGTCCTTTTTGATGTCATTTATAGTAAATTACGGTTTTTACTTAAAGTTAAAACTACAAATTCTCTGACTGTATCTTTAAATTCTACATTATGCATGTGGTTTAATAAATATTATTCGTAATATTCCATGCAGAAAATATAAATATAAAGACACTTTTTATTTTTAACGAAATTCATCGAGACACTATAAAAAACCCTTTCACAGTTATTGTTAGCCGACTAATTTGAAGAGTACTATTTCATGTCAACAATATGTATGACGACCAAAATTGGCTGTATAATCTACACGAAATATCTTAATAATAACAAGTCAACTTACGAGTTTTTGTTTGAAATGTTTTTAATAGTATCTCAAGTGTTGTGTTAATAAATCATGTTTCCAAGTGCTTTTTTGCCATAGCAATTCACATTCCTTAAGAAAGTTTTAAGTTGTACAGGAGTTGTACTGTGTTTGGTTTGGATTTAAAAACTTTGTAAGTAAATATCAAATACATAATATTTGTTAAATAACACTAAAAGTATCGGTTAGTGGAGTGCCTTTGGAGGTAGTAAAGGCACTATTTCCTGGCACAACTCCTCAAATAATTGGCGACTGAGTCTGTAATTTCCTACAAACTCAAAGTCGGGAATTTGACTTATATTAAGTTGATTCCGCAGGCGGCGCCGGTTCCTTCTACGCTCTACACGTTCTTCACATAGAGCAGGCTTCGATTAAAAGCATTCTTATAGCCATTTCAAACATTTTTCTTACAAAATCCACACAAACGAAAATTAAAAGGTAACACTTTTGGTTTCGTCAATTTGAGGTTAAAATTCCGAATAATCATCTGTCAAATTCAAAAGTTCGTTCGGAGTTTATAAGGTTTAGAGTAGGTTCTAAATGTCAAACAATCTTCGTTCGAACGAAATTTCGGAACGAATTGAAACCGTGGTAGGAAACACGCGAAATTTCGATCGAAACTTCGTTTTTCGTTGAATAAGAGTAGACCCCCAGGCCCGCGTCGACGGCGCGTTAGTGTTCCACGCGCGCCTCAAAGAGAAGTCAGCACAGGAAAGGGCCCAACAGAGCCAACGCCTGCCGGGGTTGCGGAATGTTTATAATAGTTACCGTGACCCCGGAACATAAAGGGCAACCGAAGGAACATGAGTGGGTTTTAGTCAGTAAAAGTCTAACACACCCGCCGCACCCAGGACGGGAGCAGTCATTTGATAATTTCCCACTTACCAAAAAAAAAATATTTATTACTTTTTTTTTCAGCTTAACAGTAAGAGCCACTAACCAGTAGACCAACAGGCCCTTTAAAACCACCTGACACCCATGATGCATATTGTGAGAAAGGTCACGGCCGCCATCTTGGATTTCCAAATCGACCTCATTTTTTACCTTAGCATCCCAAAAAACATGAAAACGACACCCATGACACATATTGTGAGAAAAGTCAAGACCGCCATCTTGGATTCCCAAATCGATCTAATTTTTTACCTTAGCACCCCAAGCAACCATGAAAACGACACCCATGATGCATGTTGTGAGAAAGGTCAAGGCCGCTATTTTGGATTCTCAAATCGACCTCATTTTTGACCTTAGCACCCCAAAAAACCATGAAAACGACACCAAAGCGTGATATTTCAAAATGTATATTTCGTCAATTTAACAAAAAAAGAACCATCAAAATCCGTTTACAATTGACGGATATATCGCGTAACAAACATAAAAAAAAACATACAGACGAATTGAGAACCTCCTCCTTTTTGAAGTCGGTTAAAAATCAATTGTATATTCTCACCAAAACAATCATAATAATATTACCAAAGCAATTCAGTCCATTGACTATATCCATACTTAATATTATAAATGGGAAAGTGTGTCTGTCTGTCTGTTTGTCTTTCTTTCACGGCAAAACAGAGCGACGAATTGACGTGATTTTTTAAGTGGAGATAGTTGAAGGGATGGAGAGTAACATAGGCTACTTTTTGTCTCTTTCTAACGCGAGCGAAGCCGCGGGCAGAAGCTATATCTTTATAAGAGGGTGCGTTGTAAAACAAAATTGCTGGCCACATTCAGAATCTGCAAGCTTTTCTGAGTTCAAAACCATACGTCGAATGCGGTCACATTGTGCATACATTTTGCATACTCAATCACATTCTCCATCCAGCGACCGGTCTTAGAATACAAAAAGAATCGTCATTATCGACCCATCCAATGAGGTAGGTAATAGAAAAAAAACAAAAAAATTGAAGGGAACCTCCTCCTTTTGACTCGACTTCTTTATAATTTTAGAAACTTGATATCTCTGGAATAAAATAGTAATTCGTATGCTTCTCCGCAGTAATGTGTTGCAATAACGACGGTATGTTAACTCCAGCTCAACACGTTCAAGTGCGATAGAGCTAGTTCTAGTGAGTACTCTTAAACAAACTTAGGTATACAAGATTTCATATATCCGGGGTTGCGGAATGTTTATAATAGTTACCGTGACCCTGGAACATGAAGGGCAATCGAAGGAACATGAGTGGGTTTTAGTCAGTAAGAGTCTGACACGCCCTCCCGCCGCACCCAGGACGGGAGCAGTCATTGGATGATTTCCCACTCACCAAAAAAAAAAAATTTCATATATTTTTAAACCTCGTAATTCCCGAAGACCTAATTTAAGGACAAAAATATGCAGCCTCAGGTCCAAGACAGTCTTTAATTAAAATCAATGAATTACTGGGCGGCGAGCTAAAATTATGACATGAGATATTTTTTACGAATATGTTCGTTTAAATAATCCCGCCAATATAAATCTGCCATAAAAAAAACTGGTCAAGAGCGTGTCGGGCCACGCTCAATGTAGGGTTCCGTAGTTTCCCGTCCGTCACAATAAGTGTTCCCACTTATAAGTTAAAAAAAGGCTATTTGTTACGTTGACATACTAAGTACGCAGAAATTATTTTGTACAATCTTTTTGTCTTTTTTGTACAAAAACTGTTATTTCTATCAAGTTCAAAATAATTTTCCTAGAAAGTACTTATATACTTATCCAACAATATATCACACGTCAGGGTTGAAATTAAAAAAAAAATCACTTCACTCTTTACATATAGGGGGGCTACCCTGATAAATTTTTTTTTTTCAATTTTTATGTTACCACTTTGTCGGCGTGGTTGATATACATATTGGTACCAAATTTCAGCTTTCTAGTGCTAACGGTCACAGAGATTAAGCGAGGACGGACGGACAGTTTTTTTCTTCCTAGTTGACTACGGAACCCTAAAAAGTACAACCATGAGCACATAATGTAATTTTGACTGTATCAACTTGATCTAATTCTTATAAACACTTTTTACTAAATCAAAGTCCTGGGCCGCAACTAGAATGATCTACAAAATCTCCTATCCTTTAACTAGAAAGCCGTACTAAGCCCAAAAATCTGTTTTAAAGAAAACGGCGAAAAGCTATGTAACTCTTACATTTTTGTCACTTAACGTCATAAAAGAACTACCCATGTTAATATTAAATTGATAGTTATTATTCCGGTAATATCTATAATCCGGTAAAGCTAATACCGGTATAAAATAAAAACTATCTTCTACGTTCTAATTGTTACCGTGGCCCCGGATCATAAAGGGTAACAAGGAGCAAGGGTGGGTTATAGTCAGTAAAAGGCTGACAGTTTAAGTCAATAAAGCCTGACAGTATTGTCGGGAGAAGTCATTTGATGATTTCCTATCCTCAAATAAAACATGTCTCGGCGACATCCTCGTCTAGTTCATTTGAATTTTATTTAAGGCCACTTTTCAGTTCCATGCAAATTATTGCAACCTTACCATTTTTTGTCTATTGTGATTGTGACTAGACTATTGGGTGTGAAATTTAGCGCTGATTCGTAAATGATGAGGATTCGTGCATGCGTCCGACAACTTAATAGCTCCTGAGAATTCCCCTCCTGAAAAGGGCCTATCAGAATATCGAGATTTTGCCTTAGGACCTCGACCATAACATTTGTGTATGCTTACGTTGAATAACTATATAAGCATACAATTTAACATTATAATTGAATAGTCAAACGAACTTACCTGTAAGTGAAGTTCGACGGTAATTATGCTCCTTGTTGTCTCGTCCGAAGATGATGATAGTAAACAAGTGTAGTACGGTCATAATGTCGTCGGCGCCACATAATTTTAAAGTCTAAAATGAAACGGAACGCATTCTGTATGCGCGTTCCTGAGACTCTGGAAAACTAGCTTCATTAAGTTCACAGCGATTTTATTGGTTTTACAACACAGGGCCCATGCTCATGAGCCCATTAGCATGGTATGTTTGGGTTGGGAGGGACTCATCATCTTCGGACGAGACAACAAGGAGCATAATTACCGTCGAACTTCACTTACAGGTAAGTTCGTTTGACTATTCAATTATGCTCCTTGTTGTCTCGTCCTCGATGATGATAGTAAACAAGTGTAGATGTTCAAAGACCAGTTGTAAAATCAATAAACAATTGTTACAAAAAGAACAAGAGAACAACAGTATGATAATGTTATTTTTCATTAAAAATAATAAAAGGAAAAACTCAAACAAATAATTAATTAAAGTGAGTTACTGAACTGATATCTGGTACTGGTGCCTGAAAGTATTTTAATTGGTACTAAAAATTGCTTTGAGGTTTATTATAAAATCTCTCAAAAGTTTTGACTCCACAGTTTTACTAGCCGCTCTCCTCTTGTCATCAATATTTACCCCTTTTCTTTATGCTGCTAATGTTGTTGCAAACACATGCAACTATGTGTTATATCAATTTCAATCTCTACCATAACTTCTTTGACCCATCGGCTGATTATACTGGGCCCAAAGCTTTAAAGGGCTTACCAGTTAGAACATAAAATAACTACAGGTTCACACACCTTAAGTTAATTATAAATAATAACTACAACTCTAGCGGGGCAAACTCCTATTCTGGTATAAAAGAAAATACTAGTTTTAAAAAATAAATAAAAATAAGGGTTGATATCTATTTGTGCCCGATGTTTTAAATAACTAAGCAATCTTAATAGCAGCCTTCTTCTATCATAAACTTATTAATTATTATCTTATATATAAATTTCTCGTCCTCCAAACGGCTTTACCGATTTTTTCTAAAATTTTATATGCTTAAATTCAGTATTTTTCATAACCCTAAGTGATAAGGGTTGTTCACCCTTAACATTTTTAACGCGGGTGAAACTGCAGAAGGCAGCTAGTTATTTTATATTAAAGAGATAGTTTAGTCCGTACCTTTATAAAACATTAATAACGTTAACCGTTATCTTGGTAACAGTCTATAAATCATTGCAGTAAACATTTATTCTAAAGAATTCAATATCATTAGGTAAAAAACGATTTATTCCAATATTATCGTAAGTATTTATATTCTGGAGGTTTTAACATTGAAAAAACTCCAATAAGCTTTACACTTTTTCATTTATACATAAATGAACTCCTTTAAAGCTAGAGCAGATCTAGTGAAATTTAAGCTTCCATAAAAAACTTCTTCTAACAGGCTTTATAATATTAGTTTTTTGGAATTTACAGTATTTAGCTCATCCTAGAATTGCTTGGGAGTATTTATTCAATAGTTTAGATATTAAACACAATATTATCTCAACTGTTTCATAACTTATTCAAAAAATAAATGTTTTCCTAATAATATTCCTTCCTTCCTTTTCAACTTTTGATGAAGGCTTTAAAAGGTTGAAATATAACAGGTTCATCTATTAACCATGTTTTGTATGTATACAGCCATGGTTGAACAATTCAATAAGGAACTACTCACTTAGTAGTTCCAGATCCATAGATTATTATTGATCTGTTGGTAATAGTTTTTTCTAGTCTTGATAACAATAGAGAATGGAGGGAAAGCATAAAGTGATGAAATCTTGACCAATCTAATGTAAATGCATCTATTGCTACTGCCTTTGGATCTGAGTTCTATGAGACATAACTAAGGCTAAAGGCACCTTGTGTTAGTCCGAGTTGTATTCAAATCAATTGGAGGTTCACCAAAGTAAGGTGTTTGATAATGATCATTATCACCATTAGTAAAATCTTCAGTATTGTTCAAATCCTTTTATACATACTCAAAATCTGATTTATCAGTCTTTATAAATGTTAAAGTATATTTTTACGTTGCAAATAATCATAAGTTTCTCACCATTACCTACCAAATTTTGTTAGTGATTAGGAAATAATAGCAAATATTAAAAAAATATCTTAATATTGGAATATTAAATTCCTCCTAATCTATTAAAGTAAGATATTGCAGTTATACATATAATCTTTTTAACAAAATTTCACAATCTCTAAAAACTTCCCTCCAAAATACTTTAATCCAGAGAGAGTTGCAATTAATTCCAATGAATATTAGTAATCTGGGCTTTTCAATCAGTCCACTAGTAGTCTGACAGCCACTTCCCTTACCGTGAAGCATCAGTAAATGGTTCTCACTTAAAAATACCTTGTCTTTCTAATAGGACTGCCTGAGATTATTATGCTAAGCAATTACCATTACATCACCATTATATTATCGTCTTATTTACATTGTAGAGCTCAATGTAGTGTTTTCGCTGTAATTGTCATAATAATATTTTAATGTGAGATATTTAAAAGGTAGCTCAAGTTCCTTGGCATAAATAAAGAATGACATATTTAATGGCTGGACAAACTGATATTAAAGTTTCAATAACTAAGCTAACCTGAAGGTTAGACACATTAGATTATAATTAATTAATAATTTTATTAACTCTTTCTATGTGCTTTTGTAAAGATTTTTAACAATGGTATTGTTAATTAAACCAAGTGTTGTCTTGGTGAAAAGGTTTCAATATTCTTTCTACAAACCAAACCAAATTTTTTCTACATTTACAAATGCCTGCATATTTTCCAGACATGTATGTAATTATTTCCTTTACAAAGGAAAGAAGTTGTAAAGGTATAACACTGATGTGGAGCTTCTTTCTCTTAAGTAGATAGGAAAGCTCTAACATGTTTCATAATCCTTGTAAATATTAGTGGAGCAGTATGCAAGCCAAAACCTAATACCAAAAACTGTTAACACTTTCGAAAATTTCATGAGAAATAAATCTCAAGGATTTTTTACTCATTTTCTTCTTATTGAGTTGCAACTATAAAAAATAATCTTTTAAATATAGCTTTACAAGAAAATTGTCTTTAAATTTCTGTAAAAAAACTATATCTGTCTTGCAGGTTAAAATGTTCTGATTTTAAAAAAGTATTTAACTTTTTTAAATTTATCTAATAATTATTTATTTAAAATGAAGAGGAATTTTTCCCTCAAGGTGCATAATGTGAATTATCGGTGAACTAAAGTCACCTGTGAATTGATCTATATATCTATAGATTGTATAGACAAAAAAAAATTATATACATATGTATATATGAATTTCAAATATTAACTTTAGACTCTAAATTAGAGAACTTATTATTCAGAGTTAGCTCTGATGTGGTTTGGTATGAAAAGGTATTTTATACCCTAACAACACCCCGTCAACAATAATAGGGTCTGTTGTGATTTGTTTTCAATCACAAAAGTAAGATATAAGTCTGCCCACCTGTGCAGTTACTTGCAGCGTTGATGTTTCCTCTTCCACTCCTCCCATTTCCCGTCCACAGCTGGTGCTCTTAATGTTGCCCCCCCCCCCTCTGCTTTTCATGTGTGAGGGAGTAGGGTCCCACCAGTTTAAAGCTTTATTTTAACTAGTATTTTGATCTAGAAACATATGAATTATGTCTACGAGTAAACTTAATTTTTCAGTAACTTTTAGTTCCTGACCTGGTTTCTGAGCTGATTAAGAGGCTCTTAATTTTTCAGTGGAATCTTCAGTGAAGAGGTAACTTTTCAACTCTTAATGTTGCAGAAAAAACTTTGCATGTTTTTATTTATTACTGATAGCGGGAGAGCTCTATGTCCGTGTCCAGGTACATTATTGAATCGCTCAACAGCGATGAGGCATTATTCACTTTTAATAATTTCAATCTTGTTAATTTGAATGTCTTAGAGACACCTTTAAAGGCCTAAGCCTAGATGTAATAGCACAGCAGCAATCTGCCGTTGTTGTGGGTGATAAAAACCAGCCCCTGAGTTTCTAATGTTTCTTCCTGGGGCGATTCCTCTTCAGTGCGTCTTCCATATCTACTTCGGATTGCTCCTTTTCAACCACCTTTGGAGGGTCAATTTCACTATGATCATGCAAGTCAAGTGAATGAATTGTTAACTAGTTCTGGTGCTCTAGATGCCCATGCCAACAAGCCTTTGCACATTGTAACCACGTAAGCCCCCGCAGGACTTCCCTTTAAGGTTACAGAGCAATATTATAACCACGTAAGCCCCCGCAGGACTTCCCTTTAAGGTTATACAGAAACAGTCAACCACGTGTGCCCCTAAAGAACACCCCACAGGTCGCTTAGTTTATAACATAGCTATGTTTGACCACGTACGCCCCCGCAGGACGCCCCTAGGTCAGGCCAGTCGTTTTTAGGCTCAAAATGTTCACTCTTAGTGCAACTACGTGCGAAGCTGCGCGCGCGCCCAAGGTTTCAATTGGCGATTATTCGCAGGTATTGGTCTTTCCATGCTTGGCACGATTATATTCTTGGCATTTAATAAGCCGATAATAGCATAAAACTTCACGCTATGCGGCAAAAAATCTTAGGTACTTATCTCGGAATCGGAACTTAAATTGTTGATCCGCCTCACGAACCTTTTAATTTTCTTTATTAAATGAATTCTTCCAATTATCCTTCCATCATTTGCCTATATTTTACACATTTTCACTAGAATTACTAGGTTTTTAACGATGAAACAGAAAATTGTACAGAGAAGTCGTGACGCCATGTCTTGACATAAAAACCGAATGAAGCTAGTTTTCCAGAGTCTCAGGAACGCGCATACAGAATGCGTTCCGTTTCATTTTAGACTTTAAAATTATGTGGCGCCGACGACATTATGACCGTACTACACTTGTTTACTATCATCATCGAGGACGAGACAACAAGGAGCATAATAATGTAAAGATGATTGTTCGGTTGAACGCGCTAATCTCAAAAACTACGTGTATTGAATTAAAAAAAGATTGTAGATTTTGTTAATCCATTAAATCAAGAAACGCTATAGGTTAATAGTACATTATGATATAAGTGCGCTTTGTTGGTCATTACATACGAGGCGATATTTGATATGTAATGACAATAGCGCGCGAGTATCATACGACGTTTTTCAACACACTCGTGAGTAAAATAAACACATTTTCTGAAAATGACTGCGCTTTTTTATCAATCTTCCACTGCATGAAACTATCGTACGCCCGCCAAGTATTTATCCTTTGATTTTGGCGGCATCAAATTAGGTACTACTCGCGTTTTGCGCTTCCATAATTATTTCCAGCTGCTATTATTTTCATAGCTTGATAATAATAGCAGCTACATTAATAATTTGCTACAAAACAATCCGTGAAAATTGTTACGAGAACTCGTTTGCGTTTGCGCGTTTTATTTCTTTTTAAGTTTTTTTTTATTTAGCCGCGGCGTGACTATGGTATTGGCCGTTCCAAATTCAAAGAGTCTTTAGGCGCACTTATAACAAAAAAAAAGTGCAAAAAGTGCGATTAAAAGTTACTTTTAGGCGAACTTTTTGAATTTGGAGCGTCATTATTGCCCGCTGAAAGTTTCTTATAGAAAACACCAACTTTGGGCGTACTTAAAAGGGAACAAAGTCGTCTTTTTCGAATAGGTGGGATGAAAATAATATTATGCTACCGTCTACAGGAGCGGAGCAGAAATCAAATTCTAGCAAGGACTGTTCCTATTTAATTCACTAATAAAGAGGAGATTTATTAAAAATACAGTTGTACGTTTTACGTAGTTTAAAGAGAGAATGACAATTTTATTTTATTTTACACAGGTGACATTGGTTTTATCTGCCAGTGTTTTCATGGTATAACGAAGTAGTTTCAACACCCCCCCGCAATGCAAACACCCTGTATAAAATAATAAGCTCTATAAAAAAAAAAATACACACTGTATACATCGCACAATAAAAAATACAACATCCAATATGTACCATACACCACTTAACAACCTAACACCTTACCATATTATCTACAAAACAAAAGATCAAAAAACAATTAATAATAAACCTAGCCTAATCCTAATAATGAAGCACATTTATAATGCTTAAGTTTAGGCAATGGTTTTGTTAAAATATCTGCGATCATGTTTTGTGTAGATATGTATTGAATTTGGAGTTGGTGTTGTGCTAAAGAGTCACGTATGAAATGGTGTCTAATGTCGATGTGTTTTGTGCGTGCATGATAAGTGTTGTTGTGTGCTAATTTATATGAGCTTTGATTGTCGGTATGTAGGATGATGGAATGACTGACGGCAAAAATTTCTTTGATGAGAGCTTTGAGGTAAATTGCCTCTTTACAGGCCTCTGAAAGAGCCATGTATTCGGCCTCCGTTGTGGATAAAGCAACTGTGCGCTGCTTGCGTGATTCCCAACTTATTGGACCACTGCTCATTAAATAAACAAAACCGGTATAGGATCTTCTGTCTAGAAGATTATTACCGTAGTCAGCATCTACATAACCTGTTGGATGATAATTCTGGTTATCCTTTTTGTACTTAAGACGTAAGTCTTTTGTGCCTTTTAAATACCTAAGAACTCTTTTTGCGGCCTTCCAATGTTCTCCCCCGTAATGTGCATTGAATTGCGAAAGATATGACACTGCGTGTGAGATGTCAGGTCTTGTGCAAATAGCAATATACATTAGTGAGCCTATGAGTTCTTGATATGGCACATCAATGTTATCTTTATCCTTTTCAGGAACGGTAAGTCTTGCTCCTGGTTCCAGTGGGGTTGTTACTGATATAGCATCGGTCATATTGAACTTTTTAATAAGTTTTTCAATATATTTTGTCTGATCGATGGTAATCATATCGGAATCTTGAGTAACTCTCATACCTAAACAGTCCTTGACAGGACCTAGGTCTTTGACGATGAACTGCTTTTTGAGCTCCTTTTTGAAGTTGTCCTTCATAGCATTATTCGTGCTTACGATAAAGAAATCGTCGACAAAGACTGCTACCACGAGTAGGTCATTTCCCTCTCGCCTATAATAGAGGCAGTGTTCATTCGTTGCTTGTTTTAGTAAAAGCTTATGCATGGCTTCACATACTTTTATGTTCCACTGTCTAGGTGCTTGTTTGAGTCCATAAAGTGCCTTTTTGAGTAGACACACTTTGCCCTTTGAGTCAAAAGAGAAACCTTCTGGTTGCTCCATGTATATTTCCTCCTCAATATCGCCATTTAAGAAAGCAGTTTCCACGTCGAGGTGGTCTACTTGCAGTCCATAATGTGCCGCAAATGACAGTAAAAGCTGTACAGATGACAGTCTAGCAACAGGTGAAAAAGTTTCGCCATAGTCCACTCCAGCTACTTGAGTGAAACCTTTAGCTACTAGCCTGGCTTTATACTTAGTTATTTGGCCACTTGTATCCTTTTTAATTTTGTAGACCCATTTACATTTTGTAGTTTTTCTACCAGATGGTCTGTCCACAAGAATCCATGTTCCATGCTTTAACAGCGAATCATATTCAGCTTGCATCGCTTCTAGCCACTGCTTCTTTTGCGGATGGTCTGTTACTTCCCTGTAGGATTCCGGTTCAAAATCTGAGGTCAGGTAGAGATTTTCTTCAAATCTATTAGGAGGTCGCCTAACGCGTGTAGGATATCTCCTTTCTGATTCAGAAGCTGGCTCAGGTCTGGCTTCAGACTCGGGTATGTCCGGTGATTCTACAGGTACTACAGGCTCATCTGATGCTGTGTCATAATCTGAGATTGACGCTTCAGGTGTCACAAGTATATCTAGAAGCTGAGACTGCGATTCAGAGAATGGAACTGGCTCATTATTTAATGGTACAATGACAGATGGTTCTGAAGGTTGTAAAGGCGTTGACTGCATATGTCTTGGAGGAATAATTACATTCTTCTCGGAAGGCATTTTGTCTTCGATGAAGACAACATCTCTTGCAATTATAATTGCACGAGAATTCTGAGGATCTATAAGCCGGTAGCCTTTACTTTCTGTTGCGTATCCAACAAAAATACAGGCTTTCGTCTTGGATTCCAGCTTAGTACGTTTCTCTTTGGGAACGAGAACGTGGGCTTCGCAACCAAAAACTCTTAAATGAGATAAGTTGATCTTCGTTCCAGACCACAGTTCTTCTGGAATTCTGTTATCTAAAGACTGTGTGGGTACACGATTCTTTAAATAAATTGATGTGTTGACCGCTTCACCCCAGTATGCTAACGACAGTTTGGAGTCCTTTAACATTGATCTGGCCTTTTCAATAATGGTCCGATTTGCACGCTCAGATACTCCATTTTGTTGAGGAGTGTATGGTATCGTGGTTTGATGCACAATGCCATTTTCCTTAAGGAAATTGCACATATCTTTATTGACATACTCACGACCATTGTCAGAACGTAAAACTTTGATACGTTGACCAGTTTGATTCTCAACTAAGTGTTTAAATTCTACAAATTTTGTAAAAACCTCCGATTTAAATTTTAAAAGATATCCAAAAGTTTTGCGACTGTAGTCGTCTGTAAAAGTTAGCAAATAAAGAGCACCGCCCCACGAGTGCGTACTCATTGGTCCGCATAAGTCCGAGTGAATTAATTCTAAGACTTTTTTCGATCTGCTACTTGATTTTGGAAAAGGTTTTTTACTTAATTTGCCTTGTAAACACGGAACACAATTTTTATCAAAACTTCCGTTAAAGTCTATCCCTAGACGTTTGTTTTTTAAAATATTCATACTATTCGCATGAAGGTGACCAAGACGCCTATGCCACAGTAAGGCAGACTCTTTGCTTGTTAAGAAAGCATTTGGGCTCTGTACGTCAAGTCTGTACATGCCCTTATAATTTGAACCTGTGGCTATGACAGAATCTGTTACTTGACATTTGCCGCTCAAAAATATTTTAGCGCCTTCGGATGTAAATAAAATATCAAAACCTTTATTTACAATATTACTCACCGATAATAAATTAGTTGCTAAGCCAGGAACATACAACACATTACTAATTTGCCCACTAATAAAGAGGAGATTTATTAAAAATACGGTTGTACGTTTTACGTAGTTTAAAGAGAGAATGACAATTTTATTTTATTTTACACAGGTGACATTGGTTTTATCTGCCAGTGTTTTCATGGTATAACGAAGTAGTTTCAACAAATTCAGCTATACTTAGTCCAAAAAAAGGTTATAATATAAGACCCTAGACCAATTGTTCATTAATGTCAGGGATCTAATTAGAAAATATTTAATACAGAGTCTCCTGTCTGCTGATCTCGCGAACTGTTTTAATATTAGCTATTTTTTTTTGCTAAAACTACCCTTAAAATACAATAACCATAATGTTTTTCCCATACTACGACTGAGACACAGAGAACTGCTTAGAGTTAATATTAAATCCCGTTTTTATCATCTATGTAAATTCTTGCTTATGTTCGTTCAGGTCTGGTTCCTGTATTTCTTCCAAGCTGTGGGATAGTAATTATACACAAAAATGTGACTAATGTACTTTATTATAAATAATTATCTTAAATAAATTACACGTATTAAGAATGCCATCATAATAGCATGCAAATTATTTTACAACACAAAATTAAAGTTTAAGTCAAAATAGTTTTTAAACTTAACATTTAATAACGTGTACGATAACGTATTACGTAGGTACATTATAAGAAAATAAGTTGGAAAGCTAATCTGATCACAATCGAATTGAACTAAGATAGAATACACAGATCTTTCAATGTTTCTCTAAAGAATGAGATGATCTCCTTATAGAATAGAGGCTTTCTGTAATGTAAGAGTCCGAAGCCGCATCTGTGATAGTGGTGTTGTTCCTTGTGGGGTTTGCTTGAGTCGTTGTTTAAGCTGAGGGAGCGCCGCCGCCGCCACCGCCACCACCACCGCCACCACCACCGCCGCCGCCACCACCACCGCCTCCGGGAGCAGCCTGTGCTCCTCCAACCACCGCCATGATGGCGACAACCGCCATACCCAAGTAGGCAAACTAGAAAAAACAGGAACATTGTTGTTATTCATTTGGTATACACAAAAAACCAAGAAAACACTTCTTGATTTATATTACAGAAAAAACTCAAATTTAATGGTTAAAAATATCGTTAAATCTGTCAAGTTTATTCATTCCATAACAATAAAATCATGTAAATATCTTTTAAAAAAAATATTGATACAATTTTTTCTATCGTATACACGCTTGTTTTATTAATTGATCTTTTATTTATTTATATTTAGTTGCGACTTTGCGACATAAAATCTTGAAACACTTACGAATTTCATTTTGACTTGTCCTTTAGAACTGTGTGTGACAATTTACTTGTAAAGCTTTATATACCAAGATCTAGCCAAGGAAACCGGTTGGCGACGTTTAAATACAAAATCAAATATTTCGCTGTATTAGTGTTTTGCAAATCTAATCTAAGTAACAGGTTAGATAAGGAAAAAAGGTAAATAAATATTATGTAAATGATACTGGATACGGTCGTGCATTTTCCTCAATGATTCACGATTAAGAAAAACATTTAATTAGCAGTTTGCATATTGCAAAGTAACCCAGTCATAACCAGTGGAGACCAGTATCAGATGTCAAACTTGTTTGGGTGAGCTTGCAGTTCAGTTAACTCGCCACCGGCCTCGACATTGGCCGTGTACTGGGTTTTTGTTGTGCTAACCCAAAGCAGCGCAAAACCAAAAATTTTATACATAAAACTAATGTAACAATTGATATATTTTTCTACGAAAGTGTGTACACACAAACAGAATTTCGAAATCTATGCAAACATTGCAAATGGATGTCCTTTTCAGCTAATTTTAAAATATAAAAATGATTTAAAGGAAAAAATAGATTGCTGTCTCTACTCAACCGAATGAACCCTTTTTAACCGACTTCAAAAATTAAAAACCCATAAATAACTAAGTTTTCGGAAGTCGGTGGCTTCTCTTCTGCCAGTCAATTTGTCTGAATTTGTGTTGCCACCGACTTCCGAAATTTTAGTTATTTTGGGTTTTTGGTTTTTGAAGGCGGTTATTATTTTTTTGAAAAAAGTTTTTTTAACATTCACTATCGATGCATATATCAAAAGAAATTTTTTTTTAGAGTCGCTGCTAGGTCTTTTCGATGCCGAAAAACAAATATTATAATTGAACCAAACCTAAAAAATATGGACTACTCGTTCGTTAAGGTGCTCCTAAACGGGCAATTTTTTACTGCAATTGTGTTGCTGCAATACATTGCCGGCATTGCCCGGCAATGTTTTCGAACTCTCTGCAATATTGCCGGTATTGCCGGGCAACACTTTTTGTATGACAAAAGTATTGCCGAGCAGCGCCGGCAATATTGCTGGAGTTGCCGGGCCATGCTCAAAAAATTGCTGCAATAAAATTGCAGCAATTATGTTGCCCGTTTAGGAGCACCTTTATAAACTTTATTTTTATTTTTATTCAGAATTTTAATAATATGAAATTAAATAGCAAAGTAAGTACTTATAATAAAATGTCACTTACGAATTTCATGATTGCAGTAAGTTTTCTTCCTATACTCGGTCCCTCAATGCTAAGGGATCAAAGTATACTGATAAATAAAAATTTTAATTCCACCTTTATATACAAACTGTTTGAGGATAATGAAGTCGCCAGGAAACATTAAAAAGAAATGAATGACACGCTTGCACTCGCGTCGCCGTAAGACGTCCCGCGTGACCGCGAGGAATGTTATGAGCACGCATGGAATTCTTAACTCTATTCTAAATGTATTTTTGGTTTATTATTAATAAAGCAAGCAAACAAAGCGTCTTTCCTGGGCTGACCAATGTTGAACTTAGGTATTAAGTATACAAACTTGAAGGTGACTCTCAACCAGCCTATTTTATGACAGACTGAGACGAACAGACTCCAAGGAAAGAGGTATTTAAATTGTATTAAACTTCGTTCCTACCTACACTTTTAACGTGTCCTAATTCGTTCCATAATTTAACAAAGGGATACACTACCACGTGTGATATATATAACTTAATTTTAAAATATCCACGGCTACGGTTTTGATTGTTATTGTTTAATTTAGTGCATATTTCCTCAGACACCTGAAACAAAAAAAAATATTTGTAGTCACACCTATGTTGCCGAAACAGTTTTCTGTAAAAGTATCGAGATATAAAAATTTATTAATGCGATTTTTGGTGTTACTAACATTTTTTTATATTAATGCGACGGGTCTAACAGTAATATAATAAAGCTCATAAATCAACCGTAGATGCATAAATTATCGGTAGTATAAATAAAAAATATATATATAATAAGGCGCGGTGGTTAAGGCGCCCGTCTCTCGTGCAAGAAGTTGTGGGTTCGAATCCGGGCATGCATCAATGTGACTGATTATTATTTTTTATTTTCAAAGACCAATGGCAACAATGTATGGATGTACCGCTTATAAAATTTCGTGTGTGAAAATAAGTTTTATTTTAATTAGTAGGTAATATGATAGCTTTTTAATTTATTCGATTTTTAAAAGTTGGGAAGTAAAAGTTAAATGACCTGAATCAGAATTAAAAAATGTAGTTATGTCATATGCAATACACTGCTTCTGTCACATAAAGTCAGTACATGCGTGTCAATCCTAATAATCGGAGATTTATTTTGTGGTGATATTGATAATAGTGGTGTCCAAAATGAGCAGATTTTGATTCGCTAGAGAAATTATTTATAAAGAACTTTGTCAGAATACAAGGCCGGACAAATATTATCTGATCTGTAGTCCGATTCACGTAAAATCAAACACGACGAACGACAATTCGATCGTAATTCAACGATCTGTCAACCACTTATTGTCAATTACATTATTATGTATTCTACCAGGATATGCAAATTTTCGTTTTAGAATATCGGGTTTACCATATTGATTAAATAAATAATATCAAACATTTAATGAAAATCATTACTTGAAAAATAATTTTCATAAAAAAAATCAAAATAACAAATTTTTGTAAAACGACAATAAGTGGTTGACAGATCGTAGAATTACGATCGAATTGTCGTTCTATCGTTTGATTTTACTTGAATCGCGCTACTGGACGATGTTTATAAAAGAACAGCGAAAAATAACAATTTACCGATGAATTTGTAAATTGATATTTTTTAATAAGTAATTGTATTTGTTATGTGTGTTTCAACTTGTAATTGGTAGTATAAACCGTTCTCAAATTTATTTATATATGCATGGAATGAATCAGAGGTTGTTTACTAAGTGCACTTGAAAAACAGTGCGCTTGTATAATAAAATTTTGATATTTTCCGTTAATATTGCATGTAAAATAATCATAGTTTATATTTTTTTAGGTAAATTCATCAGTACAATAAGTGGAATTGCATAAGAAAACAGAGGTGTTTTCTCCACATCAGGGACCAAAATATAGAGAGAAACATCCTAAAAGTAATGAGATCGTCATAAAGCCAAAAATTGCTACAAAACGTGACGCCCACTTCTGCATCTTAGCAAGAGACATTTCTCTAGATGAGAGCTCTATGTTCATACAATAAATAAATAGTTTTTAAAGTGTCTCTATTTAATTTATGAGTTGCTAATATTAATACAATTTAAAAATACTAAAGGAATCGTCACCACATATTGCTAATAAACTACATAATGTCAACATTACGTGCTGCCAATCATAGTATCATTTGCGTTTTTATCAATCGCTTAAAGCACTCCTTGTGTTTGTTTGATTGCTATTTTTCACAGCAAGTTCCCTATAACAATGTAAAAAACAACAACAATCAACATTTTGAGATAAATTTGTAGTAGCGGGATTACCCTAAGGCCCGAGTCACACCGAAATGGCAGCGGCCGGCAGCGGCCGCCAGCGTCGCAAGAAACGCGAGGCGCGCGGCCGCTCGCGGCCGCTTGCGGCACCGTTGGCAGCCTCGCGGCGCCGGCGCCGCGGGCAGCCGCTGGCGGCCTCGCGACCTTTTCAAGTATTTCAAGCTACGGAGATACTGATCTTTGAAGTATGTAGTTAAAGTTTAAAATTATTTCACACTGAAAGTGCTCGCCGCGTCGCTGCCGGCCGCTGCCATTCCGGTGTGACTCGGCCCTTAAGTTTATAATTTAGACCCTTGTAGAGTCCAGTCACGATGGAATTACGAGTACTGAGTAGCAAGGTTTGTTATTATTTCGTACCTATGAGTATACTACTTCATAAAACTTGAAACTTTAAAAAAATCTAGTATCAAAACCGTTCTTGTTGCACCAAATAGGGTTACTATGAGGGTGCCACCATTATTGTCACTGCCTTTTTAAGTAGGTACCATGAAGATAACAATGACAGGCACAACAGATTCCATCAACAAAAAATTATGAAAGAAAAAACCGTAAACAATGACAACGTCAATCGGACACAATAGTACATTATGATACAAGAGCGCTGTGTTGGTCATTACATACGAGGCGATATTTGTGCGCGAGCCGCAGGCGAGCGCAACAAGAAAGCCGAGTACGTAATGACAATAGCGCGCGAGTATCATACGACGTTTTTCAACACACTTGTGAGTAAAATAAACACATTTTCTGAAAATGACTGAGCTTTTTCACTGCATGAAACTATCGTACGCATCCTTTGACTTTGGCGGCAACAAATTACTACTCGCGTTTTACGCCTCCATTATTATTTTCCAGCGGAGTTAAAAATACAGTTTCTTCTTTACTCGACATATTTAAATACACAATTAATTTGGAATATCATCAATTAGATAAACAATAAAAATTTAGAATGCCGCGCAAGGCATAACTTTTTTTTTCACGCTCTGCCAATACCCAGGCATGACCACAGATAATAAGTATACTAAACTCTCAATACAGACAAAATTCAAAACTAAATGTATTTTAGCTTTAAAAAATCGGGGTTGGGTGAATTTTTAACAATTTGTATTAGTTATAGTTATTTATTATTGTTTTATTTAAATTCCTTTGTTATTTTAATATTTAAGTAACCAGTAAGTAATAGGCTGTTTGGCAGTGTCATAGAGCCGTGTTAAAAAAAAAAGTTGTTGCGTAGCAACGAAACCTTTTTTAAAAAAAATGTGTATTACGCGACAAATTTAAGAATGCGTACTGGACATACTTTTACTTTGAAATCTTGAATAAATTAGAATTGGTCGTGTTAAGATTACCGCACGCGTGCGATAATGTAAAGTGAAACGCACGCGTGCGTAATATACTCAATAACGGGTCTAAATGCAAGGTAATAAGACCCACGTTACGAGCAAGTGTGTTGAAAATATTATTATGAACTAGGGGTCTACCCGCATTTAATATTCTCGGCTCTTGTGAATTGTAGCTACTTAGATGTTATAAAGCTTATAATATTTATTTACCATAATATAGTTAGGAACATAAGCGCCTGTAAGTTTTTTAATGTTATGATCACGTTAAGAGCATTAGCCTCCAATTTCAATTTAAAATAGTTAATTTATTAATAATTATAAAAAAAAATATGTTTTGGTGTGTGTGGATGGTTTATCCAAATCAAATCCGCCCAAGTGCGTAGAGGTAGACGCGATGCAGGTTTTGAAGTTTCGTGAACTGGTTGACTATTATAAAGCTTGTTTAGCTTTGAACTGCGTTACACTTGAATTCTGCTGCGATTTGCTTCACATAGCTAAATCTAAAATCTACTACTGCGCGATTAAATCCCAGTAATTAAACATACATAAATACATAAAATACTTTTTCATCCCACGTCGTGATGGCCTAGTGGTTAAGGCGCCCGCCTCTCATGTGGGTTCGAATCCGCGCAAGTACCAATGTGACTTTTTCAATTCATATGTACTTTCTAAAGTTTATCTTAGACATCACAGACATCGGTGAAGGAAAACATCGTGAGGAAACCTGGACTTGTAGTAAATATAAGTCCGAAATCGACAACCAGAACGCAAATAATGAATGGCTGGTACGACGTCCATTCAATACAATAGTCACGCCGCGGCTGAATAAAAAAAAACTTAAATAGAAATAGAACGCGCAAACTACAGCCCGAGTTCTCGTTAAAATTTTCACGGATTGTTTTGCAGCAAATTATTAATGTAGCTGCTATTATTATCAAGATATCATAATAATAGCATTATTATCAAGATATGATAATAATAGCAGCTACAATAATAATTTTACAATAAACTATGAAGCGCCTTTTATTTTCTCATAGGGGGTGATGAAAAGTAGAGTGTATCACTCGGGCGCAAAATATATTTTTGGCTCGGGCGACGTACTTTGAATCCCTCGCAAAGCTCGGGATTCTACTCTAGAATCCCTCATTTCGCTCTGGATTCAAAAAACGCCCTCGCCGTAAAAATATTACTTTGCGCCCTTGTAATACAATCTACTATTTGTATTTTAAGAAATAGACTAAAGGAAATAAAATATTAATTTCAGAACTAGTTTTAGTCTTATTGCATCTTAATATGAACATGATGTGTAAAATCTCAAATAGCGACGGCAATTTAAACTGAGATTTTGGTTGCATTTTCCTGTTATTTGACAACAAACAATTACTTAAGAGGAAAACCCGCAAAGGCGCAATGGTGGAGCAAGAGCTTTGAGAGTAGTTAAGAGGAACTGTTCCATTTGCTTGTGGCGGGTTCGATTCCCACACACGACAAATATTTCAAGAACAGAGAGACAAACAAGATGACAAACTATCAATAGCACACTAGGGCCGAGAAATATGCGTTACTTTACTAGGGTGTCTCTAACTTCTATTTTTTTGAACGAACGAGTATTGAGTATATCTCTTTCACATTTCCGGTATTTGACAGAGAGGGATGGAAAATTAGTCGAGGCGGAGCCAACGCTTTTAACTCCAATAATAACACTCATGCTGATTATGTGGACCAATAGAAACGCAGAAAAAAATTTTGGTACTTGTTTGTTAAAAAAAAACAGACTATAGGATGAAATACTTACTCTATTCCAAAAACTAAAACTATTGAAGTTTTGGTTTGAAGGTTTAGTTGACTGTTGATATTATTATCAACTGTCAGTCGCTCAGTCAGATAGTTCACCATTATATGTATATCTATATAGATTCTTGATCTTCACACTTTTATCCGACAATTTTAGAGTCATCTCGTGTTCTTGGTTATAAGAACACGTACGTATGATCTCCATACTATAATTTAATAACCGTACAATTGTCATTTAAACTGAAATATTATTTTCAAACTGGACATTGGCAGAAATCACCGAAAATTCGGTGGATTGCCATAACAAAAATAAAAGTTGAAGTAGAAGTTGACAATTTTAGCCATGTTTCCTTCGACCTTACTCTCCAATCTTCCTTTACATTCATGCTTATATTTCTCTTAGCAATATGCATTTCATACCTCTTCATATGGCCACACCAAGACAAAAGATTCCCCTTACTTTCTCAGTTTTTTCTTTACCTAACATTAGCCACTTTCAGACTTCTTATATAAGTATACTATTCATTTTTGTAATCCAATCATTACATTTTGTCAAATTCTGACTCAATGAAAAATGTTTATGTCAAATCATCTCCCTTACTTTTTCCTAACTATTTATTTTATTTATTTATATGCTGCGCCCCGCGATTTCGCCCGCGTTATGTTAAGTTTTAGGTAACTGATCCGCTCCCGTAACACATAGCGCAATGCTATGTAGCCTAATAATGTGTTATTCTAATGTCTAAGCTACGATTATCTCACAATGCCACCAGCCAGCCTTGTTACTACCCGAACGTACAATCATTATTTTGCACGGGAGTCATTTTAAAACTGTGCTATCTCCGAAGTTATTCATTGAAATTAAATTATGTAAAAGGCAATTTTGTTCAAAATAAGATATTATTATAAATAAAGTATTTATATTGATAACGATTAATGTTATATTCATAAATCACCTTCGTAATTATTGCATTATTTTCGAACTAATTTAATTGCCATAAAATAGGTTATAGTCAGTGAAATATAAAAGTTAGACATAATTATGCTGTTGTGAACTTTTATTTAGACCTTTTAAGGGGAACATTTCTTTAGTACATAGTTTTTGCGTAACTTCATCAATTTTGCAGCGCACGCAACGAAAGTTCTCAAAAGGAATATTCTTTTCCCGTTTTTGTCACACTTTATATTGCTGTTCGGCACCTATATATGTCTTAGCGTTACGTTAGATAGCCTATAACCTGCCCAGGGGTATGTACGATTTACAACCGTACCAAGTTTGGTTAAGATCCCTTTAATACTTTTTAACACATGCGTGCACATACAGATTGGCATCAAGTATCGATCACCAATCATCCTCCAATATTATTTTTGACGTGACAACGTCTTAAATTAGGTTGCGGCTGGGAGTCACTTATGAAAAAGTGTAACGCTCGGTAACGTTACGATGAGTCACCGAACGAGAGAGAGGCCCGCCGAATGCCTTGCGTCTCTCTCCCACTCAACTATGATCGGTAAAAGACGTTGTCACGTAAAATCTTCGCCCGTAAAACCGACTTTACAGGCAACCATTTTTTTTAACATAATTATATTCAATGTACAGAATTGACCTCTCTACAGTTTTATTATAAGTATAAGTATAGATTACATTATATTGTAGAAACATAAGGAAAATGAAAACAGGAGTCAAAGTTGTGACAAACAAAGAAAAACGTACGAATGTATTTTTAATTTTTATTTAAAAATAACTTCAATCAATGTCATTGAACTTTAATGTAAAGCTTTGAAGAGTTCATTTCGTATTTTGATCGCTCAAAGTACAAAAATTGTAATATCCTTTTACAACTTGTCTTCAGTTTACTATGCAAACAGCATCCAAGTTGCGTTATAATTTAGTGTCCGTATTCGTAGCCGAGTTGGTAGTGGAGGTATTTGATGGGCTGTCTACCCACACACAGGACAGACACAGGCGGGCGCAGCTGGGCCGGCAGCGCCAGCGGGGCCACCATGGCCCCCATGACCTCCAGCGCCACCAGCACCCCCTTGGGCTCGCGCGTAGGGGAAGGGGGAGGCTACTGCGCTGGCCATCGCCAGCATGGCACACACCACCAGGGCGAACAATGCGAACTGAAAGATAAAAAAAAACATTTTACGATAAGTAAGTACACCATAGTACACTTGTCCATAGCATGATATTCAAGTAATATGTTTTAGACTGTAGGTTTTTATCTTAATGTTATTTGTTTTGACTCGTTTACAAATATAGTGTCAGTCATAAATTCATAATACCTCTTAGTCATAACACCTCTTAGTATTATTTATCATATTATTTTTCTTGTTTATATATATTTTAAGTCACAAGTTCCTGTAATATTTTCTTTTTGTCAAATTAAGTTTAATGTGTGTGTGTGTGTTTTTTTTTCTCATGGATAAGTGTTTTTAATTTTTTATTGTTTATCGTGTGCGCGTAGATGTGTTTATGTTACCTCAACAGTCAGAGGCTCAATTCAGTGCTGTGCATTAGCACAGCATATACTGAGCTGGACCCCTTGCTACGCTGTGTTTCTTTTTTTCTAAACGTTTATTTTTTTGTGTTCACTTTATGTATGTGTAGCAAAATAAATGGTTTAAATGGTTTATTGTTTACATTGGCAGCAATGTACAAAAAAATGTACAACTATTTAATAGGTAAACTCCTTAAGCACACAAAATTAACTTGTACGAGGAAAAAATAAGTGAAATAAATTGGGGAATTTTACTTAGAACAAATCTAAACTAGATAACTTAAATTTTAACAACATAAATTGCATATATCACCGTGAACTCAATATAACAGAAGAAGAAAATTTCGTCACAACAACTACTCTACATAATTACAAATATTGGAACCCTTGCGGGTGAAAAGGTTTAAAGACAAACCTTTAAAATATTTACAATCAGATTTTCTGGATAATTGGTGAAACCTCCAGATAAGGAACCAATGTCTGAGAGTGGTGAAACTGAAAGACGGCAGTAGCGCTCTAGTAGAAACAGCGACATGGTCTACTTAAGGTCTAACCTACCAAAAAAATGAGTTTAAGCTCTTTTTTTTCTACGAAGTACGTAGAAGAAGAAGCATAAATATAACTTCGAAAAATAACAAGGCATAAAAATATTAGACACTTACGTATTTCATACTGGTTGATTTCTTGGGCTCTGATAGAACTATGTGAGGTAATCCTTAATGTACAAGTTTATATACCAACAAAACCGGTGGCTTCGCTGGCCTGCGGCTTAGAACAATAGTAAGGTAATGTTGTGATGACGTGGGTTGATAGGTATATCGCTGTCTCTATATTCCCTTTTACAGGCTAAAGGTGTGAACGGAGTGGACAATAATTACTCACTGTGTATGAACTTTACAAATAACCCGTAATTGTTTTTTTTCGGCGGGCGCCTTCAAAATTTGCAGAAAAATAAGGAAACTTGTTCGAGTCACATGAATAGGTGTTGACAGTATTAATAATACCAGCCTATAACTGTCCCACTGCAGGGCAAAGGCCTCTTCTCATACAGAGAAGGCACGAGCATTGATCACCACGCTTGCTCAAGACGGGTTGGCGATTTCGGACTTATATTAACTACAAGTCCAGGTTTCCTCACGATATTTTTTAGTATTATGTAATTTATTTTATAGAAAACTAACTGTTCCTCGCGGTTTCACCCACGTTACATTAGGTTTTTGGTTACTGCTTCGCTCCCGTGAGACATAGCGTGATATTATAATTGTAGCCTATGTTACTCGTGGACAATGTAGCTGAATGGTGAAAGAATTTTTAAAATCGGTTCAGTAGTTTTTGAGCCTATTCATTACAATCAAACAAACAAAGTTTTCCTCTTTATAATATTAGTATAGAAGTATAGATTCAGATCGTAATTGTACATTATGATACAAATGAGCGGGAATCGGTCAATAATCATCTGCTTAAGAGTGTTGAGTGATAAAGTCCTGCAATGCTGTACCTCTCAAGTCTCAACCTGAATCAAATTGTTAGAATTTGATATTCTGCATTCCCGGTCCCGGAGGAAGCAACATACTAGAACGGTGGAAGATTTTTTTTGAGGAAGGGAAATCACTATGTGACTTCTCCGGCCCTAAGCGGGGCGGGTAGCAGTGTCAGATTCTACTGAATAAAATTCACCCTTGTTCCTTCGGTTGCCTTTATGTTCCGGGACCGGGGTAACTAGAAAATAATTAGGTGTAACGTTTAAAATAAATATTATGGTTTAAGACCTTTATTTCTCAAAAAAAATTACATTCAATTACATGAGAAATACTTATTTCTAATTGGGATACATTAGGCGACGTGACGTGAATACTTAATAAAATATGGTTAACACCCCGACTCAGAGCACCTCGACTCAGAGCACCCCGATTCAGAGCACCTTGTTTTTCTGCTCTCCTGAAAAGTCGGGTTTTGGTTTATACGACCTTTCTACCCAAAGGTATCGATGTATATTTCTATATCTCGGAACCCAGGGGTCCCGGGCTTTTAGAAGGCATACGAGGGGCCGAAGCCAACTCGCCGAGTCCCCTTGAGCAAAACTTTATGTGAAAAGGGACACCAACCGGCGATTATCCCTATATGCACTATATAAGTGCACCTAAGGACAACCCCCGGATGGTGTAGGACTATAGCAAAACATGACATCCAACAAAAATTTTGGACTATGAGTTTGCGTTCTTTAGTGATTAAGGTACCAGATACTATGGGATGACTATGGCCCCTGCCAGATCAATGTTTGTATACAAGGTTAGAATGGCAGGGGGTGACTTGCACACTCAGTAAATGGGCCCCCGAATACGGCCGCTAGCACATAGTGACGTAGCGACAAGGGGGCAACATATATCGAGGTGCTGGAGGAGTGGAAAGGTATATTCCACGGCTATCAGGGCAATCCCGGAAGTACGGTCAAGATCCCTACCAGCATCTTACTGGAATACTTCCTTCCCCCGAGCAAATTTGCTCTAGCGAATCTCCACTCAAACCAGCCAATTAAGGCAAGAATGAGGTGGAAGCCTTGTTTCTCGTCAGTGCTCACTCTGGCCGGCCAATGAAGGCAAGCCAGAGATGAAGAATAAAGGGTCTCCCAGGAGGTCAGGTCCGTGGGGGTCTCTCCTGCCCAACAGCTCGCCACAAGCTGCCCTGTGGGTTTATTATTATTATTATTGTCAGCCGTCAGTGTCCCACTGCAGGGCAGTGGCCTCCCCTCCCTCTTTCTACATATCTAGTGCGGTTTCAGGCCAATCCTTGTGATATCTATTAAGTTCATCCCGCCATCTTCGCCTGGACCTGCCACGTTGCCGATTACTGCTGTTTTGTTTCTTTTTGTTTCAAAATATATTTAAAGTTCAAAATATATTTAAAGTTTAAAAATATCAATATAGATAAACTACTACTAGAACTTCTACTTGATTTGAAATAATTACCTTTATTAAAACGCTAAGGTTCATTGAAATAGCAAAGACCTAACTAACACAAGTAGTAGCTATCTAATACCATAAAACTAGCTATTTTTAAATACAAGCTAAATCTCGGAAACGGCTATAACAACTTAAATGGAATTTAGTTGTCTAGGTTTCATTTCAAGAAAACTTCGAAAAAAGCTAGCGAAGCTCGGTCATCTAGGTACTAGATACTAATTAAAAAGTACAGACCTTACATATTCTTTTTAGTCAGAGTAATTAATACCAGTGGCGATTTAATGGGTTTGTGACGTTCAACCCTGCTACGAGAGGGTAGTAAATAGTGGTCTATCAGCAACCTGCGACTACTGGTGCGACTCGCTAATGTTGCAATCCCGTCTCTCCGATAAAAAGTCTCGGATCCTTAAATACGTTATGGTAACCCCATCAACACTTCTGTCGGTTATCGCTTCCAGGACCTGTTCAGCAGAGCAACTAGCGAAACGACGAGGCCGGTATTTCCTACTAATATTATAAATGTGAGTTTGAGAGGATGAATCAAAGTTTATCACGCTTTCACGCAAAGAACTGAACGGATATTGTTGAAACTTTAAAATAATATAGCTTACTAGCAACCCGCCCCAGGTTCGCACGGGTTTACAAATCTTTAAAAATCCCGGCTTTTCTCTACTATAATAAGCATGGATTATACTTAAAAACCTTTCTCTTGAATCATTCTTTCTATTAAAAAAAACCGCATCAAAATCCGTTGCGTAGTTTTAAAGATCATACATTGCATACATTGGGACATAGCGACGTAGGGACAGAGAAAGCGACTTTGTTTTATACTATGTAGTGATACATCACAATAACATAATTATAGGTTACATAACATCACGCTTTGATTCATGGGAACGGAGCAGTAACCGAAGACTTAATACAACGCGGGCGAAACCGTGGGGAATAACTAGTTTTACATAAATATGGAACTACAATAACCAGTTCGTCGGTAGCTCCCCGTCGACTCGAAACTCGCTGTTTTGATTCTACTTTTTTTATAAAAATGTTCGCAGGTCTTTTTCTCAGACCGAAAATTTATATTCTTTTGATGTAAATTCGTATTCGCATAACGAAAATTATTTTTATTTAGTTTGATGTTTTTGATATAACTGACCTATCAGGACTAATATTTGAGTAAGAGCTTAATGAATAAACTATTATACTTTGACTTAGATTTGAATGTCTACGGCCCGTATTAATAGATGTCACTCAATTCTGAGACGCTCTCAAATCTCTTGCTGTCCTTGTCATTCTAAAGGGAAAAAATAAGGACATCAATAGATTTGAGAGCGTCTCAGAATTGAGTGACGTCTATTAATACGGGCCTACGACTACGAGCTATAGATAAATTATTATTTTACTTTCCTTGCCAAGCTTGACCTTATTGCTGGCAAACTGTAGTTGTCCCAGTAGCTGTTCCATCTGCCTCAACTACTGAAGGAGTGTAGTCTTGAAACCAACACAAAACCACTTTGAAGGTGATAGTGATGTATTTGTGTCAGGGAACAGCATGTGGTTCATTATAAAATATATGCCTAGTGGTCTACGCCACAAATTAGCTTCCCCTGGTGTAGAGGACGCAATCATTTGCGCACACTCATATATGTCTACTATAAATGTAAATAGTAATCAAACAATATAAATCGTGAAGAAATCGTAATTAAATTATCGCAATACGGCTCTCAAAGTTTAAAAAAAGGCATCCTTGCGCTCGCTGTTGCATTGCGACACTTACCTACGATAAGATAGCGAGGTAGGTATGATCTGTTGCTATCGATGGGTATATAGCGCGCATATCAACACTTTATTTATTTTATAAAACATTAGTTTTTTTTTTACATATTTATATTGAGAATCGAATACTGAATAACCTGCTTCAATATGTCCCTCGTCTTACTTGCCACGGTGTATAACCGATTTGTACAACGCAAAATAATGGGTTTAGTAGTTGCTAAGATCTGTTTAATAAAATTCGTACTAATATTATAAATGCGAAAGTAACTCAGTCTGTCTGTCTGTCTCTTCTTCACGCCTAAACCACTGAACCGATTTGAATGAAATTTGGTACAGATATAGTCCGGGACCCAAAAAGGACATAGGATAGTTTTTATCCTGGAAATCAAAGTCGCGGGCAAAAGCTAGTTCAAAATAAAGCAGCTTTAAATTATGTCATCATCGACTTGGTATAACTATATGTATACTACGGCCTGATTCGAAATGGTTGAACTTAAACAGCAAGCTTTAAAAATTAAATAACGTTCAGTAATTTCACTGTTGCTTTTATGAACGTACACTGATGAATGACACATTAATACATAAAACATATTATATTCTAAATATTGAAATGACATAACAAACTCGTACTTTACCGGTTTCTGTTTGTGGTTTTTAATGCGAAAAATCCGGTCAAGCGCGAGTCGGACTCACAGAAAAAGGTACCCGTACGTCCCGTACGCACTTAAAACAATTATCCAATACATCGACAAATGTCATATGCAATGATATGTAATGTTTAAAGACAAAGACATCCTTGGGAAATTATTCATGTCTCTTTTGTACCCAAAAAAGAATGTCAAAGAAAGAAAGAAAGAAGAATGTTTACAAGAACCCTAATTCACTGTTGATTGAATTATGGTGGCGATGTAGTTGCGGTGTATTGGTTGTCACCAAAACGGTTGCGTTCAACGACAAAATGTGGTCAGCTTGAGTTAAACTCGTTATTTACGTGTATTCACTTTCTCCCTAGAGATTTCCCTATTATATTAGGAACAGTTACAAGAGATATTAATTTTAACCTGATACATTTACGCTGTTACTGGGTTGTGGAGGTCAGATAGGCAGTCATCGTTGTAAAACACTGGTATCCAGCTGAATCCGAATAGGCTGGAAGCCGACTCTAACATAGTTGGGAAAAGGCTAGCACGATGATAGATGATGGTGACCTTTACGCGTTCCTGAAAAAACAAGTTTCGACAACAAAGTGGTTCTTTGAGGATTTATTTCGTCTTTTTTGAGCTAAGGAACCTTATAAACAGCAAATAATGCTCGATCCTCTTGCATTAAGGTGAACGCAGACGTGGTCGCACCGCACGCGCCGCAGTCCCCGCAGTCATCGCATTTTCTTTTTTGTCGTTTCAGGGTCTGCGGCAACTGCGACGCTGGTAGGTGTGCGAGGTGGCATAGAACTTCATACAAAGAATTCGAATGCGAAGACTGCGGCGCGTGCGGTGCGGCCAAGTCTGCGTTCACCTTTATACGTCCCTATTTTTTCTCATCCGTGTATGATCTGGTCGAACTGGCTAGACCTGTTGGTTTAGTTGTAAATGATCGTGTCTGCTAAGGCGGAGGTCATGGGTTCAATTCCCATCCAGGAAAAGTCTTTGTTAGGTATATGGTTGTTTTCTATGTATGGGTGAAATTTCATCAATAATTAATATCTGTAAAAGTTGTAACATAAATTATATAAGTATGTATGTACTTGTAAATACTGATATACTTACACATATAGTATATAGTTGTCTGGTCACCATAGTACAGGTTTTGCTTACTGGCACTTGGGATCAGATGGCCGTGTGTGAGTTATCCCAAAATATTTATTTATTTTCATTTATTTAATGATTGTGTCCTCAGCGCTCCCGGCTTTACCTGACGACGCCCTTTATTGAATTTATGTTTACAATTCACTGATTATTTCTGATATTAACTTAATAAATAATAAAATAACACACGATCTAAAAACTCGACCTTGGCCGAATAAAAATCGAGAAACACTTTGACATTTTCTCTTTTAATATCGCTTTTTTATACTTATGTATTTTATTTATTTATTATTAAGGTCAGCCAACAATTGTTTACACATAAGATTCTTACAAACTAGAGATATACATACCTATAAAGCACGTGTAACACTAACCTAACCTAACCTAACACCACATGCAAAGAAAACGGTAAAAAATTTAAACAAAAATCATAATTTAACAATGGCTTAAAATTGAATAAAATATTAATAAATTAAATCATAAATAATAATATCATAAAATAATCAGTTCGAAATAATAAAATAGAAGAGCTGTACTGTATACTAAAATGAGCACTCTACCTTCATGTTAGCCACAATTTACTCGACAAAGTCCACTGGAACTACCCTGGTGTATGTCTATCAAATCGCTGTAGTTGTTTAAAATCCTAAATCACCTAGAAATTGACGAGTTCGCACCCAGCACAGTCCTTCGTAATGGTGGGCAGAGTGGTGTTAATGCGGTTCTGGGGTATCTAGACGATGCACTAATTTTAATAGGACTAAACAGCGGACAGTCTATTTTGTGTCGTAATAATTTGTACAAGAATACAGCATCGGCGATATCTCTACGTGTTGACAAAGTGCGCAATTTGTAGCAGTGCAGACGCGTACTATAGGAATGTAGGCGTTTGGATCTCCCTTCGGAAAATGCCAGGTGCCACAGAAACCTCTTCTGCACGCGCTCAAGCCTCAATGTGTGAACGGCATAGTGGGGTCTCCACACAATACTGCAATATTCAAGGATACTTTGCACGAGGCTGTAGTACAACATTATTTTAGTTTTAGTATGAAAGCCTCTAGTATTCCGCATTACAAAGCCAAAGCAAAGTAAAAGTATTTTTGATGCTTTTTAGTGATACTTTCCATGTGGTGCTCAAAAGTTACTTTTTTATCGTACACCACTCCTAGGTCGTTAATAATCTCTAATTCTTGAAGCCTTGAATCCATACTAATATTATAAATGGGAAAGTGTGTCTGTCTGTCTATCTGTCTGTCTGTCTGTCTGTCTGTATGTTTGTCTTTCTTTCACGGCAAAACGGAGCGACGAATTGACGTGATTTTTTAAGTGGAGATAGTTGAAAGGATGGAGAGTAACAAAGGCTACTTTTTGTCTCTTTCTAACGCGAGCGAAGCCGCGGGCAGAAGCTAGTTATTTATAAAGTACTCTGTGCTAAAGACGTTAGTTTTTCTTGTAAAGTTGCATTCTGTTGATTTTACACCATTCGGTAACATTGTTGAGGTCTTCCTGAAAAGAGTACTATCATTTGTGGTGATACAATAGCCCGCGCGAATTTTAAAACATCGGCATATAGAAAAGGTTTAGAGTGACGGAAACATTGCGGGAGGTCGTTTATAAATATATTGAATAAAATTGGGGCTAATTGTGATCCCTGGGGAGCGCCTGACAGTATACTGTAGTTTGAGGATCGAAAGTCGTTTAACTACAACATTTTATTTGATCATAATTATACCGTTAATATATGAGATAATTAAAAAGTATTTGTCTAATCATTACTCAATACTTACTTACGTAAGCTAAAGCTTGCTTCGAACAAAAAAAATACGTTCAGATTTTCATATATAAGAATGGCAATTATTCCATATTCATTTCAATAAGTTCCAAGTACCTTCAGCTATTGAAAACAGTATACATTTTCAAAAAAGACAAAAAATGAAATAATGGCGCGCAGATATATTCAACGTTTTAATTAAACAATCTGCGCGACATTTTTACAGAAATCTGATTCTTAGCATCACACTTGTACAACTCATTATGTACCCAAAAACCAAGCAATAAATGTCACTTTACGAACAACACATTTTGATAAAAACCGCAAGTATTATCCTGCCACCTTTACTTTTGAATACCTATTAATTTATTATACTTATTAGTTCCAAAAAACTAGATTTTATAATAGTCTAAGTTTTATGGCAATTCCTTGCAAATTATATTGTTTTATGTTAGTGCATAAACGACTATACTTTTTGTAATAATAACTATGCAAAGAGAATTAGTATATAAAGCGCCAATTCCAAAATTTAAATCAGTGTTCTCTAAAAATCGGAACAATGAAATTCGTAAGTAATATTAACTATTTACTTTCATTATAGGTAGGTATTAAAATTGTGTTTCTCAAAGGCATTGGAGGGTGATTTTTTCTAACGTATTAAGTTTGTCTAATCCGTAATTGTAAGGGATTCTAAAAAACTGAACAACTGAACAAAAACAACTCAGTGCCTATTGAAAACCTCTCGTTGGTTAATCAGCTGATCATATTATTTCATTGACAAAAGCTTCTATTAAAAGTTCCTTATTTTTGACAATTATTGTACTTTAACAAATTCTGTGACATAAAAATCAAAATAAAATTATTATCGTATTGACGCTTATTTCATAACTTTTTGAACTAAACAACATACATTTTAACAAGAAATACATTGACACCCCAATCAGAATATTGTGTTATAATCATAATACATACACAGAATTTTTATTATTATGTTAAAAACACTGTTTTTTCATAAATTAGTTGTACAGATTGTGGGAGAAAATTAAAACAAATCTACGCATGCACACAGTCGCACTTGCATAAGGGTCTAGCGTAGTAGGTATTTCATCCATTTTAGTTTGTTTTGACTATACAGCGGAAGTGTGACAGCAGTTTACGTAGTTTTAATTATTTTTGGGATAAAATATTACCTATATTAAAAATTACAATAATCGATTCAGTAAACGATTCTGAACAAACTATTTTCTCAAAGTGCATTAATTCAGTTACACATTGTATGTGGTGCCAAGCTATTGTGATCAGTGTTAATTTAATATTTGAGCCGATCAATTTTTTTCGACTCTATCTCTAGCTATCTGTAAAAGGAATACTTTTATTTTAGTTCACATTCTGTGACTATTATAATCAACATCTATGCATTTAGGCAAACAATGGGGTCTCTTTTAAAATCCATACAATTTTATTGGTATTTAATGGAGAAGAATACAAAGCGGAGGGGATCAGGCAATTTCATTGCGTGTACCATTTTAGGTTACGTTACAGCAGTCTGGACACGCCTTGAGAAGCCCAACGTCTCTCAACGAAAAACTAAAGGATATTTTTTGATTAACCTTTCGACGACTGCTATAACTGTCTTTCTATTGTGTCTCAAATCACGTGTGTTCGAAGCTTTAATAAATATTTCATTTTCCAGGTATTCTTTATCACCATGTTCGTGTGGGCGCTGCTCGCCTTCGTGAGCGCTGACACGGTATACCGGGTGGTGCGCAGCCCCGTGCCCCTCCCCGACCCAGGCCACCACAGCCATCACGGACACGGACACCAACAACATCACTACCCCGGCAAATACGGTCGCTAAAGCTGATAGCAGAACCTGGATTCATCATTAGTATACAATAACCTACGCATACAACAGGATAGAAGTAAAAAACAATATGGTTACATATTGTTGGTTATACCTTAATTAAAGTTTTGTTTGACTGTTTAACTCCTGTGGTTTTATTACTTAAGTAGATGTTTTTTTTTGTTTTTTTTTTTGTTTCTAAATGGAATAACTAATATTAGTGTCAATGCACTTTCTCGTAAAGTGGCTTGTATCGTACTTATTTAGGGCGCTATAATAATGTGTTGAAAACAAAGGTGTCAAAGTCCTAAGCTTACTTACTATGTTTTTTTTTAATTTTTCCCTTACTGGTTGTTTCCCTTGAGAGTGTCGTAATATACGAGTTGTGTGACATAGCGGCTGTAACTTTTTTTTACTGAAATTTAGAAGTTTGATTTTTTCTCTGTGAAATAGCTGATTCAACCAGATGACTGCGACATGTATATCAATCAAGCCGACAAAGTGGTAAAATAAAAATTGGATAAATAGTTTAATTAGCCCCCCTATATGTAAAGTGGGAAGTGATTTTTTTTTTATTTCAACCCTAACGTGTGATATATTGTTGGATAGGTATTTAAAAATGAATAGGGGTTTACTAAAATCATTTTTTGATAATGTCAATAATTTCGGAATTAATTGCTCCAAAACTAAAAAACAATGTGTCTAACTAACCCCCCGCATCTAACTTTTTAACCGTAAGTTTAAAAAATATGAAAAAATCTGGAAAGTAGAACTTTACAAGGACTTTCAAGGAAAATTATTTTGAACTTGATGGAAAGAACAGTTTATGTAAAAAAAGACAAAAAAGTTTTACAAAATAATTTCTGCGTACTTAGTATGTCAACGTAGCAATAACAAATAGCCTTTTTTTAAACTAATAAGTGGAAACACTTATCGTGACGGACGAGAAACTACGGAACCCTACACTGAGCGTGGCCCGACACGCTCTTGGCCGGTATTTGTATATAGAATAACGCATGCGTATTTATCCAACAACAATAACGCACCTGTGTGATAGAGGTTTGAATCCGAATTCGGTAATCCGCCGTGAGCAGGCGTAGTGATCAATGCTCAAGTCTTCTCTATAGGAGAAGAAACTTTATATCATACTGGATAAACTGTTGAAAGTTTCGGGATTTGAATCCACAACCTCTTATAAAAGAGAGGTAATTCTTAACCAATCTTAACCGATCCTTGAAAATGAATTATTTGTAATTTAATAGCAAGCGTGTTATATGCGATGCTAACTTAGTAATATAATTACAAGTAAAAACCAGCAGGTATTTTATTTTCTCTCAATTTTCCTTATTATTTCTTAGAAACACTTGTTTACAAATAGGGTAAGTCCGGGGGAGATGGCCGTACGGTAGAGATTGCCAATCGATAAAAAAACGACTTAAAACTAACAGATGGCGTTTATAAAAAAAAATTGTTGGCTTTAAGACATAACCGCCAACTAGTAAAAAGTACGTAAAATCTACTTTGTTTTTTTAGCATACGTCTGAAGGTGACATATTATGTTGTCACGAAAACATGTTTAGATATCTGCTTGTTTTTGTACTTTTATTGTGAAGTCATAAACTTGCATGGTATTTTGAACTCAAAATAATCAACAAAGATTATTTAGTTCTTCTTAAAACTGGTATGGCCATCTCACCCATTCAATTGGGATAGTTCACCATTTTGTTTGGGGGACTGATGGCCATACAATATTAAGTGGTATTTAGAGAATGTTTTTAGACTGGATTTTTTTTAAAGATGCTAAATCACTACGTATCAAAAACAGTAGCCACGGAGTGACTAACTTAAAGAACATCTATAAAAAGCTATGTCTGAACAGAAATAAAAGAATGTCACCATATTATTCGCCCTATAATATCCTATCATATTATTAACACGTGGGTGTTGACAAATATCCCAAAAAAAGTATATTGTGTCCTTTTTTAGGCTATGGTCTATCTTTGTACCAAATTATATTTAAATCGGGAAAGCGTAACAAACAGTATTATTTTTGCATTCATAATATTAGTTACTACAGATTTGAAAGTATGTGAATAGGGACTCATGAATAATTGTTACTCTTTCACGAAAAAACCGTCTGTCATGAATTCATTTTGTTGAAACTTTACAGAAATATATAATCAACATACACCACAGAATAACACATAGGATACATAATATCACGCTATGACGCGGGTAATACCGCGGGGGACTGCTGTGTTTTATTATATTCCAAGAAACTTAAAAATTGGGTTAAAACTGCCTATAATTAGTGCTGGCCAAATCCCCCTAAACACTATGGCCATCTTTAACATAGACTCTGGGAGAGATTGCCAATCGTAGTTTTTTTTTAAATATTCATTATAATTTTTTGATCAAATAAAACACTGATTGCTATTAAGTTTTGGTAAGGAATATAACCTATAACTAAAGTTTCTTGTATGATTAAAATAGTTGCTTAAATCATTGTAGTTTCTTAGCAATATGGCATCAAAGTTAGTAGGGCCAAATCCCCCGGACTTACCCTAATGTTTTGTGGACAACATGCATTATCCTCAACGAATGTTAAAAACTTAACCTACTTTGTAAATGTCTGCTAACTGACTTTTTGATTGATAATTTAAATTATTTTCCTTAACTTCTCTCGATCTTCATCGGCAGATTACCACAAATAGCCAATTAGTTTTCAAATGCCGCAGACCTTTTTTAAAAAAACACTCTTGAAAATCTGGTTTGTATCCACATTAGTTCAAATCAAAAACTTAAGAATGGAACTAACGAACCTTTATGTTCAATGTTTATACTGCGTGATAGGATCGGTCATTCACTTCGTTGTCACTTTCTAGAAGACGACCTTGACAGGTTTGATTTTATGGCCTGGAGAGTGGGAGAAAGCCCTTCCAGTTACATAACAGTAGCTGCCTACATACCCTTCAAAAAGGTCAGTGTGGTTCATTAGTTTGAGCAGTGTAGGTACAAACTTCTTAACAAATCCCGGAAGTCTGGCTCGATATGTTTGTGAGTAATTTTGAATATTTTGTTTTTTTTTTCGAATTTGGAAATAGAGCCACCAAATTCAAAATGTGTCTTCCAATTAAGTAATTGATTAGCCTTTGATTAGTTGGCCAATTTATATATTATGCAGTGGCGCTAAAGTAGAGTTTTTAGAATTTATGGTTTTTATAAATCTAACAGATTCAAATTCAAAACAATCATAATTTTGGCTTTATATTATTAATGTTTCAAGGTTTTTAAAAACGTAATTATAAGAATGAAAAAAAATGGTTAGCATTGAAGGCTTAGATTGAAGGTACCTACCCTACAATTGCTAAAAAGGTGGATGAAAAGTTAATACGTGTTCTATACTAAGGGTGCTTGTACACGGTGCATGTAGCTTGCGCATGTTGAGGCACTTGCGCGGGTTGTATGCATCGTAAACATATCGTTTAAAAACATGTGCGGGTCCAGTGCCTCAGAAACTCGAACAAATAGCTTGCGCGTATTACTCGCGCGTGTAACCCGCATCTTTACTTGCTCCAGCTACATGCACCGTGTACAAGCACCCTTAGTATACTTACTAGGTATGATATTATCTATAATTTTGTTCTCGGTGCAATAACAAGTTGGTATGTTTATAATAACATAGGTACCTACTTGTTATTTAAAAATATTCATACGAAGTGCTTCTTAGAAATAACAATATTTTAAGTAAACAAGACGCAAGCTTGTGTAGCCAGTGTACATATAAGACAAAGACAAGTATAGTCTTGAAGTGAACAGCATTATAATAGCAATTAATGTTTATGTAATAACATTGCACTTCCCATGAGTATGCACTATTAATTCTTCCTCTATAACAAGTATCTTATTAGGCATATCTGTGACTATTACATGGCATGCCTTTTAAATTTTGTCGTTTGAAAAAACGTAACTAGAATCATATAGTATTTTTATTGTTTTTGAAAGTATTCGCGATTTTTGCATAGGCTCAATTTAGTTTAAAAATAATTATTTCACTCCAAAGTAGGGGTCTTCAATATGACTGGTTTGAAAGCGACGACTGTTTCTTCACTGGACTGAAACCTTTGACAACGAAGTATTTTGATTCCTTATTTTAGTAAATGTAATGTAATCGTTAGGGCGTAAGTAAGAGCTGTTTGGAGAATGGTCAAGATTTTTACGTTTTTCTGCTTCAAATACTTATTTGTTTAACAAGGGCTTTGTGTTGTGAGCTTGCATTGTCGTGGTGTGGGACGATGCATCGCTTTTGGAGAGATTTTCGAAGTTCAGCGATGACTCATGGAAAATAAACTGTGGTATACCGCTCTGCATTAACTGTCTTACGATCTTCAAGTGTAATTGTTGCAACATGACCGGTTTTTTTTTTAATTACATATGGGCTTGTTCTTGGTCCCAGACTAGCCCGAGGGCATAGACGGGGCCTACGATGGAGCAAGCTCACCCAAAAGATGCCTATGCACTCGTCTCTTGAATTTTTCTCAACAAACGTGGCGACTTTCTTCCTTGAAGTGCCTTTGGAGCGAAAAACTTTAGTAGGCTTCGGTTCGTTTTGGAAGACCCCGATTTTAGATTGCTGTTCAAAATCAGGATCCTAGACATAGATCTAAGATTCGTCACTACTGATGATGTCGTAGACAAAAATTGACTCTCCTCAATTGAACCTTTGAAGAGTTTTCTCACACCATCCGACGCGGGGTGCCTTTTCATCGTCGGTAAGGAAAAGCGACAACCGAACGGAAAAATAGCTTTCCCACCAAGTGTCCATGCTAGATCTTTTGAATAGCTGTCCCTGAAATGTCCAATAATGCCCCTATCGTTTGATATGATACATTTTGAACTACGAGGTTTTGTTATTTCTCAGCGAAGGTATTTTTCTCAGTGTAGGCGTATTTTAGACATATTTCATAAGATTTACCGCTAGGACTGGTATATCGACGTTAAAATTCTAAATACCAGCACTTACAGTCCGCAGAGATGGGTCTTCATCCAGGAATACAGATATTATTTCTCCAAAATACTAAAGTCGTGGTAGGCCTCTTCGAAAGTTAAAGAATATTGTGGCACGGACATTTTTCTTCGTGAGATTCAATTTTGTGTGTGACTTGACAGAAAAAAGACGTTGTGACTAAACAAAAGCGTTAATCCTAATACTTTAAATTGATTATAGGTTACAAATTAAAGCCAATTCGAATATTGACCACTTCCAATTTCAAAGTTGCCCGTAAATATATAAACGACAGAACTCAAAAGGCGTACCTCGTATTAGGTTCCAGGACTGTGGATAAAATTTCGTCGATTAATAATAACTTTAATTATTATATATAATAATGTATGCTTGTCGTTAGTCAGTTTTCCGTCATTAAGCTAAACAAATACGATTGATTAAAATTCCCTAGTAATATTTTAGGTTATAATGATACTGCCTTCTGCATATCTTTACCTAGATTTGGTCTTATTTAGATGACATGTCAGTTTTTAACCTTTGACGCACAGAAGGGGGTGTAATAAGCACAAAGTAAATACTGTGACACTACTCCGTTTGTCTTTCTTTTACGGCAAAACGGAGCGATGAATTGACGTGATTTTTTGAGTGGAGATAGTTGAAGGGATGGAGAGTAACATAGGCTACTTTTTGTCTCTTTCTAACGCGAGCGAAGCCGCGGGCAAAAGCTAGTCATTTATATTATGATGTCAAATACTTGTGGAATCTGAATTAATTTGAATTTATAATTTAAATACTACCCATAAATATTGTGATTCAATATAATGAATTATAAACATTTTAAATATCACTTTAACCATCACAGTACATCTTGTAAAAAAGTTGCATATTGGAGTATTTGAATTATGTTTTTGTGCATGTTATAAGTATTTGACTTAGACTATTCTCAAGAGCTTTGAAAAAAATACGTTATATACCAAGTACACACATCAAAAGTGTCTAGGGATATTTCAAATAAACCTAAATTACTAAAATTCTATTAACTTTTTGTTAAAACATGTACACATTAAAATAAACCTTGTTTAATAGACTATTTAATCTGATAATAAACTTTTAGATAAAGTTAAATTAAAAAAAAACTTAGAAGAAGAGGAAAAACTCAAACAAAATTTCAATCTTAACTTTATTTTTGAATCATCAAAACTTAAACAAAACAACAATTTTTTTTATAAAAATTCTTGAAAACTTAAAATTAATATTCAGTGGATCCACCTAAGACTCTCCTGACACATCTGCAGCGGTTCTGCATACTCAAAACAAGGGTGTCAATATCCTGTTGTGGAATACTGTCCCAAATTGCCGTTTCTGAAGCCATGAAGACCAGTCAGAGCGTTATATCCAGGCTTTGGTCATGTTATCGTGTCACGGAGGAAGTGGTGGAACGGCACCGAGGACCTCAACGCATTACAACACATGTACAGGACCGATTCATAGTAAATGCTGCACGAAGTCAACTAAATGCAGCGGCGATGCAATTGGTTTAAAGGCTACAGAGAGAGTATGGTTTGCTGGTAAGCGGTCAAACTTTGAGAAGGCGACTGCATGAAGTCAATCTACGTGCTCGTAGGCCATTTTGGGTATCAGCACTAAGGAGAGGTAATCGAGGAAGAAGATTACAATGGGCTATTGCACACGAAAACTGGAACCATTCTCAATGGTCACTTGTGCTTTTCACTGATGAATCTAGGTTTGGATTTCATCCTGATTTGCGAAGAGTACGCGTTTGGAGAAAACCTGGACGTTGGAATCGACTGCAGCACCCACAACAAGTTCATGCATATTAAGGTGGCACGATTATGGTTTGGGCAGGAATTCGTCTCGGCGGTAGAACGGACCTCGTTTGGATACAAGGCAATATGACTGCTCGAAAATACCGAGATGAGGTGCTAGAGCCTGTAATCTTGCCCCACAAACAGCAAATGGGACAAAATTTCCAGCTAATGCACGACAATGCCCGTCCACATACGGCGCGTATCGTTACAAGTTGGTTACAACAGCATGTTATCCAAGCTTTAGACCGGCCTGCACAATCCCCTGACTTAAATCCTATTGAGCATGCCTGGAATATGCTTCAGAGAAGAGCTCGTAGGAATTTCCCTGTTGATATTGTGCATCAAAACCAGCTTTTCTTGCATCTTAGCAGGATTTGGGACAGTACTCCACAACAGGATATTGACACCCTTGTTTTGAGTATGCAGAACCGCTCCAGATGTGTCAGGAGAGTCTTAGGTGGATCCACGAATTATTAATTTTAAGTTTTTAACAATTTTTATAAAAAAAAATTGTTTTGTTGTTTAGGTTTTGAAATTTCAAAAATAAAGCTAAATTGAAATTTTGTTGAGTTTTTCCTCTTCTTCTAAGTTTTTTTTTTTAATTTAACTTTATCTAAAAGTTTATTATCAGATTAGATAGGCAATTAAACAAGGTTTATTTTAAAGTGTAGGTGTCTTAACAAAAAGTTAATAGAATTTTAGTTATTTAGGTTTAATTAAAATATCCCTAGACACTTTTGATGTGTGTAATATCGGGTTGACTGACAGTCTAACACAATGATTAATTATTATCATAATTAATAGACACCTTCGATGACAGTAGTATAGTAAAACAACTGCAGCAAAAACAGTCTTAATAATAATTATCCAATAGTAGTATTTGGTAGCAATTTCACCACAATAGAAAGATAATAGCAGCCCGACAGCCGGCTGTCGCTTGGTCGTTGAAAGGTTAATGCCGATTGGCAAGTGCTTACATCAATCTCAAGATTGTTGCCGGGGTTGCGGAATTTTTATAATAGTTACCGTGACCCTGGAACATAAAGGGCAATCGAAGGAACATGAGTAGGTTTTAGTCAGTAAGAGTCTGACACGCCCTCCCGCCGCACCCAGGACGGGAGCAGTCATTGGATGATTTCCCACTCACCAAAAAAAAAAACTCAAGATTGTCGGACCGAGTCATACTGAAGATATTGATTGAGAGAAAATAATTTTTAGTTTCAGATCGCATTACTATGGTGCCTCTACCTTCGTTCCTTGGAGAGTGCAGTACTGGACCCCTCGCTGTACTTGTCACCGAGTCCTCCCCTAACTGATACCCGGGACAGCATTTCTGCGGCAGACTTATGGAACCAGCCTTTGGAAAGCCGGATGGCTCGTGACACAGGCGACGGTGTACCTCAGTTGATTGGAGAAAGTGAGTGCTAACAAAAACCACAACGTGGTAAAATTCTCTTAGTCACAATTTACGGGAATTATCAATAGCATATCTATTGGCGAATTAGGTTCCTGGTCCTGGAGATAGATAAAAAAAAAAAAAAAGTAAAAATAAAAAAGTATTTATTCGGAACATAAAAATAATATACAATAACAAATTGACATAAGCTCCACATGCAATGTGCCAAAATTCTTAATGTCAATCAATTTTTTTTTTTGAGCGGGAGGGTTGTCACACTTTCACTGACTAAAACCCACTCCTGTTCGTTAAGTTGCCCTTTATGTTCCGGAGTCACGGCAACTATTATAACTATTCCGCAACCCCGGATTTTTACCCAGTACGTTTATTCAAAGTATCGAGATTGTATCAAAATTCACATTCGTGACAAACAGTACCTTACCATTAAGGAAAATGAAGTGAAACGTCTGATCTGGCTGCACCGGTTTTAGTCGCAACGGGGCCTCTCCTAACCTACTTGTCTTGATAAACTCATACTTACAAAAACTAACCAAGTGCGTGTTGGGATTGGGACACAAGCAACGTAGGGTTCAGTAGTTTTTAAAATTGACCGACTGTAACTCGTTAACGTGTAGAACTTTCCTTTAACTTATTAATAATAATCTATAATCATGTTTACTTTTTAGTATGTAATATCAACTAATACTAGTATAAATCCTTCGAACACACGTGATTTGAGACACAATACAAAAACCATCACCAAAAACAATCATTTAGATGACAAGGGAGATAGATGTGTAATTGTGTACGCTTGACTCTAACTAAAATGTGTACCTTAAAGCTTAATTATTTCAGAAACGCATCACTGAATCGAAAAATGCTAGAAGAAAAAAAGAAACATTTCCACGTTACATGTAGGAGGGATAGGGTTTATTCTACCACTTTGTCGTCGTAATTCAATTATATGTACTTACCTATACCCAAGCCCAATACAGCTTTTTAGTACAAAGTTCTTTGAGTCCCTAATAGACGGAAGGACAGACAGACAAAGTAAAACTACTTATAAGTTTTCCTTGTTGACTACGAGACCCTAAAAACGTAATGCAAAATATTATCGGTTAATATTTCATCAGATTTTTCCTGTTTGGTGTTTTTTTACATGTTGCGCAACAAGTAGGTAATCATCTAAACATCGTTAATATGAATTTACGACTATACATGTTATAGGTACTAATATTACCTAACTATTAAATACTTAATCTCAAGATATAGCAATCAGGTTTTTTTATCGAGATGTGACTTATGTAAGCACACTTGCGGAAAATACTAACGATCTAAGAAAACTAATATATTCATATTATTATTTCCTCTTATATTTTCCGCGTTGGCGTACTTACCAGAGGCATAACTAAAAAATGGTAAAGTTTATTTTTTTAATTAGGTATGTTGCGCCGTTTTTGGTTTTCTACCGAAATGGTCACTCTCAGCCTGTCTGTATCTCCTGGTAGCTATCTCCAGATTGAATAACAGAAATGTATTCATTTATCTGGAGTATTCCTGAAATCCTGGACAGTAAATAGGATTCCTTTATCTACGTATCTACCTAGCTATCAGAACTTTATAAAATAATACAATCTTCATTTTGTTTCCAGGACCAGCCACAAAAAGAAAACCACAACCAATGGAAAAGGCGAAACTTTTTTGGCCGTCCCTTCGTTCTTCTCACCATAGCGTAGGGACAGGCAACATCCAAGTTCCTCTGACATTTAGCCTATCTGGATTGTACGGGAAATATTCTCCTGGGACCATGGGGTCAACTGGAGTTATTGGTAGTACTTATGGGACGGTGTCAGAGATCGGGGGCACCATCGTCTCGAGCCTGGCTGGAAGCGGATACGGGAAATATCGGCCGTATTCAGGATTGCGGATATATAGTGGAGAGAATGGGCCAGCGTGGAGCGGCTGGGGCAACGGCAAGTGGGGCCATTATGGTAAAGGATAATAAATTCACTGATACAATAAGAGGATACTTTCTAGTAATATTCCTAATTATATATTTATTATGCGAATATCTTTTGTTTCATTCACATTACCAAATGAGATTACATAAAGGTAATTAATAACTTAAATTGTATGGTGAAGTATGGAGTATGGTTCTACCTACTCGCACTTACCATTTACGAAAGGCAGGTGATTTCAATACTGGAACTTTACAAAATCAACATTTTAGATGGCGACCAACACGTGTAGCAATTCATAATTAACATATCTTACAATTTATTAAACATTTACATATTAATACACCTACGGTACTTACCTACATAAGTACATAACTAATAAGTCAGAACATGTTGATTTCATAATCGCGAGATTATTGTTTGAAAGTCTGAATAACGGAATAGGTAAGTATGTATATTCACTCTAACTAAAAAAAATAGAATTTCAAAGGTAGGTAATAGCACATGTCCGCGTCCGCATTGTAGTCAATAATAACGCTGTTGCAATGAAAAGAGTTCACAGGAATATCACAGTTGCTGACAGGCATTTTGTCAACTATAATGATCGCGTTTCCTGTACAGATCCGATTTATATGCACGACTATGATGCAAACCTTTATTTCCATACGATGGTAGGTGCGGTGGTACTCCTGACGCTCCTGCCTGCCTGGGCAGCGTGCTCAGGAGAAGGAAACATTAAACTACTCGAAGATGAAGTGGCTGTAGCTTTGAAATCGTGCACGTACCCAGACGACACTGTTGTATCTAAAGAACCTGTAAGCAAGGAACGACAACGGCGAGGTTCTGACGACACTTACGATGGATCTCCTCGCATTGACAACAATATGAAAGAAGGAAACCGATACAGCCACGAAAGAAGGAATACAAACAACAGTGGAGACCAGATCCAGGTTTTTAATGCTACGGACTATGATTACGAAGGCTATGGAACAGGGAGCAATGGTGAAAAGCTACTGACATCCGTTCCTCGCCCCGCGTCTCCGAGTAATAACGTAAACAATAATAATACTAGTCGAACAAGAAGAAGCGAACCGCTTTTAAACAAGCAAGACTTAGATCAGGTATTATAAACTTGTCATTGAATATTAAATAGGAAACCAAAACCTTTTAGCAGGTACTAATACGTGGGCACTAATAATCATCAACTTCAACTTATTGAGTAATTCCTTGGAAGAGCCGTAAATAGACTTCAACTTATGTCACTCGATCGATAGATCAATGTGCATGTTTAATTATGATAAACGACTTACTATTAACTAGGTAGGTACCACTTAAAAAAATACCAATATACCTAGAACTCATTTTCCTCCGCATTCGAATTATTTGACATGTTTTCAGTTTGTGTTACATCATTATATCAACATATCGTCTCTAAAACAAGTACTTACAAAAATAATAGAATAAACATTTTTTTCAGTGCCTAAGCCAATGTGTGTTTGCCAATTTGCAAGTGGTGAGTACCTATTCACATATAAGTAGCATTTGTGATAAATAGTAATGTGAGGTTATTGTGCTCTTACAATTAATGGATCACCTCTCGTAATGTCTATTAGGTAGACACCCGAGGAATACCCCGCGAGGCTGAGCTGTGGAATAAAGTGCAGTCTTCTGTGACGTCACAACAATCTCGCTCTGCACTGCACTATCAGATACGAGCGTGCTTTCAGGAGTTGCAATCAGGTAAGATCACACGTGCATACATACATGTGAACATGCAACACGTAGCGTCATGGGCGTAGCCACACTGGGGCAAGCTGGGGCACTTGCCCCACCCTGGCCCAGGCTCTGACCAATTAGGCGCCTAACTAAAAAAAAAATCTTATACTAACAACAATCATAATAATTATCCGTAAGAAAGTTACACAATAAAAATAGTCGACAAGAAAAATAGTGTGATCACAACAAAAAGCGCGCACGATTGACCGAACGTGCGCATCGCAGCAGCCTTTTGAAACAGAGTCGTATTACTGTAGATAATACACACATCAACATGGTCTAGGGATATTTAAATTAAACCTAAATAACTATAATTCTATTAACTCTTTGTTAAGACACCTATACATTAAAATAAACCTTGTTTAATAGCCTATCTAATCTGATAATAAACTTTCAGATAAAGTATAAAATTTAAAAGAAACTTAGAAGAAGAGGAAAAACTCAGACAAAATTTAAACCTTGACTTTCTTTTTGAAACATCAAAACTTAAACGACACAGCTATTTTGTTTACAAAATTGATGGAAACTTAAAATTATTAATCCGTGTATCCACCTAAGACTCTCCTGACACATCTGCAGCGGTTCTGCATGCTCAAAACATGGACCGTCAAAATCCTGTTGTGGAATACTGCCCCAAGTCCTGCTAAGATGCAAGAAAAGCTGGTTTTCATCGACAATATCTTCAGGGAAATTCCTAAGTGCTCTTCTCCAAAGCATATCCCAGGCATGCTCAATATGATTTAGGTCAGGGGATTGTGCAGGCCAGTCTAAAGCTTGGATGCTGTTGAAACATGTAACGAAAGGCGCCGGATGGGGACGGGAATTGTTGTGCATTAGCTGTAAATTTTGTCCGATTTGCTGTCTGTGGGGCAAGATGACAGGCTCTAGCACCTCATCTCGGTATTTCTAGCAGTTATTTCAATTCAAACCATAATCGTGCCACCTTGATATGCATGAACTTGTTGTGGATGCTGCAGTCGTTTCCAACGTCCAGGTTCACCCCAAACGCGTACTCTTCGCGAATCAGTATGAAATTCAAACCTGGATTCATCAGTGAAAAGCACAAGTGACCTTTGAGACTGGTTCCAGTTTTCGTGTGCAATAGCCCATTGTAATCTTCTTCCTCGCTTGCCTCTCCTTAGCACTGGTACCCGAAGTATCCTACGAGCAGGTAGGTTAACTTCATGCAGTCTTCTTAAAGTTTGACCGCTTACCAGCAAACCATACTCTCTGTACGTCTCTCTCGTTATGTGAAATTTGTACCTACTTTTCTTAGGTATTTTGAGAGGATTTTATTCGTTCGCGTGGATGTTGGAACCCAACAATGTAATTTTTAGTGCTAAGCGCTGGTGGAGGATACCGATACAAAAATTATTTATTTATTCCAGTGTTTCTTTGTAAATAATATTAACTGTGGAACCATCTGGAGCGTACTTACACGAAAAGATTATTAGGGTTGTTTAAACGTGAAAGAGCTCCAATGGCATTGTCGCGAACACACTGATTCGAAAAAAAGTTTGATAGTTTTTTTTTTATTACTTTTCCCGCCCCTGGGGAGGGATGGAATGTCAGACTTTTACTGACTAAAATCCAATAATGTCCCTTCGGCTACCCTTATATATTCCGGGGCCGCGGTAACTGTTAGAAGTATCGACACGCCGTCGACACGGGTCTGGTCCTAATCGGGTGGCGAGATACCTACCGCTCGCCGTCCACAGGCCCACGCCTGCGGTGGCCATCGTCTTGCGACTCTCGAAGTCTCGACAACTACGCCTGGGTCTCTGTCCGGGGCATGAGGCTTGACGCTGCCTCACGCACCCCGCCGCCTCCGTCTCCAGCGTGTCTGCTTCGCAGACGGGGGCGACGGCTTCCTATTCAGTCGCGCCCTAAAGCATGGCCTAAACCAGCGCCGGGTGCGAGAGGTCACCCCCGCCGATCGCCTCTGCAAGGACACGGTGGTGGTTCACCCAAGCAGGACAAGGGCATACCTCCACCGTATGCTCCACCGTGTCACGCAGGCGTCACTAGCGCCCGAATCCGACATAGGAACCTCCCGAGGTGTACGTGTGCGGTGAGGACCTGTGACGGGCGATATATGAGAGCGTCGAGGTGCACTCCAGCCACTCCTCAAAGAGGGGTGCCCAGCACAGGGTTGCGACAGTTGCTGTCTCCATTCCGCCATGAGATCCCGCAGGAGCTCTGTGTGCCGCGCCTTGAATAGCCGCGGCAGCGGAGTTTCGCCCCGGCCTTACACTTCCACGCGCCACTGTGCGTAGTACATGTGTGCCTCCAAATCCCATGCCGCAAGAATCAGACAGACAGGAGATCTTTTATATCCATGCACCATCCGAATGGCCATAACCTTCTGGGACGTCCTCAGTAGCCGGGCCGGAGCCAAGGCCAGGTTGGGCGCCCACACCGGAGCCCCATTGAGAGCCATGGACCGCACGATCCCCGCGTACCCGTGTTAAGTCAGATATTTGGTTACTGATCGGCCCCCGTGCCTCATGGCGCAATGTTATATAGGACAATATTATGTGTTATTCTGATGTATAAGCTACGAATATCTTGCAAAGCAATCGATCGGCCAGCCTTGTTACGGCCCATATGTACTATCATTTATATTGCTGCGGACTCTGCGGAGTAGTTTTAAAACTGTGAATATCTCCAAAGATATTCATTGAAATTATAAATAATGTATGTAATGTAAACGGCAATTTTGTACAATATTAAAAACTTGGATTAAATAACGTACGCTTTATAATATTAGTATAGATTACCGCGAGAGGGGGGGGGGGGGGTAGGTTGACTTCTGCCCCATCCTGAGCCCAAGGCTGGCTACGCCCATGCGTAGCGTCAAACTCTTCGTCGGTGGCAAGGGACCAACTTACTACCTTCGTATCAGTCTGCACAGCAGAAAAGTCAAGCCAAGCTAGTAAAGACTGCTACAAATACACAAGCCAGTGGTACAGATTGCTGGTTTTTACGTACGTTTGTGCTAACGCTAACAAAGATAGTATTTTGTGCTTGTGAGCAAAACCCTCGCTCAGAGAAGCTACGTATATGAAAGAGCAGTGGCGTAGCGTGGGGGGGGCCGGGGGGGCCATGGCCCCGGGCGGCACATAATCGGGAGCGGCATATGGGGAACATGACGAAAATATTGGATTGAATTATTTAAAAAAAATACTTTTCCAAATTACCTACCTACTGTTCGCAATATGTTAGTTACCAAAAGCACCCGCGAAAGCTTTACCGCAAGTGTGTGAAAAAGAGGACGATAACCGCACGGGCTCAGGCAGCCGGCGCGATTTTTTCCGCTCTTTGACCTTGTCCAGAAAGGGTGAATTCACCGCGAAACGTTTGGCGCGAATTCATTCGCGCGTTGGCGAGATACGGCACCAAAACATCGCGTCCACAAGCATCGCGCGAATAATAAATTCGCGCGTAATTCGCGTGCAATTCGCCGGACTCGACTCGCACCTAATCCGCGCGAGTCGAGATACTAGGGCTGCCTTGTTGCGTCCAGATTTCGCGTGAATTTCAGAGCGAGTGCACGTATAATGGATAAAGAGAGAGAAAGAGAATCGCGGCGAATTTGCCCTTCCTGGACAAGGCCTTTGAGGCGCGAGGGGAACTAACGCGCCGTCGACACGGGCCTGGTCCTTATCGGGCGGCGAGCTACTTTTGTCCGGGGTGTGTGGCCTGACACTGCCTCACGCGTGCAGCAGCTTTCTTCTCCAGCATGACTGCTTCGCAGAAGGCGGTGACGGCTTCCCATTTGGTCACTTCTACCGATTGCCTCTGCAAGGACACGGCGGTGGCCCGCCCATGCGAGGCATTCCTCCAGGCGACCGTTGCCGGTGACACCCAGGCGTCGCTTCCGCCCGAATCCGACACAGGAACCTCCCGAAATGTCCGTGTCCGGCGAGAACCTGTGTCCGGCGATACGTGAGAGCGCCGCGGCGCCTGGTCAGCCAACTCCTCAAAGAGGCGTGCCCAGCACTGGGTTGTCTCCAAATCCCACGGCCGGATGCCCGCAGGAAGCCTCGCCGCCTCGCAGGAAATTTTGCAGTATTCCCCGCACCATCCGAATGGTTATAACTCTGTGGGACGCCCTCCAAAAGCCGGGCCGGAGCCAAGGCCAGGTTCGAGCCATGGACCCCACGATCCTCACGTACCCACGTTATGTTAGGTTTTTGGTTCTGATCGGCTCCCGTGGCTCATGGTGCAATGTTATGTAGCACAATATTATGTGTTATTCTGATGTATAAGCTACGAATATCCAGCAAAGCCATCGGCCAGCCTTATTGCTGCCCGCAAGCAACAGAATCTCTCAAAAGGAATATTTTTTCTCCCACTTTTATTTACTGCTCGGCTCCTATGTGTCTTAGCGTTGTGTTATATAGCCTATAGCCGGCCAAAGAGTATGGATTATAATCGTACCAAGTTTGGTTATAATTCCTTCAGTAGTTTTTAACCCATGCGTGCACACTACGTGCGTGTTTACTTATTGCATTTTTGGCATCAATATCGATCACCAATCATTCTCCAATATTAATTTTGAATAAATATTCAATGTACAGAATTGACCTCTCTACAGTTTTATCATAAGCAAGTATAGATATATAAATTACTAGCTTTTGCCCGCGGCTTCGCTCGCGTTAGAAAGAGACAAAAAGTAGCCTATGTTACTCTTCATCCCTTCAACTATCTCTACTCAAAAAATCACGTCAATTCATCGCTCCGTTTTGCCGTGAAAGAAAGACAAACAGACAGACAGACAGACAGACACACTTTCCCATTTATAATATTAGTATGGATTTTACGTATTTCTCAACAACTAGTGACACCATAAATTTCTCTTGTTGCAGACCGAAATTCAAAAAAGTGATTTGAAAATGGTGTTTTAAAACTGTGTATACTTTTTTTATAGTTATATTGCAAGTTCAGAGATTCAAAAATGGCTAAAATCGGTCACTTTTAGCAGGGGTTCAATCCGTATAATTACGTGTTTTTTTCAATGAACAGTTTGCGCAGAAACCTAAGATGTCCTTAGGTTTGAGACATACATGTGGGTTTCTTGCGGCATTTCTTCTCTTAGATGTATTTTCCACCTGAAGCATGCATTAGCAATTCGTGGTAGTATATTTTGACTTGCAAAAAGGTGTACGATGTACGAATTAGGTCAATTCAATATAATATTTAAAATTTAAAGCGACTTATAGTTAAAATAAGGGGCGGCGGATTTCCGATCAGCCCCGGGCGGCGAAAAGCCACGCTACGCCACTGTGAAAGAGCCTTAACCTTTCGACGACCAAGCGACAGACGTACGGCTGTCGAGCTGCTATTGTCTTTCTATTGTGTCGTGTGTTCAAAGGTTTAAAGTTGCAACATAACGTTTCCTGTGATTTTTATTTACAGAGGCTGAAGACAATGGGTGCTCCTACTCTAACAAGTTAGAAAAATGCTTGATGCTTCGCTTCTCCGATAGGAAGGTTGATGGTAAAGCAAGCACTCAGAAACCAGCTTCTACTGAACAGTCATAAACTATAAACGGTTAGTTTTATTTGTAAAAAAAATTATATTAATGGATATTTTATTTAGGGTTCCTTACCCAAAAGGTGCCAATGCTGCGGGTATAGAAAGTAGGCCAAATTTATACAGAGTGTTTATAATATTGCCGCTATTATAAAAATAAAATTCAATATGGGATCCATTCATTCTTGACCTTTATAAAAAAAATGGACCCTTTCATTATTATTTTTTTATTGTATCAGCATACAAAAAACGTTATCTCTTGACGTTTTTTGCTAGCACACGACTTCAATACCGCTGTTCCTATTTACAAAAAAAAAACGACCATATTCGGTTTTTTGTTGTAAATAGGATCAGCTTTATTTAGTCATAGGTAGGTATAATAATAAAAATATACATAATTATATAATACTGTTTATTTGATGGATTCAATAATAATGCGAATAATAAATATTTCTACCTACTTCCAGATAACTCGCTATACGTCTATCTGCATCGCATAAGGAACCCTGAACCTGTTTTAATGTTATAGCTAGAATCACTTGCAATTCAGAATAAAATCTGACCAAAATTCTACTGTGTTTTATTGTTAACATTTAACATGAGCAGGTTGATAGACATCATTGTTAGAATTCACCTATTGTGGTCAACCATCACCCATGCCCAGTGGCATGGGTGATGGTTGGACCACAATAGGTGACACAATAGGTAATTTCGAAAAGCCTTTGTTATTTTTCATCCCAAAAATCCGACCTACCAACCTACCTTGACCTCAACGCTTCAGTCGGGTCTTGCCTTGCCTGAGTCTATAGCTTTTTTTTCTGTATAAGTATTTTTATTTGTCCATAAATAATTCTTCCACCTTATCCTCAGCGAAGGGTGTCCTTAGCCGAGGCCCTCTTTTTAAGTTTAATGCCCTGGTTGGATACTTTAATTTATTAACACAACAAAAGTCTCCGGTAGAGCAGGTTTACCTGCGAGATCCCATATAGAAAACTTGTTTGCTCGATATTACCCTCCACACATTTACAAATAGATGCCTACTTAACTAAAGTCGCCAGTAATATAATCACAAATAGAGTATGACGGGGTAACCGGGATATGAAAAAGGCTGGGGGAAATACAAGATAGGTTTATCCAAACTCGTTTTGTTAAGTTGATGAGGCAGCATCTGTGTTGGGAGTGGAGGCAGCCGCGTTGATGAACTCTAAAATAAAAATAAATTCATGAATTCTAAGAAACCATCAGGTACTATCATAGTGTTATCAAATCATATCATCCCACATTCTCTTTTACACCAGTCACAGTTTTTCTTTTTCCTTTACATATTTATATTACCTATAATGTTTTTGTATGCCTTAGTGTCCTATCTTTAGTTATTTATATTTTGCAGCTTTTGAAAAACTTTTTATGCTATTAAGACACTATCCGTAAACACCGCCATCTGTCTTGATAAATATGAACTAACAACTACAAACCTTACTAAACTTACTATGGCTTCACGGCTAATTTTGTTTCGAGTTTACGAACTGTTGATGATATGCATCTTGCAAAATATCGGTAGATATCACTAGCATCAATTAGTGCAAAAATGGTGCCGATTCTCTTGTGCACAAACTAACGTAAATTTAAGTTTAGTGCACTCTCTCTTTCCGTTTAATTAAGAAAAGGACAGAAGATCAAATATTAGTTAAGTTCTGTCAAATTTAGGCACACCATAGATAATTTAGACGCAATTTAAAAACATGGCGTCTAAATATACGTCAATTTTTATCAGGCGCTGTCTAATTTGACAGGATTAAACTAAAATGTATCTTCTGTCCTTTTCTTTATGAAATGGAAAGAGAAAGATGCACTTAACTTAAATTTACGATAGTTTGTGCATAAGAGAATCGGCACCATTATATATTATGCTCTAGGGATAGTTGCTGATCTAAACAATCACCTGAAGCAGTTCGTGGCGAGCATTTACAGTTGGACACACTGGCAATATGGCTGATATTTATAAATAAAACAACACAATCATTCATAAAAAAATTGTATTAACTTACCATTGCAAATAAAAATATACTTACACTAGCGATGGAAATATAACTAGCAATAAAAATAATAATTAATATTTTGAACTTGTCAAACACAATCATTATGAACGGTTTCCAACCACTTTAATACTTTTGCAGTCTTAATTTTTTTTATTGTTGGCAATTAATGTTCAATTAGGAATTTTATGGGTTTGGTACTAATTTCCTCGTAAAAGCGAATAATGCTTAATGTACTGCAGGGGCCAAAACGGAGAGATTCAGGGTGTTTAGTGTGAGTGGGGCCTGGCTTGCGCAAACTCTTGGCTGTGCTTGAATATGCCTTGTCCACCTACACACATGCATCAGTGTTTCACGCTCTGTGACTGACAGCCTCTCCTGAAAAAGTAATAGAATTTACTGGTTTACTTTAGATTTTTTAAACAAAACAATCCATATCAGCTTCAGTTATTTTTTACTTATTCTGGTACCCAGTACAATAAGTATCGAACGATATGTTGCTTGGCAGTGTACTAGCTCTATTCTCTCTCTCAGTTCGTAGCAACGTCAAAAGTACCATAATTTCCATCATAAATCTTTGAAAATGGACTTTTATTGTCCAAGCTATTATTGTAGTTACTTTTGAGCCACTGCATTAATAAACCATTGAGTTATATACATTTTTAACACCCTTTTATTAGCTTCACTTGTAACTATGTATGTAAGAAAATCTTGGAACCTTAATTTGACCCACTTCCCGGTCTTCGATTAGGATGAAATTTTGCACACTCTACAGTTCTGATGACAATACATGACTAGCTAAGAAACGTCATTACAAATCCAATATGGCGGCCACCCCAAGATGGCAGACAGGCTATTTTAAATGCAACTCCATGATATGGGTATCCAATGAAAGGGTTTGCTGTCAGGAAAACGAAAAAAATAGTCACGTGACTTATCCAACATAGCAGACATCCAAGATGGTGGTTTGGCTATTTGAAATGCACCCCCATGATATGGGTATTGAATGAAAGGGTTTGCTGAAAATAATGCGAAATGACATTTTCTTACCAAATTCTTACCATGTCATGGGTATCAATCAATAAGGTTTGACGAGAGGAATATGAAGATTGAGTTCTTTTTTAAGACTTTGAGAGCCTTATTGCTATAATTTCAGTATGGATTTCATTACAATTTATATAGTTTTATTATTATTTACATTTTTTTTTTGTTATATGTGAGCATAATTATTATCTTGCCCTTGAATAAGTCCCGATCTTAGCCAGTCATGGAGTGTATCTTTTTATTTTATTAAAGTTGTAGCAATTCTTGTGCAATATGTTATTTCCCTATCAAGAATACCACAGTAGCAGTCAGGAAAATTACAATATTACTTACAATCAAAGGATACAGCACATAATATGCTGCTATATCTGCCACATTTAAGGTCTGGCCAGTTAAGTAAGTATTCTTTTCTAACGCTTTGTTTATATCCTGAAAAATAAACGCCCAAACATTTTAAATCTGTGCCATAAGATAAAAGTAGTATTAAGTAATTTTAAGTTTTTAAGTTTATACCAGTTTAGTATGGAAAAATTGTATAATTTCAAGAATATGCTAAAGAAAGGAGATAATTAGTACCTAACATCTGCTTTTTTCAAACGCAGTCCATATTCTGAATACCTTTCAATCTGTATCTGACTTTAGCCAGCATTTAGATAGGTAAAGGAAATTCTGGTAGAGAGCAATAAATTACCTTTAAAAATCCCTGTGCAAAAGCAGAGTTAGCCGCAGCTTGGTTGGCATACATGGCTAAGTGCTCCAGCCATTGATAACTTAGCAGCTTGTCCTCCTGACTCAGTTTAGTGGCACTTGACGCTAACTTTAATACAATGGAAGCAAAGCCTTCTAGGTTCTGTTTATTTAGGACAGTGGTAAGTACCTAAAAACACATAAAACGTCAAACTTTTGAGGCATAGGTTTCCACATTAATATTATTAACGAACAAAGTATAGGGCAATATATTTCAATAATTAATACTTAATATTCGCTAGACCTAAAATAGTTATATTAGAAAAATGTATTACCTTGTCAGTATTGTAACATACGGTTCCAACCGGTACGTTATAATACCTCCCAATTTGTTTTATAACTTCTACGTTACAGGCGCTCATTGTTGTAACTTCACTATATTAAGTAAGCTTGGTTGTAGTTATAATGCGAAATTATTGCTGAAAAGTGAAACTTGGATCGTATCGTGTCTTATAAATAGGTTATTTGGAAACTGAAGTGATGGTTTTTCAAACTTCAAATTCCATTGATTCCAATTAGATTTTGATTTAGTGTGACCAACTTCAAATTAGAGATCCTGCCCCACTCAGGCAAGAAAACTGACTAATCCTGCCAAAATCTAAAGCAAAAAAATGCCAAAATAATGCCAATATAATTTAAAAATTTAAAATAAATAGACACATTATTTTTTGGAGTTTTATGTAAAATAATTGATCTAAAAGCCTAAAAGTGAACTGAATTAAATTATACATTCATCATTCATGATCAAGAAGAAGATTCTTCTTGATCACTTTCTTTATACATCGCTTTTGTCATTTGTTTAATCATTTCTTTAGTTGGCTGGAATGAAACGCAGTCACCATATTCACTAATGCCCTATTTATTACATGTTTATCTATTCCGCGTTTTTGTTTTGATGAGGTTGCCATAGGCATTTTAAAATTCCTATTTACTTTTTTTTCCCTTCTCGATACTGCATCCTACTCTTTTTGTGGACTGTAGCGGCTATACTTCCAAATCAGTCAGCCTATATTGCTAATACTGCCAAATACTGCCGGTTTTCTAAAACGTCAAACAAATGTGCAAGAGAGTAAAATAAAGGGCTAAACCTGCCAAAAAGGCAGGATCCTGCCACATATGGTCACACATTTGATTTCGATTGACGTCAACTTGACATGACTTACTTTTTAAAACGGCAAACGTACCACTGCGCTGAGGCGCTTCCGTCATACTCGACTACGAAAGTACGAAACGCCTAAATTGAAAGAGCCCAAAAACTTGCTATATTATATACCTTACATAAGTTTTAAACTCAAAAATGGATCTAAAAAAATCCAAAGAAATCGGACTTGAGGGCTTTATTCCCAATGTAATCAATACTATTTGACAATACTTCCATACTATTTCGGACAACACTATTATTTAATATTAAACTAGCAACATTATCCAGTATCACTATCATTCTCATTCATTCATCACTTCATTCAGTAATCAGCCATTGAAAGTTGTTGATACTGGATTTGATTGTTCGATCTTTGAGGTACATTGTATTAGAATTTAGTTGTTAAAATAATCCAGTAATAATCTTGTAATCTGTAGTATAATATTACGATACATCACCTGGACGTCTTTCGCTACACTGTAAGGATGAAAATGTTACCGTAAACATACATGTGAAGATATGATCCTTACCAATACAGTGTAATTCAAAACTTATTTATCTAGTTACTGAATATATTTATTCGTCTTCATGTTGACTTTGTGCCACAATTATTTTCGAGTTACTAGCAACAATAAAAACAATAAAGATGTGCCCCAGCGCTTCAACAAGAGGAAGTTTGCGTTCGGCGTTTTCATTCTGTTATTGGTCGTTGTATTATGGGTGGTATCATCTGAGATGACAAAAGTAAGACTTACATTCCATTATCAATGTATTCTAGACGTTTGCGTGCGTTGAAAGTTTTCATACATGTATTGTTTTTGTTTACAGTATTTGTACATAGAGAAACATATTGAGAGACCATTTCTGGTGACCTATGTGAGGAGTTCACTGCTATTTATTTACCTTTTAGTACTATGTTTTACGCCTCCAACAAGGGATCCTTGTCAACCTGCTGATTACACAGTAAGTTTATCATTAAAACCTTCAGAACGCAGGTTCCATCATTTTTAGTGAAGCGGCTGCATTCTCAATATTATCTTCTTTTACTTAATTGAGAACCTGATATAATTTCCGCATCTTTTGATAACACACTTCTTTTTGAATAGATATTCATAACAGTGACTTGTGCTCAACTCAATAGATAGATCCACTGACTGAAATTGTATTTTGAAACTTTTCAAAATTCATAAGAATACAATCAAATCATATATTTTCCAGCAATTACTAGAACAAACAGGAGAAACAGATGATGAAAGTTATTTCAATGAATCCTCAAACAGTTTGGTGAGTATTTTATTTTAAAATAAACAAATAACAATTATAAACAATATATTGGTACATCCTTTCCATCATAATTATTAATCCAGGATGTATTTTTAAACCTTAGCAATATTAAACTAGTTAATTAACCTTGAGCTGGTTATTATTGTTAATTTAAACCTTGATATTTACAGTCATATTTGTTTTTCTATAGTCATGTAGTTTTTCAAGCCAGTGTTGGTTTTATTTAGTTTATGCATGCCTTTGTCAGCACAGTCCACACAGACTGACCTTTACCATTCAACAAAGAAGTATCTGTTTTATGTCCTTGACTGAAATACTGGAAAATATACCTTCAAGGGTAAAATGTTTTATTAAAACAACCTTTTTGTATTGTTTTAGGTTCAAAATCAGGTAAATAATCATCATATTCAATATTGCTTGGGATAAAAAATACAACCTGTATACACCATGAATTTTTAAAGGCTTTGAAATATTCTATGGATAAAATACACAAAAAACTTTTGCTTTACAACTTTTTGAAAAAAGTATATTTAATGAAATGGGTGAAAGGTAATAATAGTAATTTTCAGAAGTCTTGAAGCAAAAGTCATTAATTGTGATATCTTTATCCAAATTAGTTTCTTAGCCTTTAAGAGACATGGCATACAGAAAGAGTGAATTTTATTGCTTGATAATATTTTAGGGAGACTCAACCTTTGTGCCTGTCCGGGCTGGGGAGACAACAGACAGTGATGATGCCGCTCCAAGGGCTGTTCGGTTTAATAAAGTAGCTGAGGTAAATATTAAAATACTCTGTTTATAATAGTCATTGACTGAACCACACTTGTAGAAGATTGCATGAATTCTTGTTTAATTCTTAACACACAACATAACTTTATGTCACCTTATTATGGGTTTGTGATAACAGCCAATGTTGTAATCTAGGTATGTTTACAATACTAAAACTACAGAGGTCTGCCTGAGTTGGTAAACTGAAAGGCGTCTGACATAATCAAACCTGCAACAACCTCAACCACATAGTTTACAGACTAAAAAAGACAAATGGCGACTTAACCTTTCAACGACCAAGCGACAGCCGGCTGTCGCGGTGCTGTTGTGTCCCGAATCACGTGTGTTCGGAAGTTTAAAAATTATGAGAATAAAAAATAGGTTCACATTGTTAATTTATCTTAGCCTCAGTGATACGAAGACTTGGGCGAGTTGCTTACACAGCCCACATGCTATAATCCTTAACAGTGACACTGAACTCCTGTCCCCAGGTGCGCGTGATGTCGGCGGCGATGGCGAGCGAGGCGCTGCTGGCGCGGCTGTCGTGGGCGGCGTCCGTGCGCGCCACCGAGCACGCACAGCGCCGCGCCGCCGCCGCCGCTACGCGCAGACATCTGCGGCTTGCGCTGCTCTTCTGTGTACCTGTGAGTTCTTACAGTTTTAAATAGGTATTTAGTAATACGTACAGAAAGTAGATCTTCCCTTATAGTTTACAGGGAAACCTGCAAAAGGCAGAGTATATTAAAATAACATGGTAAAATATTGTGCAAACAAACACATCTCATTTACATTAGTAGGTATATGCAAGAATATGTTTTAGAACACCTTATCTTGAGCGTGTTGTTTGTATGTAATGTTAAATATTGTATAGTATTGTGCTAGGTGACCCAAAACCGGCTTATGCCACTAAAGCCCAAAAACACATTCAACTTTTAACACCAAGAACATATATTTCTAAACAAATTAAATCAATTTAGTGTTTAAAGTAGAATCATGTAGAACAATGGCTTTGGGGTTTAGCGGCATGAACCATACCACCACTTTCACCACTTTAAAATAACATCCCGTCTTCATAAGCTGGAATTAACACAAAATTCTCTACAGCTAATTTAATTTATTATAAGTGGTCATATTGTATTGTTTTAGTGGTTCATATCAAACTACCTGTATCGATTAAGCCTGTTGCATACATCGACTGGCTCGGCCACAATATATACGTCGACGGCGGGGGCGCTGGCGCTCTCGTTCGGTGCCATATTCGCACAGGTTCCCAACGACCGGTTCACACTCTCCAAGTGCATCGCTGTGCTACTCACCGCGGCTGGACTGGTAAGTGTGGTCTGGGCTTTATGGCCCTACAAACAGATAGTGTCATAACTTTAGTTAGTGGAAAGTATGTCGATACTTAGAAAACTTGTCAAATATTAAAACCCAGCTCTGTGGTCTGTCAGCAGGCCAGGCCCAAACGAAACCGGCTCATAACACCCTGTTTGTTTTTGGGTGTGTTATGATTTTGTCAGAATTCAAAGATGGCGTTGTATTGAAATACAAATCATCATTAACAACACATTCTAATAACTGTTAAAACACAACTTTTGTTTGCCAACATTGTAAGATAATTTGACAAACATTTGTTTATGTTTTCAGGTGGTTTTGGGCATATCAGAAAGTCACCAAACGAATTGGATAGCAGTGTTGGCCGCGCTTGGCTCGGCGTTATGTTACGCAGTACATTTACTTTTATTTAGACAAGCTTTAAGAAGTGGTGACGATATCAATTCTTCGTTACTTGTTGGTAAGTTAATAATAGATTCTTCCGAAAACCACACAAAATTTTTGAGTAAATGTAATATGTAATATTTTGATTTGTTTTTAAAATGTAATTGAAAGTAAAAATATGTTAATTCAATTCAAATATTTATCAATCATCATGTTAGTAAATCAGTTGTCTAATAAACCGTATGGGAGCTTTCAACGAAAATGCTGCCTTAAACCTTTGAGATATAATAAAATAATGCCTAAGGCATTAAGTCCGCCCTTCTACGCTAGTGCATGAAGTTTAAATAAATAAATAAAATAATGTATGGTGGAATTGTGTGTGTATGTCTACAGAAATCTCCGCGGTGGCATATGTCTATCTCTTAAGGTTAACACACTATATCCATTTTACTACTTTTAAAAATTGGTATTCATGAAGCGTTTATTGGAAAGCTATTTACATATTTACGGCAAAAATTCTTATCAAAATAAATTATTTAGTGTTCAAGGCTAAAGTATGTCAGTATCTGTAAATTACTTTTTGAATCATTGAAACCGGACGTACAATTTGAAAGTTATCATAAAACGATAAATCGACTTTTATTTTGTTTAGGTAAAAAATTACACTTTTACAAGTCATTTTTTCTTATTTTAATTGAACGATTTAGCCGGTGTTTCCTAGCTGGACTGCTCTGAGAAGAAACATCCGAAAGAAACTCAGAAGTCAAAGTCTCTTTGAAATCCATACAATATTGTATTGGTCAAATTATGCGAGGACAATGAAGGTAAACTTAATGAGAGAAGCACACAGATTTGAGTGGACCTGTCCAAACAGTGCAAGCATTTGTCAAAAGTCGTTTAGCTCAACTAAAAAAACGTAAGGAGCCCAACGTCTTCACGAACAATACCAAAGTAAGGACATTCGGGTAGGCCGCATTAAGTACTCAAACCTTATAAAACATTATAAAACATACTAGTAATCTAACAACGCACATAGTCCTCACACTTACAATAAATATGGTGTAAAAAATAATATAGTTAGGAAAGTACATAAATAATAATTTAGGTTGAATAATTCTCAATATTTAACCCACACCATAGCTCTCGCAAGTTTCGCTCTTCAGTCGATCCCTGTTCCCCTTGGTCAAGCCATCACGCGTTAATGACGGGACCGATTTCGCAAATTCTTTTTTTGTTGTGTTTGTAATAGTCAGGAGAAGGTTCCTCTGAAATTGGGGCAGGGAAGATAGGCAGAGTAGGGAACTAAGGTAGAGCTTTTTTGATAATTTATAAGGCAGAACAACGTTTGCCGGGTTAGCTAGTATACATTAAAATCAACAATTTATTATTATTACTTACTTAACCCTGATTTAGTATAAATTTAAAATAATCATAGTTATATATCTAAAAAATGACCCACAGAAATTTCGCTGGTTACAAGTTATTTTTCCTTCTAACTAGTGTATTTCAACCCTTCAAAAATTTCACAAGTGTTTTTACCTATAGTGTTTCTCCAGCCATAAAAAAACACAAGTGTCTAAAATAATGTGGTACTAGTGATAATAAAATTCAATACTAGTTCCATTATTTACAAGCTCTTTTAAAATGGATACAGATATTTATTTATTGATGTTTAATTGGCAAGGTCTGGTGGGCTGCGCGTGTGGCTGCCTGACGTGGGTGGTAGGCGGCGTATTAGCGGCCTCAGGGGTCGAGCGAGCTGAATTGCCGCCGCCGAGACAGTGGAGCTGGCTGCTGCTGGACGCGGCGCTCGGCCCGCTGCTCATCGACTCGCTGTGGCTCTGGTAACGCACACTACACAGTATAACAGACACACACATGTATAACTTTCGCACATATGTATTCACATAATTATAATTATTAAAACATCTACTTAACTTTCCAAATTAGTAAAGCCTAAAAATATGTCACCCATATCGTTTTTTTAACGAAAGTCAATTTGAATTTCGCGAGCTGAAACTTAAAAAAATCACCAACCGATTTGTCATCGGTAGTAATGTGACCCTGCCAGGGTTGCGGAATAGTTCTAATAGTTACCGCGGCGCCGGAGCATAAAGGGCAACCAAAGGAAGGAAAACAATCTCAACTCTCTTTGAGCGTACTTATGGCACATTTTTCCTCGCTGCAAACAGCTGGTAGTATTGTTATGATTTTGTAGGCTATTATAGCGTAGGTATTTTCGTTTTTGTATTGGAGTGATGTATCTGTTACGTAGTAACTATTTAGTAATCTGTGGTTTTAGTCAGTGACTTTTCCCGTCCCACCCTGTGCGGGAGAAGTCACTTGATGATTTCCATTCCCTAAAAAAAGTATTGACCTACTTAAACTGGTACTGTTAAATATTCAGTGAATTGATAAGCAAGTGTTCTTGTCAGGGGTAGATCGCTAACATCTCCGCAAGCCGCCAGCAGCATCCTCGGGCTGGCGGTGCCGCTGTCGCTGTGCGTGGAGGCGTGGCGCGGCGCGGGCGGCGCGTGGCGCGGGCTGGCGGCGGCGCTGGCGGGCGCGGGCTGGGCCGCCGCCGCCGCGCAGCTGCCCCGGGACTTCGCGCTCTTCACCAAACTCACTGACCGCCTGCGAGCCGCTGACGGATTCACGTGAGTGTTTATCTGATATCCCAAAAACCTACTAATCCTACTCTTCCTACTTAATATTATATATAAATAATAAATATCCTGGGACATTTTACACACGGCCATCTGATCCCAAGCTAAGCAGAGCTTGTGTTATGGTAATCAGACAACTGATATACATACTTATATAATTTTAAATACATACATATTATAGATAAATAACACCTCATCACACAAAGTTTGTCCTGGGTGGGAATCGAACCCACGACCTCTGGCTTAGCAGTCAGGGTCGCTGACCACTAGACCAACAGGCCTGTCAAAATTCAAATCAAATCAAATCGTCAAATGTGAAATTTGTATTTGATTGTCTGTGTGTGTATGTGTAAACGTTTGTCTTTCACGCAAAAACTGCTGAACGGATTTTAATGTAACTTTACTGTAATATGGCTTACTAGCTTTTGCCCGCGGCTTCGCCCGCGTGGATGTCAGTTATGTCGCGTTCTCAAGAGAATTCTTCAAAAGTTCGGGATAAAAACTATCCTATGTTCTTTTCTCAAGGTCAACTCTATCTCTGTGCCAAATTTCATTAAAATCGGTTCAGTGGTTTAGACGTGAAAGCGTAACAGACATACAGAGTTACTTTCGCATTTATAATATTAGTATGGATGTACATCAGAATAAACAGAAGCTACATATCATCACGCTATGACTTGAGGGAGCGGAGCAGTAACCAAAAATCTAACAAAACACGGGTGAAGCCGTGGACGACAGCTAGTATCTAATATGTGTATCGTCATAACTTATAGGTCTTATGTTTACACACTTCAGTTCGTTATTTAACTAACTGACCCCAACAAACGTCGTCCTGTCATAAACCGGTTCAATCGCTCTGGAGTTATAAATATGTTATAAATGTTTACATGCATCAATTATATATAACTTTGTTTTATATGAATTTTGTTTTATTTCAATAACATGGCTATTTTTTTTTAAACAGGGTGATAAGAAACCTTCCCGACCTGGACGAGCAGTCCGAGGCGCTGATGTCGTCGGACGAGCCCACGTAGCGCTACACCCGCGACTCCTGCCACGAGAGGAACCACTTCAAAGTCTGAGCCGCCCCCGATTACCTTCGCACCGCGGCTGTTACTTCACCACAAGTAGTCATAAGTATAGTCTATCCGCTCAAATAGTGAAACTACAGCACACAATGTAATAGAAATATTTGAGACGTAAGCGTATTTATCAGTAATCAGATGCATATTCTCATAGGCTAGCAAATATTGAATGGATGTGCGATTGCTACACGTCCAGTCAATAAACCAAACGATAAGTCTTGGGATTAGAGACGGAGCCAAGTCAATCATTATGTAAAATGAAATGGAGTACATATTTATGTGAGTCGGCGCAGGGCAAAACTAGACATCGCAACCTCGCATGAATTATACGATGCCTAGAGACACATTAATCCATGGCATACGTTATATCTGAAGGTGTGTTTATCATGGGGACCATTAGCGTCCAATCATTCTGCTGATTGCCGTCCATCTTAACTATAACGAACTTATTTCCTCTAACTGTAGGCAGCGGAAACAGAGCTCTTGCAAGCTCTAGTAGCTCGTTTTTGTTTTCAAGCATTTCCGATGTTCTCCAAACAGAGCAGAATACACGAATACTCAATTCTTTTTGCTGGCAACATCGGTGATGCTTTGTTCGCCTACACCTCGTGGTAGCTTTCGCGACACTATTTCAGCGGATCGACGATAAACACGAGTCTTCGACTCTCGTAACTTCATCCATTCCGTTTAGTTTACCCAGTTTATTTTAAGTGCATCACGTCTTATGAAACCCTCTGGCCCCGTGGCCCTGGAGAGCCTGTGATCTAGATCAATTATATATTTAGATTTTCAGAGCTTGAATTACCATAAATAGTATTGTAGTACGCAAAATGATTATGCCAGTTTGAGTTATGATATTCTGGCACCGCATATTTTGTAACGTGTTTTTATGTGTAGCTAGTCGGGTGTCAACTTATATAATAAACGCACCCTGAAGTATTTGTGTGGTCACACCTTATTTCGCCTAGTCTAATTTATATTATGAATAATTAATAGTAGAAAACTATTAGGTGTGTTAACCATTGACTTTTGTAAAATTTCCTTATTCTAAATTTGAAAATTATGTGTTAAAGTTAAGATAATAAAAATAATCAGTGTAATAAATATCATATTTGTATAAAAGATCTTGAAGTTATAAAGTCTACACAAAAGATGTTGTAAATTGTATATTAAAATTACCAATAGCAAAGCTTTGTGTGTTTAAATTCTTGTTCATCTGAAAACTATGAATACTGTTTGAAGTAAACTATTAGATAAGTCTTCACCTGTACCTATTGAGTCCATATAATTCCTACAAAGTAACTAATAAGTGATATCTTTTATTTATTCACTAGCTGTGCCTTTGATCTCTATGTTTACTAGGGGTAAAATCAATTAAGGCTTTATTCACTGAAAAATTGGTTAAAACTTATATATTTGTAGTACTTAACTCTTTTGGTATGTAGTGATTATCATTTTATATTTGCATTTATATGACGAACAATTTATTTAATGAAATTAAAATATTTGTTGTTAGTGTTTTGTGCTGTTAAAACATAATTTTGTCCTGTTGTTTTTACTTGTTTCAAAAGGTTTCGTATTTTTCTTGTTGATTTACCTTCCTTTTATTAAAAAGACCATTATTCGAAGTTGACTAGTTCATTTTGTAGAGATTTTTTGTAAGTTTCTACAATCATTTTGACTGTATAACTATTATTGGAAATTTGTAAATATATAATACTGCAGTTTGTAATTATAATGTATACTATCTACCTGTTGTATATTGTGTTCTAATTATAATTGACACAGTATTATGTAAGTGAATTATTTTGTGTTATGAAAGTAGTAGCAATAGATTTTATATACATATTACAATAAGTTTTATTTAAAGAAAACTTAATACTACCACCCACAATTCACCTAGTTCTTCTGCTTTAAGACGTTTAGCCAATTGAAATGCATCGCGTATTCGCGTTCGTCGCATTTCAATAATCTATTTCCGCACTATTTTTCTTGATCATTATCCATGTCTCCTGTCCGTAGTTTTCAACATGTGAGACAAAGAGTATATTATTATAATCACTACGTTTAATGTGAGAGATTCCCTAATGGTTCGTGTATGACTCCCGAGCGATTTTCTAGATAAGAGGTAAAAGATTTTTCAACCCAAATCTGGTGGCACGGCCGTGCTCCCGCCAAGTCGACCAAAAGAGTAGCACGGGAGTACCATTTCTCGAAGCGTTTAGGGCTATTTTTGAACCCCTTTAACTTCGTTGTGGATTAAACTTCAATTCACAAAGAATGAAAATTCAGTTCACCAAGCAGGCATTGCATAAACATGGTATATTTCAAAGGACATCTTTTACTTTCCTTTGGACCGTAAAGAGAGTGATGTCCTTTCATTCAATTTGAACCAGTAGTTCAACGGCCGGTTTCACAACCTCGAAATAGTCTTACTATGTTTTTACGGTAGGAGTTGCGACCGACACTGGCTGGCACGGGCAAGTTTTTTTACAGTTTATTATATTTCTAAGGCCCGAGTCACACCACAGCACTTTCAGTGTCAAATAATTTTAAACTTTAACAACATACCTTAAAAGACTAGTATCGCTTGAAAAGGTCGCGAGGCTGCCAGCGGCCGTCAGCAGCCGCCCGCGGCGCCGCGAGCGGCCGCGCGCCTCTTGTTTCTATCGACGCTGGCGGCCTCGCGGCGCCGCGTTCGGCCGCTGCCATTCCGGTGTGACTCGGGCCTAAGGCAGAGATTTTGGGGAACATTATAAAATTACACTGGCAACCACGGGAGTAGGAAATAACAAATGGGCTAAATAGACTTGTTACCTGACTTTGTATAAAAAAAAAGTGACAGAACAGACCTATAGAATATAGATGACAGTAACCATACATAACCTCACTTTTAAATGTCAAAATAAAGCGTGAGTGTTACTTCAAAAATCCAAAAAATAAATTAGTAAAAGAAAATTAAATGAAACTACTATGATTTCTGCTACCCGGTTATTTGTGGGAAATCTTCCTGAACACACTGAACAAAATGATCTACATTCAGCTTTTTCAATTTTTGGTGAAATAACAAACTTGGACCTAAAATCGAAAACTGGAAATGAAAATGAAAATAAAAAGTTCGCTTTCGTATCACTCTCTGCCGATAACGTGAATGTCGAAGCATGTAAGTGGAAATTTTTGAAATCCAGAATCCGCAATCCATGTTCATAACATAAACACCACCTAACCTTTTTATAATGGAGCTTGATCCTCTCCACTACTTCAGAATATTCAGCACATTAGTTATGAACTAATAATGATGATAATGTTTGCTTGCTTGCTGTGCATATTCTAGCTGTCCTCATGTCATGCTTTGAAATTTCACTTTTCAAGCCCTTACAAGGTGGTTAATCATTTATTAATTTGTTGTTGTTTTAGGTATCAAACATTTTGCCAATGAAGATTTTAATGGCAATAGGCTGTACGTAACTAGAGCTAGAGAAAGCTTCTTAGAACGGTTGCAAAGGGAAAGAGAACTGGCACAGTTAAAAGAAGCTGAAAAGGTAATATATTCAAATATCTTCCTTTATTTACTTTTTCCTATGTTTTCCTTTTAAGAGAATGTGTGCAATCTCCTAGATATGACTCTAGCGAGTCATGTTTATGAGATTGCATCCCTTACCAAATTTACCCGACCCTGATGTCCTCAGATGTAACTTAATTGCCTGAGCTATAAAAATGTTATAAAGATGAGTAACTATTTATTATTTTCCAGAATGAAAAAGAAGCAGTAACTAAGAAACACATCCCATCTTTAAAATTAAGTGATAAGCTGAATCCAAGGAAAAGGAAAATTGACCCGAAGCATGCTGCCCATGATGCTGACCATGAACGCAAAACAAAAATACAATTCAGAGAAGAAACAAAACCCCCTCTTAGAGTTAACAAACAGAATGCTGAAAGACTTAATAATTCTCATGATGAAGTAGATAAAAAGAAAAATGACGCAGAAAACAAAAGATTAGAGTCTATGAGAAAGAAAAGACAGGAATATAAAGAAAAGAAAAGCATAATAAAATCAGGTTTAACTGGTGTTGTAAGTATTCTTATTTTAAAAATCATTAAATATTTTGACTAATTACAATATCTAGTATAATATGCTAAGACAATGAAGCATATAGGTTTACTTATTAAATTTTATTTATATGACAAATTGTTTCAGGATCAAGCCCAAAATAAAAAGATAATATTCTCAGATTTTGAGGATGATGTACCAAAAAGAACAATCAATAATAATAAAACAAAAATGCAAACTTCTCATAAAAATCTGTTTGATGATGATGCTGATGAATCTGGTGATGAAGTTAACTTTAAAGTTAAAAAACAATATGAAGGTGCAAAAGGCCAGAAGGTAAACACCTACTATGACTTTAATGTAACTGTTAAAAATATTTATGTCTAGTATGTTGTATAGAATAATATGTAAGATTTAAACATTAGGTTTTAGATTTGCAATCAAGATACAAATCTGATAAACGTTTCACCTTAGATGAAAGGTTCATTGATGAAGAAGAGGAAACAAATCAAGAGCAAAGTTACAATGATGAAGAAGTAGAACTAGGTACTGCAGATGAAAAGGCTAAACAAATGAATATACTACAAGATGTGCTTGGAGTTACTATCAAACAAAAGTATACAGAAACAGATAGCAAGAAAAGCAAGTAAGTGAAACAGCACATTGTTAAATAAGCATGTTTGTTTGTTATGCAAACCTAATTTTTTTTTTAATTTTGCAGACCCAGTCTAGGGATGCTAAGATTTGATCCTCTGCAGCCTGATCATGCAAAGTTTTTAGCACCAGTTGAAACTAAACCAGAACCAACTAAGAAATCAAAAAAGAAAACTAAAGAAAAGTCAGAAGATGTAAAAGAAGTACAACCAGAGCATGAAGGGCCAAAAGTTGAAGTTTCAAAAGAACAGTTTTATAAAGTCAGTGATGCATTGAAGGAAGCCATTGCACAACCAAGTACCTTTAGTTTAAGAAGCTTGTTCGGGAACAACGAAAATTATGATAATGGTATGTAGTTACTTTTGGAAACAATTTCAGGGACGTTATCAAACTTAGTTTCTAGATAATAAAAAAAAAATGTTTTACTAAGTAATAGCACTTTATTGCAGGTCCCCAAGAACAAGAAGTTGACTACATACCACTAGAAGCACCAAAAGCAAAGAAAGTTAAAAATCCTCTAGATATTAAAGAAAAAAATCCATTTGTTTATGATTCATCTGACTCAGAAACTGAAGAAACAGAGTCTAAAGTCGATAAAGTTGAGGTATTACCAACACCTGCCACTGAAACTAAAGCTGTGTGGAAAGAAAACTTGTTCTTCTCAGAGTTTGACCTACGTCTAAAAGGTACAAAATAATGATAAATAATACTTATATTTTTTTTCTGTGATATTCTTTGTATTCTTAATGACTTTAACATTTTGTCATCTGATTATTTTATGATTCATTTTCAGAGGGCTTAGCTTTCTTTGGTAAAGCGCAGGAAACTGAAGTACAGAAAGAAAGGAGGGATTTGAAATCATTGATGAAGAAACGAATTTATAACAAGGATAGAAAGAATCAAATGTTCAAAAAGAAAATAGGGGGCAAAAAGAAATCAATGAAAAAACCTTATAAAAATAAAAGTTAATTGAAATATTTTGAAAAATTGTTTCAATAGTATTAGAAGTCATATTATTATTATTATACTTTTTAAGATAAATCTGTAAACCAGCAAAGACCCAGTAGGCGGTAGGTTGATACCACAGAGTACATTATACTATGATACATGTAAGCCTGCCTAGAAAGTAGATGCAGTTAAGAGCACAATAATAAGTTTGACACTTGCCGTGCACTTCCTCCACCCTTTCAATAATAACAGTAAGCTATTGGCTCCAGGGGGCGGACAGTCGCTACCTTCCTCTCCCCTCCTGGTGACTCCCTTGAGCCACAACTTTTGCATTACTCATAAAGATAAAACCAATACCTATAATTGTTGAAATGCAACTGCAGGAAAGGTAGCTATTGTACACTGGGTAAAATTTAAAAATAAATAACATATTTGGCTAAGTAAACATTTTATTCAAACTAGAAATATTTTACATATTAACGTTTCTTCCATGTAGGCTTCTTTCTGGCACCAGGTTGACCAGGCTTCTTACGTTCACGTCTCCTAAAATCTCTGGTAAGTAAGCCTGCTACTTGCATCTTTTGTAATGTTTCTGCATCTACAAAACTGCGTAGACCCCAAGCAATGCCCCACCTTATAGCTCCTGATTGTCCAGAAGGGCCTCCTCCTTCAATGTTACATTCAACATCAACACGGTCTTGCATTCCAGTGAATATCAATGGGAACATGACTTGTTCTCTTGATTGAACATCATCAAAGTATGTCAAGTCTTTACCATTGATTGTTATCTTACCAGTCCCAGGAGCCCTAATTGTGACGTCACCTCTTGCTTTCTTCCTCAAACATTCATATGTTGTAATAAAAGATCTTCCTTCTGCATCATAACTGGGTTTGGGAATTTCTAGGGCGAATTTTTGAGAAGTAAGGGGTTTCCTATACTTCTCAATGAATTCCTTTGCTCTATAAGCATGTGGCAATGAAGCCAGTCTCTCCATGACTAATTTGAAGTTATTGTATTCTAAATCGGTTATAGTTTCCACTAATACTTGCTCAAGTTGTTCCTTAGTCAACCAAACACTAGTACTTAGGTTTAGACTTCCATTGGGATCAGGTGTAGCTTTCTTCCTCATTATTTTATCTTGAAAACTGTACAGTTGTTGAATATTCTCAGCAGCATCATGCATTAGCTTGAAGAAACTTGGCTTCCCAGTGTAGAACAAGAAATGATGAGGTCTGCCTGCTTCATCGAATTCAGCTGCTTTTCGTGCGGGGAATACTTCTTCTGGTGGTTTCATAAGAGGTCGTGCAGCTGGGTCGTAAATACCACTAGGAAACAAATATTCTATAGCACGGTCGACATCTTTTTGCGTAAAAGTTTCCGGATCTTCACCCATCATATTAGCGAGATGTCGCTTGCCGATATTATATTCGAACTGCTGTCGTTTCATGAACTCGTCGTGTTCTTGAGACCTTTCCAAGTAGGCTTTCATCGCTTTACTGATCTTCTTCTTCTTGCTTAAAGTTTCCCAATCTGTTAGGTTGTTAAGGGCATTATCAGAGGTAGTAGTAACTTTTGTGCTGTAATTAAAAACATTGCACACAATCGGGTTTCTAATTTTAACACAAAGAGACTTTGTGTGAGGAAGAAGTTGTTTTATTATTACGAAAGACATTTTTGTACTAATTAAATACATTTAATATATTATCTACTCATCTTCCTTCTAATTCCAACTTATTTAGACAAAAGTCTTTGTATTTCTTTTAATAAACAGACCTAACCCGCAAAACGAAATATACAACATTTATAACCTAAAAACATTTCAATTTTCAATGACAGGAGCCAGGAACAAAGAACAAATTACAATTGTCATTGTCAGATGTCAACACAACTTTTTTTTTTTTTTTTTTTTTTTTTTTTTCTCCCTGAAGGGAAGGCTATAGTCTTTCAACCATATTGCCTAGTCTTTCGTCTCAATATTTTCTTCCGTGATATATTTATGTAATATTGTCTTTCGTATTTATTTCTCATTTTTTTTTTCACTTTTTTAGTATTTTAATTTTATTTTTTATCGTCTTTCGTTATAAGTCCATTCATTGTAATTATTCATATCCGTTTTTATCATTAGTTTTTGTCAAATCCAAGTGAGTGTCATTGTCAATGTCAAGTCAAACATGACTTGAACAAACATGTCAAATTTATTTATAGCTTAGCTAGGTATTTCCTATTTTCTAGGGATGCCCAAAAAAGTCTGTTGTATCGATATATCGCATCGTAACCATATCGCATGCGTTTGTATCGATACGCGATATTATCGTATCCCTTTGTATCGATATATCGCATAGTAACCGTATCGCTTGGGTATTTTGATTAGGTAGGTTATTTCGTAGGTAAAACATTATTATAACCCTAAATATATCATTAACATTAAAGAAAGACATACCTTTCTTTCATTTTTACAATGTATTGTAAGTTATAAAAGAAAATTATTTAAAATATATATGAATGGTGCATAATGGTGGTGTGTATTCATTTTTAACAATCACAGTTGCCACTTATTGGCACTTACACTGCGGAAAAACAATAATTTTGACAATCGCTGTGGATTTATTCCGTTACGAATATCTAAAAGTGTGGATCCGGCTAAAGAAAACAGACGTTCAGTTTGATGCGATACGTTAATGCGATATTTTTTTGGAATACGATATATCGAGACATATCGTATGGCCAAAATATCGCATTAAATATCGATATATCGTATAGCGCTGTATCGATATTTCGATATATCGCATCGCATTGGGCATCCCTATTCGAATCAGCAAAGCATAAAATTAAAAAACAACCCCGTGTGTCTATGGCCGGTGCGTGCGCGTCAAACAAATTCAAACAAAATGGATGAATAAACCGTTAAAGCAATAACATTTGTTTTAATTGTTTTTTCGTAAACGATGAAGTGTTGTGAATAGTGATTGAGAATACTTTACATTTTAAAGACGGAGATCAAAATGACGGATAGTGAAAGTGACACTTCTAACAATGTTTTTACCTTCCAGAACAACACCGTAAGTACAGCGTAGTTTAAATTATATTTTGCTTATCTATACTAATATTAGAAAGAGGTAAAATTTGTAAATTTGTAAGTTTGTAAGTTTGTATGTTTGTAAGTTTGTATGTTTGGGGTAATCTCTGGAAATAATGAACCAATTCCAAAAATTTCTTCACTGGCAGAAAGCTACATTATTCCTGAGTGCTATAGGCTATAAATTATTTTTATAACATGTATATTACCCAGGCTATCGCAACTTTTGTCTAGCAAGTCGGAAAAAAATACCTCATAAAACAGAATTATTTGCGTGCGCTGCCTAAACAGTTGCTTAAAATTAAAAACAATGTATGGCAACTTGGTTTGTCTTAATTATTTCTACAAAAAAGTCCGCGATACCATATCTCTATCTTTTATATTTTATCTTTTATACTTCTTTTATTGCATTAAAAAAATGATTTTTCGGCATACATACGTTTGGTTGATTATTTAAGCAACAAAATATTGATTCTTATGACAATAAATTATTTCAGTATCACAAGGACATCATACAGATAAGATTTGCCATTTACAGTATGTCAATTGGTCATAAAGTTCCGGAGATAATATAAAATTACTAAAACGCAAAATGCCCCTAGCGTAATTTTCATTGTGCGGAAGTCATTTATAATTTAAAAAAATACCTTTGAAGATATTCACAGTTTTAAAATTACTCCGCAGCAAGCAATATAAATGATAGTATGTAATAGAAACTGCTTTTTAGCGAAAAAAGGCCGCCTATTGTACTCTTGCATATTTGTTTGTATTGTCCTTTACTGTTTTTGTCCTATTGGTGTACAATAAAGAATACTGGCCGATGGCTTTGGAAGATATTCGTAGCTTATACATCAGAATAACACATCTGGGCGTCATAAAGGCGCGTGTAAGAGGTTACGGGTTCGAATCCGGGCAAGTATCAATGTGACTTTTTCAATTCATATGTACTTTCTATAGTTTATCTTGGACATCACTGACATCCCGTGCCTCGGAAAGCATGTTAAGCCCCGGTTGTCATTCGTAGAACTTTGACGCTAGGGGTATTCAGAAGCCAGAAAGTCTAACCAGTCGAACCAAAGGGTATAGTCGCCCAGTTACTGGGTTGTGGAGGTCTGATAGGCAGACGCTTCACGTAAAACACCGGTATCCAGCTGAATCCGGTTCGGCTGTAAGCCGACCCCAACATAGTTGGGAAAAGGCTAGGGAGATGATGATCCTCCTCACTGCACACGGACATTTCGGGAGGTTCCTATGTCGGATTCGGGCGGAAGTGACGCCTGCGTGACAAGGTGTAGCATACGGTGGATGTAGGCCCCGCTTGGGCGAACCACCACCGTGTCGTTGCAGAGGCGATCGGCGCTGGTTCAGGCCATGCTTCGGGGCGAGACTGAATAGGAAGCCGTCGCCTCCTGCGAAGCAGACACGTTGGAGACGAAAGCGGTGGGGTGCGTGAGGCAGCGTCAAGCTTCACGCCCCGGACAGAGACCCAGGCTTAGTTGTCGAGAGTCACAAGATGATGGCCACTGGAGGCGTGGGCCTGCGGAAGGCGAGCAGTAGGTAGCTCGCCGCCCGACTAGGACCAGGGACCTAATTCTCAGTTTATGTGATATAATATCAAATTCGATAAGATATCGAGAGTCTTATATCAATCAAAAATATCACAAAATTCAATGACAAATGAATGAAATGGTAGGATAATTATCTCACTCGATAAACTGAGAATACCGATTTATCCAAATAACTCGATATCCGCCATTTTAATTTGATAAATATCGATTTCGATATTTATCTAACGCACGAGAATTGGGCTCCTGACCCGTGTCGACGGCGTGTCGATGCTTCTAATAGTTACCGCGACCCCGGAATATATAAGGGTAACCGAAGGGACATTATTGGATTTTAGTCAGTAAAAGTCTGACCCTCCTTCCCTCTTCAGGGGCAGGAGAAGTCATTTGATGATTTCCTATCCATAAAAAAAAACGCCATTGGATATGTTTTAGATGCTTTTACCATGGTCAATGTAGCTCTTTCACGCTTATACAACCCCAAAAATCATTTTGTGTACGCTCAAGATAGTTCCACAGTTAATCCGTACTAATATTATAAATGCGAAAGTAACTCTGCCAGTCTGTCTGTCTGTCTGTCTTTTCTTCACGCCTAAACTACTAAACCAATTTTGAATAAAATTTAGTACAGACATAGTCTGGGACCCGTGAACGGACATAGGATAGTTTTCATCCCGGAAATCCCCCGGAAACGGGAACTATTATTCCACGCGGACGAAGTCGCGGGCAAAAGCTAGTTATTCATCAATAAATACACATACCAATTTTTAAGCTTTCAGAGAAAAAACATATGGTTTCACACCACTGTAAGATATCTTACACTGCAATATTTTCAAAGAAAGTATTTTGTTAATCTAACGCGGTTATATTTATCTTCCAGACTGTCAATGCGAAAGGCCCCAACACCAATATAACAAATTTTAGTTTTCGAAACCCAATGACATCAACAATGTATTTGTCGCGAAACTTTGAGCGGCCAAGATATGCAGAGTCTGCTTACGACCAGAGGAGTATGTATTCTAGACGAGAAACTTCGCCTATGTCAATACATAGCGCCTGTGATATACGACAACGAAATTTCCAGCAATATGCTGATATGAGCACTCGGCGATCAGTGTTCAATGGAAGAAGTGGCTCACCAATGTCAATGAGGAGTATAGGTAAGTTGATTCACGATACAAGTCATAAAATTGTTAAAATAAATAATGATAGGTATTTATTAACAAAAAGTATACAATATAGGTAATGATGGTTTCTAATAGGAACAGTACAGTTTCTGTAATTTTGGTAGAGTCTCCTATTGTTGATTATAGTCCTCAGTTCTTCTTTACAGCAGACATAACATTAATGTTAACCTTTCAACAACCAACCGACCGCCAGCTATCGGGCTGCTATTGTCTTCTATTGTGCCTCAAATCACATTGAAAGATTAAATATTAAAATTATCCAATAATAATTTCAGATTCATCAGCAAGTGTAAGTGCAGCAGACATAGCTTATGCTTTCAAAAATGTAAAGTTTAACAGAAATGATTTGAAAGTCATCAGAGATGCATACCAAAAATTATTGAAAAAGAGAGTTCGGAAAAGAATTGAAAAGAGAAGAAACATGAGACTGTTACTTAGAGGCAGTAGGAGATCTGGTGATGACTCTGGAGATCAAGGAAGTGACTCCTCTGTAAGCAGTGATGACTGTAGGTCAGTTAAGACCACCTACAAGGAAAACATGTCCAGTAGCAGATCAGCTAGAATGGATTTGACCGATTTTCGAAGTTATAGAGACCGTAACATGCTTAAAGATAATTCAGATAATTACGGTCAAAATGTTTTTAAAAATAAGTTCTCTGTTGGTTCCAGTAGTGTAATAAAACCCCCACAACATTTTAATAACACTGGGATTTCAAATAAACTCAATTCCATGCCAACTCAAAGGGATAGATTTAGAACTGGTTTTTTACTGCCATCTCAAAGATTCAACAGATCAGTTGCTGAATCAGTTATTATGGAAAACACTAAGAAACCTCACAAAAGTATGGGACACAATCAATTAAATGGTGTAAGAAATCATACCCAAATTGACCACAACAAAAACCATTGTGCAAGTGGTAGTGAAGAAAAAATATTCTCTGAAATTACTGCTAGAGAAACAAGTACTTTTAATATTGAATCTCAACGTAAAAGGCGCCTTAATGAGGATGAATCTAGTCTTCCAAAGAATAAGAAGAGCAGAACAACATCTCCAGCAAAAAATTCTCCCAAAAATAAGAAACCTCCACCAAAGTTGAAAAATTGCAATCCTCCTAACGTTGATTTATCAAATAGCTTCCAATTTGCTAAGCCTTCATTACCTGTAAGAAAATCAAAGACAAAAGTACAAGAACAGCTTATTGCCAAATCTGCACAACCACTAACAGATTTTTTGGAATCCAGTCCTAAAAAAATACAAGAGAATGTACAAGTTTCGCAGCCAACAATTTTACAAGAAAAATCAAGTGACTCTCTCTCTCAAGTTGACCAATCAGAAATAACGCAAAATAGTGATGTATCTTCACGCCCCAGCTTCATTAAACGCAAGCTTTTTACACAAAAACTAGATGTTGTAGAAAAAGCTAATCTAAGCACTGATGCTACAAACAGTCCTCAGAGTAGTGTTTATTCATTACAAAAAGAAAAAAATAAAGCAAGGAAATTGGTCACAAATCAGTCTTGTCTAAATAGAGAAGTACATGAAGATAATAATCTGTTAGACTTGATACACAAAATAGTTCCACCTGACCGTATGAATATCACTAACCAAACCACTATAAACCAAACGAAAAGTGATGTAAATAATAAGAATAAAAAAGACAATCAAGATAAATGGGATGTGACATCTGTAATATCAATGTGTAATGAAGATGATGTCAGTGATACATACACTGATGAGGAAATATTTGAAGCAGATAATACCATAAAACCTACTGTTAAAAGTAAAGATGTCAATACCAAAGCAAATCCAATTGATAAAGTTGTTAACAAAGTTCTTATACCTAATCAAGATTGCAAAGTAATGGTGAAAAAGTTACAAAGCAATAATACTTTACAAAAACAAGTTGTAAACCAGAACTTCAGCCTAACACACAATAGTGAGTATCATTTTAAATACATAATATTCTAATATTATAAAGAGATAGTTTGTTATTTTGTTTGTAGGAGGTAATTACTTAAACAAATTTCACTGGTAGAAAACTACAGTATTCCTAGTAATTTGTATAATAGATACATATTTGTTCCTTTTGTTTCAGATGTGACCAAAACCAATGCAACAAGTTCAGTTAAAACATTTTGGGATACTGACTTTGAGAGTGATGCAGAGTGCCAGGTTGTATTACCAAGGATTCAAATAATGGATAACTTAAAAACAGGTTAATACTAATATATTTTTTTTAATTTCTTCATAATATTTATTCTGTCTTAAAGCTATTTTAAAAATATAATATTTTTTTATTGTTCCAGCAAATAATTCGTTGGTCACTACTAAACCAGGTTTTAAGGTTCCTGTTGACAATCCAAGAAGTGAATTCTTCAAAAAACCTCTGGAGACAGATATTCCAAAACATTTGAACAATTCTTTAATGAACAATTCTACTTTCAATAGCATGCGTAAATTGAACACAAGCATGCTTAGTGTCAGATCACATCGCACATCTAAAAAGAAAAAATGTTGTAATGAAATAAGCTTTAATGAAACTAAATCGAAAATTGACAATCAAATTGAAAAAAAGCGAAACAATGATAAAGGGCAAACAGAAAAAAACGTAGAAAAAAATAAAACGAATCAACAAAGCAAAAATTGTACTGATACGGGTAACTCTAAATTAAATACGCATAACGAAAATAAGAGCACCAATGCTAGATCTACGTCGCAAGGTAAAGCAAGATCTATATCTCAAAGTAAAAAAACTCCTAAAGAAAAAAAGTCGAACAAAGACGCACAAGTAGGAAGTCCAAAAAACTCTAATAAGAAACCAGAACCAAAGTCCAAGCCAGAAAATATAAATAGCGTCAATAATAAAAAATCCAAAACTGATACACAATCTTTACCTGCAGTTAAAAATAAAACTGAAAAGAAAAATGAGAGCACACTGAAACATGATCAAAAATTCAAAACTCATACTGATAATCAAAGAAATAAGAAAGATTCACCTAAAACTACTAAGGGTAAACCTAAACCCAAATCAGATCGTCAAAATAGCAGTATTCAGTCAAAGAAAAAGAATCCAGTACAGCAACTAACTAATTCAAATCTTAACAAAACTGTAGAGCCACAGCCTGTACAAAATATTAGTTTTAGTGGACGACCGCTAAGGTCATGTCGGACCTCAAGTCAAAGCCGATCAAACGAACTATCTGGATCTCTTCAGCTAAACAATACTTCTGTTGAAATCAACAAAAGCCTTCGTTCTAGAGTAATTAATTTGTCATCATCCATTGAAAATATCACCATAAAAATTAAACCTAAGAAAAAAATTATAAATAAAAATATTTCTCAAATAAACACACGAAAAAGTGATGTATCATTTTCGTTAGGATCTAAAGAACAGACACCTGTGGCTAAAAAAGCTCAGCAGCGAAGTACAGCAAATTTTTGCAAAGGTAAAAGAAAAACCTAATACAGCTATTTTACGTCCAGCGTACATTGAGTACATGTAAATTCTTGTACAGTTCTCATTTATATTTTTTTTTATGTTGATTGCCTATGTTCTTATTTAGGGTCAAATTAAATTTGTCTTTGAGAGATCAGGGATCATCATCTCCCCCTAGCCTCTTCCCAACTATGTTGGGGTCGGCTTCCAGAGATGTGGTGGGTAAAACAATTTCGCTTCAATTTGCACACTACCTACGCTCTATCACAGACATGGCCCAGGAATCAGTTATTTAAAATCATGAGTTCAAAAAACCTATTGCTGTTTACACCATTTCGCCAGCTTTTAATTTGATCATGTTTATGTACAGTCAGTAAAGTTATTTAGTATACAGGCCCGTCAGATATCATCACCGATGAATGTATTAAAATGAAATATAAATTAACTAAAGAACTAATTATATTGTACTTTAATTAAATTTTTTTTTTTTGTAATTTTGGTTTAGTTTGTTGTCGAGGAAACTTATATCTGACGTACCTGTATATTTACTTTGCTGACCATACAATCGATAAATTTGAACCATAGCCCACTTTAATTAAGCTTATTTTCATAAGACATTTAAATACAATTAGGTCAACATTCTCCTAACCATATGTATGTATATTAAAAACGTCGTTCGTCACATCTTGTTATTTTGATAGTTTACTTTCAAACAATTTATCGTTGAAATAGCTCATGATTTAAATTTGTCGATTGTACCATCAACAAAATACTTGTACCTTTTAATATTTAAATAAAATTATGTGTTATATACTTTATTTCGTAAGTCTGCTGGCAGAAATTTTGTAAAAATTAAACACTAGCCCACTCTTGCATTTTAATGTATTTTGTATAAATAGTGTAAACCAAAGTCACTTTATGTGTCCGTATCTTTGTCTTCTTAGGCTCAATTCACACGTACCACAACCACACCACAGCGACAACCACACCACAACGCCGCGATGTGGTCGGGCGTAAATTTTGTATTGAAAATGAATATTACAATTCACACGCACCACATTTTGTGGTTGTTATCGACCACCTGTGTAATACGACTACATCGCAACCACATCGCGACGGCAACGCGGCGGCAGCGCGGCCACATCGCCACGACATGATGTCCACGCGCGCCTAGCTGGCGCCTGCGCTAACCACATCGACATTTTGTGGCTACCACAACGCAGCTGCAAAAAGCCGCTGCGACACTATTCACACGTAACCACATCTTGACCACATTTTGTCGCTGCGACGTGGTGTGGTTGTGGTACGTGTGAATTGACGCTTAGAGTTCAATGGAGTCTCAATGCTGTTTTCACAGAAGTTTATTGTTCAGATGTTTTATATAATAATGTTATTTTGACTTGATATAAAATGATATAGCAGATTTGCCACCCCACCACACGAGTTTTCATCGCATCCATGAGAAGCAAGTAACTACTAGCTATGCATAGTAATTAGTTATTCATCTTAGCTATAAAGTTGAAAATAGTGTGCAAGTGATAGAAATAGAAATAATGTTGACTAATTATAATATTAAAAATGTTCTAACAAATGAGTAATGTAATTTTAAACAAAACAAAGGTTATATTATTTAGGAACAAGTTTGTCTGACATTAATTTAAAATTATGTGTAATGAATTCAATAATGTAAGATTTAAAATAAAATATCTAGTTATAGGTACTACTACATAGTGTTTTAATTTCGCTAGTTTGTTTTTTATTCTAAAGGTGCTCCCTCACCGGAGGCATTCGCGTGTAATGTAACGTTACAGATTTGAGCATTACATCAGTGAAGGAGGAGAACCGAGCATTACAATGCGGACCCTGTTATGATACAAAACGGGCATACATCAGTGAAGAAGAACCGAGCATTACAATGCGCATCTTGTTTAGGCGTTTCGCGAGCATCTTGCGCTACATGCTCCTGCAACCGCTCCCGTGCAATGAGGCGCGCCGCGCTCCAATCGGAGGCGGTTTTTGAGCGAACGCAAGAAGATACGCGTACCGTCTCCGTCACAGCGGTTGCAGAAGCGCGGAGCGCACGACGCGGTTCTCACGAACTCTGTTTGTCCGAATACGCGATCAAACATAAGGTTTCGAATACGTGTCCTAATTTTGACATTCGTGCGATAAGAGAATAAAGCCTCGTATTCATGGTAAATATTTTGTTTAGCAACATGGTTGCATAAACATGTTGACGAGTTGCTGTCGTCATATTACGGGCAACACTTGTGTTGCGGTGTTGATCATGCCATATTGCAGAGTTGACGCCCAGCGAGCGACAACATCAGTTGATCAACAGTTGCTAAACAAATGTTTACCATGAATACGAGGCTTTAGAGTCGTGGACAGAAGCCAGTGGTGCCAGGCCAGGGCCTAGGGAATCGGGAAACAGCCTTTGCCTAGCAGCGGGTCAGTAAAGGCTAACAAAAAAAATGATTTTTTAAGGGGCGCCGATGAGGTTCTTGCATATGGCGCTCTCGACCCGGCCGCGTATTGCCAAAATGGTGTCGATTCTCTTGTGCACAAACTAATGTAAATTTAGGTTAAGTGCATCTTTCTCTTTCCATTTCTTAAAGAAAAGGACAGAAGAGACATTTTAGTTTAATCCTGTCAAATTAGACAGCGCCTGATGAAAATTGACGTATATTTAGACGCCATGTTTTTAAAATGCGTCTAAGGCCCGTATTAATAGACGTCACTCAACTCCGAGACGCTCTCAAGTCTCTTGCTGTCCTCGTCATTCTACAGGGAAAAAATAAGGACAGCAATAAACTTGAGAGCGTCTCAGAATTGAGTAACGTCTATTAATACGGGCCTTAATTATCTATGGAGTGTCTAAATTTGACAGGACTTAACTAATATTTGATCTTCTGTCCTTTTCTTAATCAAACGGAAAGAGAAAGATGCACTTAACTTAAATTTTACGTTAGGATGTGCACAAGAGAATCGGCACCACTGTATGCTGACCCAGACCGGGGTTGCTCTGAGTTCGATCGCAGTTTGCCTTTTTAGTTGAAGAGCAAACTGTATAACAACTGTAAATTACATTTTGCTTTAAAATACTATACCCCCCATACCACTCCCAACCTTAGGAGCCCCATGGTTACGGAGATATCGATGATCAAAGTTTGAGGTTATGTTACGTCAATTTTGAGGTTAAGTTAGGATTTTTTCGTGTCAAATTAATTATTTTTCACTCTAATGTCTAAAAAGATAACTCGACAGAGCCCCGCTTCGCGTGGCTCCTACTTCTGGGTGGTTTAAAAAAAAATTAACCACGAAGGAGGTGGCGGGGTCTGTTCGCTCGCTTCACTCGCTCACTACGACCCTGCCACCTCCTTCTAACCTAACCTGTCCGAGTCGGGGCGCCCTAAAATTTTGATCAATCGGATTGACGATCCTTATTAGTTTCTCAGAATGCTCTGAGCTCGTATGTACATTGCTCCAATTTGTTTGTGATTTCAAAGAGCACGACGTAGTTCAGTACAGACTATGGGTGTCTGGGTCAGCATACAGTTTGGCAATACGCGACCCGGCCTCAGGCCAATAACTAACTAACTCACCCGCGAGATGATCGCGGATTCACGGTTTATTGGGACACCTAGTATTATTTATTACGGCTCAAAATGAAATGCGATCTAGTAACATTATCAATGCTTTGAGCAAGAATCAGTGCGTCGAACTACTTACAAGCAATGAGGCGTATCGGCGGTATCGACTACAACCTTGACATGCAGCATACAACCTTTAGCTAGACTGAGAAGCAATTTATCCATACTAATATTATAAATGGGAAAGTGTGTCTGTCTGCTTGTCTTTCTTTCACGGCAAATCGGAGCAACGAATTGACGTGATTTTTTAAGTGGAGGTAGTTGAAGGGATGGAGAGTAACATAGGCTACTTTTAGTCTCTTTCTTTATGTCCGTTAAAGTACAGAACGGACGGGATTTTCTAATTTTTAACTCCCGTGCGAAGCTGAGGCGGATCGCTAAATTAACCGACTTCAAAAAGTAGAGGTCACGTGATATCTCCGTCAATTATTGTAAATATATTTTTGCATTGTGTACAGTTTAGCACTGAATTGGTCCCGTTTAAATTTGGCGAAGATCAGATGAGGGTGTTCGGGGATAAATGACGGAACTCTTCGACTATGAACAGCAAACGTGTCAGGATTTGACTATCGCACTGGCATAGAACAAAAATAGCTGGTCTCGTTGTTATATTCGTGTTTTAACAGACTTCAAAAAGGTTATCAAATTCGTCTATTGAAATTAATTTACTTCGTAATACAGTCAGATATTGGAACTCGAAACACAAAAATAACTTACATTTCGAGAGTTGGTGGCAACACAAATTGACTGGCAGAAGCACAGAACATATATACTCTAAGGAGGGCAGAAGAGAAGCCACCGACTTCCTAATGTAAGTTATTTTTGTGTTTTTAGTTTTTGAAAGCAGTTATGATTTTTTTGGAAACAGCTTTTTATAATAATTGTAAATCAATAGCAACAGCTTTTTTTTCCAGTCGGTAGGAAAGTTGCATAACAAAACAAATGTTTTTAATAAAGTTATTATTTTATTCGATAAGACATTCACAATCTGAAAACCAGAGGCAATTAATAATCTGCTGTTAAGGCAATTTATGAATGCTAAAGTAAATAAATTATTTATCTATTTATCTTAATCAGCGAATAACATCTTTTTTACGCCAACAAGTCGTTAAGTTTCCTCGACGCGTCTAAGGATGTGATAAACTACTAAATAAAAAAAATATGTTGAATTATAATGTATTAGTTTAGAATACTTCTTAGAGTTAGTTAAAATAGTGCAAAAAATCAAAGTTAAGTCTTGTATTTTCATTAACCTAAATCATGGTCATGTTTTTATCACACTACCTGGAACCGATTAATGATTAACAATTTTAACCATATCATGACAATCACAAGTTTAATCTGTTAGTTACTCTCAGATCTAATCATTTGTTAACCAAATTGTATAAAAATGGTATAATTTAGAACCAAATATTATAATTTTACTCAACTGCGTCATTACAATAACAGAATTAAACAATTAACAGTAAATCTCTTCCAATAATTTAACAACCTATTAAATGCACATTTATATAGGCACCAGTGGCCCAAAAATGATGTCGAGGACAGCTTTCCTTTAATTCCACAGTCAAACTTCATACCATACAGTTTTAAAATTACACAATAAACAGGGTACTCCATAGGAAAAGCATACCGAATTAGAAATAAAAATTCCGTCAAGAAATTATGCTCCCAATATTAAGGAATGCACTTAGATATGACACAGCCACGTGAATATGTATAATAATGATTTACAGAGCGAGTACAGGACGACACAATCAGCTTTCTGATACAGATACTAGACAGAGTAAAATGCAGATATACAACCTTTATAAAATATTCAATAGGACGAAACACACACAAAAAGAAGTGTAAAATTAATGTTATAATATGTTCAACTAATCTCGAGAAATAATAACCTAACATATTGCATGTTTACTAGTAGTAGTTGTTATAATGTACAAGTCTTGTTAACTGGTATCATAATTTATTATACATTTTACATCTAGTGTGTAGGTATTTGTTAACATTAGCTAAGTTAAGCCATTTTAGGGCCACTGTTTCCAAACATTTAACCTACATGATTCAATTACGACTCATTGGCTGTGAAATACTAAGCACTCGATACTGTCGATGATTGTAAAGCGAGATAATTTCGATTTGATATATGTAATATACAAAGAGCACTATGATACGCGTAAATACATTGATATTTCAATATTCATCTTCCTCCGGCGGGTGTGGGTTGTCGCCGTCTATTTCTTCAGGAGGCGCGAATCCATCCTGACGAACAAAATAGACATTAATTTAAAAAAATCACTCACTTGTTTCATACATAATATTTAGTAGAATCTAACCAAGTTCTCTCAATATCCAGTGGACTGCAACGGGCTGAGTTGTTCAGGGTCCGGCTCTAACTACGTACCAAAATAAAAGGACAACAATCAGTCCACCAAGCCGACAGTTTAACAAAATAATTCCATTATGTAAAACTAGCTTTTGCCCGCGACTTCGTCCGCGTGGAATAGTTCCCGTTCCCGGGGGATTTTCGGGATGAAAACTATCCTACGTCCTTTCTCGGGTCCCAAACTATATCTGTACCAAATTTCATTCAAAATGGTTCAGTGGTTTAGGCGTGAAGAAGAGACAGACAGACAGAGTTACTTTCGCATTTATAATATTAGTACTAGTAATAGTAGGCAAATTAATGAATATATCTTGCATTTTATAATAACTTGGTGCATGCATTTAGGAATAACTAAGGGACAGACCAGCCAGAAAACTAATTTAGCAATTTTTGTACCAAAAAAACCACCCAACACAACAAAAAAAATCTTGCTCATTTCAAATTAATAGCATCTTTATCCTTAGTCTGGCCCCACCCATAGGACAAATTATTATAAAAGATATTTATAATACTATTAGCCTTATGACACATTTCATTGGCCAGCAAAATAAGGAAAAGTATTTTGTAACAGTTCTATAATGAGACTACTGTACCTCAGTTGCATATAAGATATCCAAAATCTTCTGAACAATTGGAGCATTTTGCTGTTCTTCCATCTCTTGACAGATCACCTCTATATCCCGGAGCTTGCCAAAATAGAAGTCCCGTTCTTTCTCAAGGCCATCAACTGTTGCTTTCAATTCATTTATCTGCACAATTTATTCAGTTTTCAAAAGACAGGTATATTACACATTTGTTGATAAAGTGAAAATTAGTAAATGTATATTGAAATATCAATTCATTCAGAATGTCAGATTACTTATCTGAATATCTGATAAAAGAGAATATTAAAGTTAAAAAGCTAAAGTGACTAATGCTTTATCAATTTAATAATTAATCAAGAATCATTAGTGTTGCAGTACCTGATGATTTAACTCGTCAATAACTTTCGAGTCACCCTTAGCACTCTGATTTATTCTGGATAAATTAACTGGTGGAGATCTTACTGTGCTATTTGCTTTGCCAACTGTAAAGTGAAAAAAATACATTAAAACAAAATACATAAATAGATAACCAATCAACCCACTACACAATAAATGAATAAAGACTGCTCTAAAACTTCATTTGAATATCTTATTCATTTCTTATTATTTTCAGCTATAAAAAATTTCAAGCAATGAAAATAATATTCTGCAAGCATTTAATAAGCAAACTCAAGAATATAGGATAATTTATATATAAGATAACTCTTTCTGTACTGATGCAATCATAGTAAACATTAAATATGATGAGGAATAAATATAATACAAATTAACAGAAATAATGACTAGATGTTGACTCATATGATAAAAACAAATGATGAATAGGAAAAAGTGCACATATACATGAGATGAGTGATAACATGCTGTGTAAATATAATGAATAACAATGATAAACTGTGCAAAAGAAATTGTGCAGGTGCGACTGTAGATATTAAGTATTCTTTTTTATTTCATAATATACTGTATGTATGTTAAATATATTTATTTATATAACTATCCCAGATAGTTTTCAAATTAATATAGGTACAATAGACATAATATTAGCATAGATTAATTACTTAAATAGGGCAATGGTTCCAATGTTTACAAAAAAATATAATGGTTGGGTCTGTTTGTTTAGGGCTGTTTGTGTTATGCAACTCAATAGAAAAGCAAAGTTAATATCACAAATCAATATCTATAAAGAAATCAAAATAGTACTGGATTGGGGTCTAGCTGCGACTTTGGCGACTGGCGCCGTCGGTTTCTTGGGGACTGCGGTCGCGGCCCGCGGGGCAGCGGCGCCCCCGTGCCCCATGGGCAGACCCTCGCGTTGCGCCACCGCGTCATATTCCGTGCCTCCATAGTTGGCATCAAAGAATTTCTTGAACCATTGCAAAAATTCAAAATTGTCTTGGAAACGACCCTTCACCAGTCTGTCAATGGGTACTATCTACAAAAGAAAAAAGTGAAGGTAAAATAAAAAGAATTATAATGCTACAAAAGGTGCCGCTACCTGCCTAAAGTCTATAACTAAACAAGATGTGAACAGATGACCACTCATAGGAACACTTTTGTGGTGTGGTATATTTAGCATTGTTTGAAGTGTTGGTTTGGACAGTTTCAAGCCACAAGATGTGTTGCTAAGTGTGGTTTAATGAATGAGCGGGTGCATTATTTGATTCGGCTGATGCATACTGCCGGAATGGTGCATAGGAGCAGGACGACGAGCGGCTCTGGGAGGCGGTGGCGCCACTTGAACTGCGCCACATAAAGGCACTCCTGATTCGCATGCCCCCGACCCGATTGTGATGCCGCCACGCGCATCAAAAGCGTCATATTCCCTCCCATCATAATTGGCGTCAAAAAACTTTTTAAACCACTGTAAGAACTCAAAATTGTCTTGGAACCTCCCTTTTATCAGCTTGTCCACTGGTATTACCTATAAAGTATATCATTGATGTGTGGTAAATTGTAACATAACAACTACTTAGGTGAAAGCATATTTAGCACTTTTTATCAATTTAACATTTTCTAAAATTGTTGATAAGTGAAAGTGACCTTTATTTTTACTTATATTTTTCTACTAAAAGCAGTTTTAACTAATTTCTCTTATTATCAGTGATTGGACTTAGGTTTGACCTTTATCAATTTTATTGTTGTTGCTTGATAGCAAAACAATATACAAAGCAAACATAATAATTACGTTTAATTTAAAACCATATCCAAAGCATTTCAAAAGTGACAAGGCATAGTCACTTTTGAAATGCTTTTGATAAGTGTAGGATGCTGGTGTAAATCGGTACATATTAATAAGTCCCTTAAAAACTGAATCCTAAGAACTCTGTACGACTAAATTCAATCACTGCCTATTATAATTAGACTGGAATTTGTCCAAAATAGAGAAATCCTTACAACTTATACAAATATAACTATAAGTGGCTAACATTGTGCAAACACACACACAGTGTTCAAAGTGCCTCTTCAAGCTTGACTTAGCTCGCAAGAGAAAATAATGTTGGAGATTACAAAAATAAAATAACACTTACAATACTTAGCGAATAAATTACTGGATAGTGTTTGTTGTCAGTTTACAGTTTCTTAGCATAATGTATGAAAGCTTAGTAGAGCAGTGAGACATTACCTTATCAACTCCCATTTTTTTGAAACCCGCTTGTAGAATTTTGAAGTTTTGTATGTATTCATGTTCTAGATTAGTTTTGAACTTAATTCTTTTCATGGGCACACTGTTTGGAAACAACATGTCCATAAACTGGCAATACGCGGCTCCTGTGCACAGCTCCTCGATCTTAGCGAAGTTTGACTGCAGGCAGTCGTTCACCCACGCCAACATATCATGTCGTGACAAATTCTCAGAAGTCACGTTCGTTGAGTACACGTTCACTGCCATCTTCACTGTTCCAATTCCAATATATTAGTCTAAAATATAACATTACTAAACATTATTGAAATGCCTAAAGACCGGCTTAAATCGACATCAACGCGTTTCAGAAAAAAGAAAGCCGATCTAAAAATAGGTCGTGGTATATCCGTGACGATTACCCGATAAACCTTCCAGAGTAGTGTGATACACTCACTAAACACTTGTTATGGTAGCTTCCGAATACTTACAAACTTTAATTACAGAAAATAACAGTAAAGGTCTGCTGCAACGGATGCGGTGATAATAATATGACAGGGGAAGGGGACGAGACGACTCATCAAAAATCTGTAGCGCCGCATGAGTTTTCGGCACACCCTTTTCTGTAATATTCAAGTTAATTACATAACTTACCTTCAATTAATGAGGTGTTGGACTTTAAATATCTTTAATTTATTGTATACAATCCAGGAAAGCAATCAAAAACGTTAGATTTTAGTCCAAAAACGCTTGCCCTGTTCTTTCCGTCCGTGTTATCATGGGATGCCCAATACGATGCGATATATCGAAATATCGATACAGCGCTATACGATATATCGATATTTAATGCGATATTTTGGCCATACGATATGCCTCGATATATCGTATTCCAAAAAAATATCGCATTAACGTATCGTATCAAACTGAACGTCTGTTTTCTTTAGCCGGATCCACACTTTTAGATATTCGTGTAGCGACTCGGTAACTGCGAATTGCTGAATCGTATTTTTGAGTAAGGTATAGAACGCGAGCGGACGGCTCGCCAGTCGCCTACTGAACACCGCCCTGCCTCGACACTTACCTCGACACCCGACACGTGTGTTAGCTATAGTTAGTGTTAACAAACAATTGTGGAATTGAAATATAAAGACATTTAATTTAATAAATCATCCTTTTCTTTATTCAATCAACCATTACCATAGACAGATTAAAACCCGCGTATACTATTAATGATGAAAATCCCCCAGAAAATAATTGTACTGAAAACGAACACAAATTAGATACAGAATTAAGTGAACAAGAATCGCTACCGCCTATGACTAAAACCACCCGCTGTGGTCGAGTGATTAAGCAACCGGTGCGATTTTTGCTCACATGACAAAATAATGTAATTATATTGGAATGATGTTAGGAAACTTTGTACATTTCACTGCGGTTATTTTTTTTTCTTAACGTTGTAATATACTAAATAGAGTTTGAAATGGGCAACCAGCAAAACAGAGAATACATAGCCACCGCGCAGGCTCAAGTAGTAGCAGGACAGCAGTTAGAAAGCAAACTGAACTACTTCGGAATAGTACTTATTATTATTGCCGTAATATTGGGCATACTATTATGTTACGCCATCAAGAGAGGTTGCGTAGGCCACGCGAGAGATTGGCTAAGAAGGGAAGTGCCTTTGATACTATCAGGGACAACGTTGCCAGGACAATTCGGCACGGTGGCTAGCCCAGCGCCGGCCGCAACCGCCACGGGATTTGTCTAGTAAGCGGAGCGAAGTGAAATGTGCAAAAGCAATTCGGTAAAAATAAGTGAGTTTATAGAGTTTGTTACGTGTAATCGGTGTTTCTAAACTTGTGTTATGTGTATTTATTTTGTGAATGGCGTTATCATAACTGTACGCTGCCGACCTTACGGGTGTTAATTATTGATTGCAGAGCGCAGGTTATGATAACTACCCTTAATTTTTATATAAATATATATATATATATATATTTTTTCTTATTTATACAATTTAAAGTCGGCTTGGAGCAAAAGCAAGGATGAGACCGCAAATATTTTAGAGTTTAAGATATGTATGAGCCAATGTGGGCGATAAATGTGTAACAATAGGCAGCATACTGTGGGAATGCTGATAAGTATAGAATGTTATTGTAAACAACATTGTAACATTGTAAGCGTAGAGACGTGAGAGTATCGTTAATAGTGATGTAACATAGCATAGCTACGATAATGGTATAATTTTGAAAGAAACAATTGTTTTAATTTTTTTTTTGGAAAAAATTTGGAGAAAGGGGGGGTGTGATGTAGCGACTCGGTAACTGCGAATTGCTGAATCGTATTTTTGAGTAAGGTATAGAACGCGAGCGGACGGCTCGCCAGTCGCCTACTGAACACCGCCCTGCCTCGACACTTACCTCGACACCCGACACGTGTGTTAGCTATAGTTAGTGTTAACAAACAATTGTGGAATTGAAATATAAAGACATTTAATTTAATAAATCATCCTTTTCTTTATTCACCATACCGGACCATAGAACACGCTCAACATTCGTAACGGAATAAATCTACAGCGATTGTCAAAGTTATTGTTTTTGCGCAGTGTAAGTACCAGTAAGTGGCAACTGTGATTGTTAAAAATGAATACACACCACCATTATGCACCATTCATATATATTTTAAATAATTTTCTTTTATAACTTACAATACATTGTAAAAATGAAAGAATCTTTCTTTAATGTTAATGATATATTTAGGGTTATAATAATGGTTATACCTACGAAATAACCTACCTAATCAATATACCCAAGCGATACGGTTACGATGCGATATATCGATACAAAGGGATACGATAATATCGCGTATCGATACAAACGCATGCGATATGGTTACGATGCGATATATCGATACAACAGACTTTTTTGGGCATCCCTATATCATAGACAAAGTATCACAGACAATTCAAACAGTTAAAACAATCTAGAATGTTACAGTCTATGATCACTTTTAGTTAAGTGCCCCTGAGACGGTAAACATATATTTTTTTAAAATTATCAATCATTTATTTTATCCTGGTTCATTTTATGGTGCGCACAGACTGGCCCAACGAACGCCCAACGATGGATATTTATTGTTCGCTAGCGTTGGCTTCTGCACGCTCGTTGGAGTTCGTTAATACATCCAAATACAAAGTGCTCGAGCGAACGTTCGTTGGCACTTGATTCCGTTTCCTTTCTCTTTCATTCGCAATTTAATCATGGACGACGACGACATTTCTCTTTATACAAATCTATTAATAAAAACATATCGTCGTTACTCCATTCTTTGTTTTTCTCCATGACCTAAATGGCAGGAAATATTCAAGTAATTATCAAATTGGTCGTCTATACTTTCTTGCTTCAACTGAGCGTTCGTTCGTTGGCCTACGGCGACCGTCCAAACAGAGTTCGATAAAATAGCTTGATTTCTTTGATGTTACCGCCACGCTTGATCGCCGCACTGTGGGCTAATCGCCGCACTGTGGGCTGGATTTTGGGTTTCATAGACATCGGCACTGGGATTACGTATCTTGCAATAGCCGAACGATCGCGATAATTTAGCAAAATTTGCTGCTCAAACGTCAAATTCAAAATACGTCACGTCAAATAGCCATCTAGCGATAGTGCTGCCTCTGTGGAGCAATCAGTTAACTAAAATATGCATTTTTCGTTTGGTGGTTTCGTATTTAGTATGGTTTTTAAAGGTGAACGCAGACTTGGCCGCACCGCACGCGCCGCAGTCCCCGCAGTCATCGCATTTTGTTAATGGCCTCGCACATCTATCCGCACCGCAGTCACTGCAGTCGTTCCCGTAGCCGCAGGCATAGGGATGAAAACGATACATCGATTGTTTTAAAATATCGATATATCGCTCATAAATATCGATATAAACATCGATGTTTTTATGAACGACATATCGCCGATGTATCGACGACATTAGTAAAAAATATCGATATCGCTCTTTAGTTGTTTGAGGATCACACAGCTGTCAACACGTTTGGTCGCCGTCACGCGCTTACGTATTGAGCATTACCCAAGAAGGAAATAGACTTCTAGGTACAAGGCTATCTAAGCTTCTTCTTCTTAATTCTATCTCTAGATTTATAACAATATGTGTTTTTATTTTAATTTTTAAAACAATAGTTTAGTGCTAAATAGACTAGACTGTTTCTAGTAGACTTATTTTTATTAAATTGGCCAAACTTAATATTTCTTTTTAAATATCTTCAGGAATATCGATGTATCGGTCTTGGGACCGATATTTTTTTAACATCGATATCCCTCGTGTAAATATCGATATTTTTCAGAGCGATATTGCATCCCTACGCACGCATCCGGGTTCGGCTCGCGTTACGCTCGCGCCGGGGCGGGGATGCGAATGACGTCATCCGCGCCGCGCTAGCCGCAGCGTCCGCTGCGTGCGGGTGACGTCATCAGCTGCGGTTTGGGGATTTCGGTCGTTCCAGGGTCTGCGGCAACTGCGACGCGGGTAGGTGTGCGAGGTGGCATAGAACTTCATACAAAGAATTCGAATGCGAAGACTGCGGCGCGTGCGGTGCGGCCAAGTCCGCGTTCACCTTTAGAGCAAAGTTAAGATTTTTTGTAAAAGGTGGTATTTAATTAATTCCAGCGATTGCTACTTCATCGTCATCGTAGCAATAAGTACATTAGAACAATCAGCGAGCGATTAGCAATCAGTTCATACATAATACGTTTTTTTTTGACGATCGCGCGGTGATCGCGCGATCACCGCGCAAATATTGCTGATTGCTGTTTCATAGGTAATAACCCCGCCGGTCAGTAATCTGTAAGTGACGACTTTTATGCATAAATATCTTTTGGAAGACCACATACATACTTTAAAATTGTATCATTATAGTATAGTATAGACTCATAAACGGCTCATTGAGAAATTTTTATTCAAAAATGTGTATGAAGCTGACAGAATAAAATGACATATCTCCGGTCGCGCACAATTGGCCCTAATTATTTTTTAGGGTTTGAATTATTTTAATTTTTTTTGTTATATTGCATTATAAGGCCAGAGGTGCGAAACATTTTTTTTCTTAATTCACATAAAATAATTGCTTTTATAATATTTTTTTATAGCAAACATTCAAGAAAATTCTTTGGGTTCTATTTTTCTAATTCAATTATAAATTAGTATAGTCGATTCAGAACTTATTCAGAAACATTGACAAAAACAATGGATGCTAAAATTAGATACTGATGATAGAACTTGATACTGTTTGTCAGTTGTCATTCCAATAGTATCTTGTTGTGGAACCTTTGCTTTTGATTAAATTGTGGAACAGTACAAGGCTCAGACTTTAGGGTATGTTCTGTGACAGTATAATGATGAACAGTAGTAACAGTACCATAGATAATACATATAATACTGAACAGTACGACGAGCGCAGCGCGAGCGAAGTTCGCGCGATAGGTTCTGTGTTCCCGCGACGCGACGACGGCCGGCGGCGGCGCGGCGCGATCTCAAATTAATTAAATGAAAACGATGAACAACAAACATAAAGTTTTAACATATACACAAGTAAATTACGACAAATTTTAAATATAAAATAATATTATATTCTATAAAGGATTATACGTTCACATTTTTGTTTAAAGTTAAAGTTTTGGTTTAAATCTGATAAGATAATAGTGTTTTTGTAACTTTAGATTAGTTATTTTATCTTTAACTATAGGTAATAAATAAATAAGTAAATAATTTTATTATTTGTAAGTTACGTTACCTTACAATATCAATAGCGTTATAATATTTTTTTTCGTCAGAGTGATATCAAATTGTTGGAATAATATAGTACAATGGCCCAAGATGAAGAAAACAACACTGAAAATAATTCTACCGATAATACAGTTGTCGAATTGCCGGTTAAACGAATTGGTATTTCGGTGGAGTTACCTATATTCCTTGTAAAGGTGGCAGCAAATCTATCTGGTAAGTCTAGTGTTAGTACAATAATCTAATCATTACTATTATAAAACTGATGAGTTTGTTTGGTTTAAAGCGATGATCTCAGCCATGAGCCAGTACTGGTTCAAATCGGAAAAAAAGTATTTAAAAGCCCATTTATAGAGAAAAGAACATCACGCGCTACGAATTACGAGACTGCGGGGGACAGCTAGTACCTATAATTACATATTTACATAAGTGTGTTGAGACTAGGCAGTCATCTTGCTGGACAGATTAATACTTACTAGTCACTACTGTACTGTAGATTGTGGCTTTCAGAAGTAACAGCGGTTGGGGAATGTGTGGTGAAATTTTAGGTACCTAACCTATCGAATTCATTTATTGTGAATCCATGCATAATAATAATATGTTATAATAGATAATTAATTTACAGGTACTGCCTACCTGTCAAAACTATTTATCCTTTTTTTTAGCATTAATAGTTTTTTTTATATTTTATTCTAAAATCTCTGTCACCAAGATGTTGAGTTTTCGAAATTTTTGGTCCAGGGTCAATAAATTAGTATAAATTGTCAAAACAGTTTAATAATAACATCTATGTAAGGTATACAATTGGGTAGTTTCCACCATTAACCAATAAATGTTAGACACAATTCCTATAAAACCTCTATTAATTTCAGCCTAATAAATTCGGTTCATTGGTGCCGATTCTCTTGTGCACAAACTATCGTAAATTTAAGTTAAATGCATCTTTCTCTTTCCGTTTAATTAAGAAAAGGACAGAAGATCAAATATTAGTTAAGTCCTGTCAAATTTAGACACTCCATAGATAATTTAGAAGCAATTCAGGGTCCGTTCCAAAACGGGTAAAAATTACACGGAGTAGTGCGAAAGTTACTCTAGAGCGTTCCGAAATGAGCCGAGTGAAACCGAGGGTAACCGAACCATTACTCGACAGCTACCCGAGCAGTATTTTGGAACGCTTTCGGTAGAGTAATTTTGGCACTGACAAGTGCGATTTCTCACCCTTGGCTGAGCGTCGTTAAAAATTACCTGACATATGTCAAAATCATATGTGCGCCAATGTTGAAGTTTAATGTTGAAGAATGGATTTATTAAAGTAGAAACGAACAGGTAGTACTTATTTATTTGCAAAATATGCTTAAAAAACACGATTTTCCTTCTTTGCAATAGAGAGAAAAGGTTATGTTGACAGTGTCATCATACGACCCTAACCATCATGACCCTAACCCGTTCCAAAACAGTAAATCGCTCTGTAGCGTTCAAAAACAGTATAGCCGTTCTCTTTCTTTCGTTGTTTCTATCTCTTTTTAATTTCCGAGTGAATTATTCGCACGTTTTGGAACGCACCCTCAAAAACATGGCGTATAAATATACGTCAATTGTCATCAGGCGCTGTCTAATTTGACAGAATTAAACTAAAATGTATCTTCTGTCCTTTTCTTTAAGAAATGGAAAGAGAAAGATGCACTTAACTTAAATTTACGATAGTTTGTGCACAAGAGAATCGGCACCAATGTCAATTTGCAATAAAATTTGATTTTTAGTTGTTTTGAAATCAATAAATAGATAGTCAACTGAGTTGTTATTTTAGTGACGTCATAAGTCGCCATTGCTATACAAAATCTATTGGAGAATGGCGTTTTGACAGCTCATAAAAAGTACGTCAATTGATAATGGTGGAAACTACCGTATTATCACTGTTTATAATCCGAAACTCCTGAAGTAATTTCTTACTGATGAGTTTGTTTTGTTCGCCACCTTTTCTGGGGTCGGCTTCGACGACGTCGTCCATTTTTTGGCCCCACTTCGTAGACCAACGGTCGTCTTTCATGCGGCTATCCGCCCAGTCCCATTTGAGCCACAGCAGATTACTATATACTGGAAGCCTTTTTGCCTACGTCGATTATGCCCGTTTTGGAAGGCATTGTGGTGTTCCGGATTCTGTCTGTCCTGTCGTTTTAAACCTAGAACGCTGCGCTTGTTCTTGCACTGTCGTCGGTCTCTGACAGGTGTGCAAGGTTTAAATGAAATCTGATCAAAGTAGGGCAAAATAGAGCCCAAAAGAATCCAAAAGTACAAACATACAGGTGAAACGAGCGAGTTAAACTCTTCATCCTTCAGAATTATAATATTGATATAGAGTAAACTCTAAACAAAGTCTAAACAGTTATCTCGAATTATTTTTATAAAAGTGATATTATATTCAGTTTCAAGGCCCTGAACTTTATTTATCAGTATCGATTCGCATTTTATCTATTGACGCGTTGTGCCTTGCAGTCCACTGGTCCACTTGCGTTCAGTGATCTTTAGTTAAGTAGGTACTGCTTCTCTGCCGTGGGTCGTAGCGTGATGTTATGTACATAATATATTATAGCTTATCATAAACATGACTATCTTGTACATAAATTTTCTTCCTAGCATTAAAACAAACAAAAAAAGTCAGTAACGCAATAATGCTGTCATATTATTAGATACTCCGTTCGTCCTACAACTTATTTTCTGCTAATAATACTGCTAAACTGATATTTGCATAAATAACGACTGTGCAGGTTAATAAATGATTGATAACACATACAAACAAACGAAACGAAGCAATTACCGGGGTTTTTAACTGATTATCTACATATTATTGTCTGGTAGTATGCAAGCTATACTATACTATACATTATGTTATTTTATGTGTACATTCATTCGTTACCTACAGTTGTGAAACCAACCAAATACCTTTTCGCATGCTTTTCGCGTGAATTGGTGAGTGTGGCAGAACGAAAAACCTCTGCAACTGTATATGCATTTTTCTCGTATAGTCTCGTTACCTGTTAAAATGACGAGGAGTCATCATCATCACCCTACTGCATTGCACCACTGGACTTGCGCCTTTCCAATAGCATACCAATATTCCTCGATTTGGCAACTTCTCTAGCTGCTGCCAGCTGTCCTGCGAAGGTCGTCGGTCCACCTACCCTGAGACGTTTAGCTCTCTTACGTTTGTCTACGCGGTCTCCACCCAAGAACAATCTACCCGCAAGATCTGGCTAAGACGCTAAGTACTTCCAAATCTTAACCCACAGTTTGGAAAATGGATTTAACTCTTGGGTGTCTCTAACTCTCTAGCAGAAACGGTTTAGGTATTTGTTAAGTGGTTTTGTGTCGTCGTCGTACGTAGTAATACGTACCTCTTTATCTGGTAAGTACTGATATCAGCCACAATCAACATATGAATATTACTTAGGTACCGCCTGGGAAGATATAGTTACGAGTGCGGCTCATACCTTTTAGGGTTTTTTTATGGATGGAAAATCATCAAATGATTTCTCCCGCCCTTCGTGTCAGACTTTTACTGACTAAAACCCACCCATGTTCCGGGGCCGCAATAACTATTAGAACTATTCCGCAAGTTCGGCAAGATGCTTTTTAGGGTTCTTTACATCTAAAGTAAGAAGAAACCTTTATGGGCGTACGCAGTGGGTGGGGTGGGAGGAGAGAGGGAATGGAAACGGGAATAGCAGAGGAAAATGGAAACTCTCTAGAAATTATTGTATTCTTGATATCTACTGTTGATTTAATTAACACGTTAACAAATGTCTATGACCAAATAACACAAAACGAGGCCTATAAAATCTGACTGAAAAAAATCCTTGACTAAATCTGAATACCCTTTACAGAATGACTTCTTAATTCTTTGTCTGTCGCTCTGTAAAGACCTCTATATCAATTAAGTTACTAGCTGTCTTCCGCGTTTTCACCCGCATCTTTGGTTACACTCTCCCTTTTAGATTTCATAGTTTAGATACTTATGTTAGTTGTTAGTACAAAGGCGAGCTTAACCCATAAATGAGTTTTCTTCCAGCAGACCATAATTTATTTGATAGAGCTAATTTTGCAGTGGAGAATAAACTCATGAAACTCTTCAAGTTGCTCAAAAGATGCGACCGATTATGCCGTATATTTTGACACTCACAGGAAATCAAAACCGTGAAAACCGGTTTAGCAAAAAGCAATGTCTCATAATAATTTAAGTAAATCGAACAAATTGAAAACATTTAATGAATCGACCAGATTAATTTGCCCACTGTAAAATTCAGAAAACATCATGTAAATAACTTAAATAGGGTTCCCCTGTTTTTGCTCCCCCCTCTTTATTGTTGATTATTTTACATTAAGGTATATAAATAATTTACCTTTAGATACTTAATCATGACAACAGTATTGTTTGCAGACCGCCAACCTCATTTACTGAAGCTTTGATGTCAGCAGATGTTTACACCTGATGATGTAAATAGTGCCCTTAGTGCCCTAGCGTCCAACTGGTTCAATTCTATAAAGGATTAAATAAATAGATAAATAAAATAGTTTATTTGCTTGAACAAGGTACATATAAAAAGGTTTAAGATTCTTCTGACCGGCTCTTCGAAACTTAGTGCTTGTAAAGATCCGATATCGAGTCAATAGGTCGGAATTGTACGAGTTTCCATCAATTTAAACACATCTTTCGTCTTTTCAGGAGCGGCAATAAGTAACATATTGTTATACCGAACATGCGTTCACACTCTGGGGTACCCCGATGAGGAGTGCAGACCATTCCTGTTACTAGAGAATAACGAGACTCAAAGTATAGAGGCCGAAGTTCAGAGAAATGCGACAGTTGTGGTGACCACCAGGAGTGTCATAGAGGCGTTGCTTCCAGCCATATTGTGCTTTTTTTTAGGTGTTTGGTCTGACAACCATGGACGAAAACCGTTAATTGTATGGCCCCTATTGGGTAAGTGCTTTTTGAACTTTTGTTGTCACACGATTCCTGGCGAGAGGAGGTTGCAAGAGTATTGTTATCCATTCTCAATCAGTTTTATAAAAACATGGCTACAAGAGGCTGTAAGCGTTTCAACAAAACATTTAATTTGTAATGTTACAAATTTAAAGTGATTTTTCTAGGTATTGCGCTATCTGCAGGGCTGATGGTCGGCTACAGCGCATGGGAAAGTTTGGGTCCCTGGTGGTTAATCGTAGTTTCTATTCCTACCTCCCTTTCTGGAGGTTTAACCATATTGTTCACTGGTGCATTTTGTTATTTAAGTGACATTTCTACGCCGGACTATAGATCTCTAAGGTAATATAAATTACGAATAAGACGAAACGCGGACTGTGAAAGCATTGTAATTAATTTGAGTTTATGTTCCAGAATGACCTTAATGCAAGCGTCTATAGGATTGGGGACAGTAGTAGGAGCCCTACTGAGCTCACACATTCTTAGACTGGTTGGAAACATGTATCTACTATTAATAGCCACGTTAATAAATGTAATAGCTTTCGTATACGCCATAGTATTTTTAAAGGAATCGTTGATTGGAGCCAAAAAGGTAGGTTAACCCGACAATTTGGTTTTTTCAGTCATTCTTTGAAACCTGAAGTAGAAAAGTGAACGTACATATATTTTTCTTGCATTCAGCAAGAAAAGAAAAGTTTTCAATACGTATTCCGTTTTTGTAAAGCCGTAGGCCGCCGACTGGCCAAGTGGGTGGATTAACGCACAGTGTTGTGTTGTCATATCTCATTATTTTGGTTAGTAAACCAAAAAAGTTTTAGTAATGAATAGTACGAAAATATTTGGAACCTTTTTTTACTGTCCACATTAGACAACATCTCACTAGAGTTCTATTAATTTAGAGTTTAGCTACCTACATCAGCAAAATCGATAGCAAAACCGAAAACCGTCAAAAGGTATTTTAGGGCAATCCTGCTCACTTGCTGTTTTTCAGGTAGACAAAATTGCAATGACACAATATAACAAGAATATTTAATAATTACTCATTGCTGTACTATTTTGCTCACTACAATTTGCAACAACTTTATTTGCATGCTTTATCATTTTAATGAATGTGATGATAGTGTTCAATGTTGTTAGATTATTGTTATCTACTGCTGTTGTTTCGTATTTCGTCTTTCCTCTTAGATAAGATCCTAGTTTTACGTACCTATTACCGGCCGTAACAAATTGTTAAAAAATACCCAATAAGGGTAATTTTTAACAATTTGTTACACCTTTATTTTAAACTGGCATTAGAACCAAACAGTAACAAGTCCAATTTAAATTACTTAGGTTTCTTTATGTCATTGTACACTTTTAACGGGTCAGAGCCAATTCGTCCCCTAAAATTTGTCTCGCAGCATAAAAGTTGTGGATTCGGCCCCTATACAAGGTGTATTTTTGGTCTTGCTCAACCCTCTAGGAGATGATTCTACTCATAAAAACAAACATCTTTTATTATGGAACCAACTCTGAAATCTCAAAAAAGGTAGGGGACCAATTAATATTTTATAAAAAATACTAGCTTCTGCCCGCGGCTTCGCTCGCGTTAGAAAGAGACAAAAAGTAGCCTATGTTACTCTCCATCCCTTCAACTATCTCCACTTAAAAAATCACGTCAATCCGTTGCTCCGTTTTGCCGTGAAAGAAAGACAAACAGAGAGACAGACAGACAGACAGACACACTTTCCCATTTATAATATCAGTATGGATTATTTTTGAGGTACCCATTCGTCTCCTCTAATATATCCACAATATAAGTTAAAGATTCGGCACCTATTCAGGTGCCTATTGGTCCCCTGAGATAAAATTAGCTATATTTTACCTAAGAAACGGTTAACATAGTACACTTGTGATCAGTTTATTAACGCAATTAATTTAATAAATCATATAATATCATTGAAAAAAGAGCTATGATGAATGATAATCCGTCATGATAATAATATAACCTGTCGATAGGCTTACGATGTAATATTGTCTCTTTACGAATGGCTTGTTAAAAAAACGGTTGGGTGGGTTATTAATGATTGAAAACTTAAGAGAACAAAAGTACTAGGCGCGCAGTAACGTGAAGTAGTCATGTACGAGAATCTAAATAAAATTCACTGTATTTTTAATTTTCTCACAAGATCACCTTAATCAATCCAAAGTACTAGGCGCGCAGTAACGTGAAGTAGTCATGTACGAAAATACAAACTTCACTGTATTCTTAATTTTCTCACAAGATCACCTTAATCAATCCAAAGTACTAGGCGCGCAGTAACGTGAAGTGCAGGTAAATAGAAAACGATCGATCGACGAATCGATTAATTATTTTGAAGACTGACTTTAGAGGCATTTTATTAAACTTAATCTTATTTGAAATACATAAACATGATATTTAAGCAATTATTATATTTCTGCGCGACTGTACCAGGACTACCAAGCTGCTGTATACACATATACATGTACTTATATTAGAAGAATGAATTAAAATAAATATTCTTCAGGGGACGAATAGGCCCCTCAAAAGTTCCAGGGGACGAGTGGGCACAGGGTGCGAATCTTAGGAGACGAATGGGCTCTGACCCCTTTTAACGTTATATTAACGTTACGGATCCTATAAAAAATATTATCACTTTGTTTCAGGGTAAAATCAGATCAATAATGAACTTCTCATTAGTCAAAGACATGATGCAGGTATGCTTCAAACGGCGACCTAAATGGGGGCGAGCACAGCTACTTCTACTAGTACTAGCCAACAGTCTGGCTACATTCATAACCAACGGACTCACGGATTTGGAATACCTATTTACAAGGCAACAACTTCAGTGGGCAATGCCGGAGTACACTCAATATTCAGCTATAAGCACGACAGTTGCCTTTGTCGGTTCGTTTTTAGGCATCGTGATTCTCCAATATAAGCTGAATAGAAGCGACTTAGTCGTTTCAAGCATAGCTTTTGTAACGAATATTGTGGATTACTCTATCAAAGCCTTTGTAATGAAAGCATGGCTTTTTTATGTTGGTAAGTTTTTTTTGGTATCGTTCAACTAGTTATCTAAGTTCGCTTTTAAATCACTGTTAACGCGGTGAATTGATATTAACATTTGATTTATAAGGCTCGATAAAAGTACGAAACAGGCACGATAGATTTTTTCGTGACTAAATTTGTAGAGTCATGAACATGATGCAAATACGAAATTTAACTACCAACCTAATTTGTGTGATGCCTAATTGCGATTTTCATAGATTGTGAAAATATGTTACCTAATTTGCGACTAACATCACAGTAGATAACGTAATTAATCCAAAAGTTTCTCCTTATTCTTAGCGATAAGGGAAAACTTTGGATTCATAATAAGAATGCAAGAGGCTTACCAGTAGGTATAAGTAATACGATTCTTAATTCATAAAGTCTAATCTAATCTAAAATTACGAATACTTAGAAAAGATTTGTATGTTTGTAACGAATAAACTCAAGGACTAGGTACTGCACTGATCGAAAATGTATTTATATGATTGCATAGCCATTTTATTGAAGAAGGGTATAATAACCGCAGGGATAGTAATAGGGAGTAGGGACCAGTGCTTTATAATACTTTGTATATACCTAACTATTTTATAATCATTGAATTATTAAATGTTCACCATAAAGTTTAACGTTTCAGCTGCTTCCATCGGATCGCTGAAAGGGCTTACTACGTCTTTAATTCGATCATTTCTGTCAAAAGTTCTACCAATGGATATAGCAAAAGTGTTTGGGATGATGTCGGTGATAGAAGGCTTCTGTCCGTTGCTCGCGCCCGTGGTATACAATTCGATCTACCAGGCTACTGTTGATGGGTTCCCAGGCTCTATTTATTTGCTTAGCAGTGGATTAAGTATTGTCAGCGTCGCGGGCATAATGTAAGTAGATAGGTACCTTATTATTTTTTTTACCGACAATTGCTATTGCGTCTTGATTTCGGGAAAATAGGCGAGACGACGAAAAAAAGTAATTAGTCCGTCAGTTAGATTATAAAAAAATTTTGGACACGCATTTTTTTCTTTTTTCTCGTAAACGTAAGATGACGACGATACAGTACCTTGAAGTTTCGCGTGACGTCACGATCTTATACAATTTTTACAAGATGGTGACGTCAAAAGCCCCCACTTCGAAACTTTATCAACGCCTGCCGGGGTTGCGGAATGTTTATAATAATAATAATAATAAACCCGCAGGGCAGCTTGTGGCGAGCTGTCGGGCAGTAGCGACCCCCGCGGACCTGACCTCCTGGGAGACCCTTTGTTCTTCATCTCTGGCTTGCCTTCATTGGCCGGCCAGAGTGAGCACTGACGAGGAACAAGGCTCCCACCTCTCTCTTGCCTTAATTGGCTGGTTAGAGTGGAGATTCGCAAGAGCAAACGTGCTCGGGGGAAGGAAGTATTCCAGTAAGATGCTGGTAGGGATCTTGACCGTACTTCCGGGATTGTCCTGATAGCCGTGGAATACCTCTCCACTCCTCTAGCACCTCGATATATGTTGCCCTCTTGTCGCTACGTCACTTTGTGCTAGCGGCCGTTTTCGGAGGCCCATTTACTGAGTGTGCAAGTCACCCCCTGCCTTTTTATCCGTGCTTTCAAACATTGGTCAGGCAGGGGCCATAGTCCCTCCATAGTCTTAAGTACCTAGTCCACCTAAAAACCCAAACCCATAGATCAATTTTTTTTTGTTTGCTACATAGTTCTACAATAGTCTCACACTAACCGGGGATTATCCTTAGGTGCACCTGCATAGTGCATATAGGGATAATCGTCGGTTGGTATCTCATTTCTCATAAAATTCTCAAGGGGCCTCTGCGAGTTGGCTTCGGCCCCTCGTACGCCTTCCAAAGGTCCGGGACCCCAGGGACCCGAGAAACGTAAGACGTTAAACAAATAATAATAATAATAAATTTATTGCTCATACAAAGTTAAAATACATGACATGTTACATAGTTTTAGGTGTAAGAGTTTTTAACATTAATTTTATGAATGATGTCCCCTATACTATATAACTAATAGGTAGTTACCGTGACCCCGGAACATAAAGGGCAACCGAAGGAACATGAGTGGGTTTTAGTCAGTAAAAGTCTGACACGCCCTCCCGCCGCACCCAAGACGGGAACAGTCATTTAATGATTTCCCACTCCCCAAAAAAAAACATATTTTTACTTTTGCAATATTGCACAGGGTCTACTTTAACGTGAGATATTCGTTTTAATGTATTTTTCTTTTGTTTCAGATTTGTAATATTTTACAGGAGAAATATATCAACTTATGAGCCTTTAGCTTCAGATTAGATCATTTATCTTCTAGCAACGAATGCAGTCGGCAAAATGATATCAGTAGTCCATTGGATCTCAAAGCTACATTGTAGGTCCTCCTCTTCACTGTTCTATTGTTATGATACATGATAAGACTGAAGGTGTACAGTATAGGGTACAGTACAGTACAGGGTTTTCAATATCGAAGTACTTAACTATTACAGGAAGTGAATTTCTGTAGTAGCACATTAGTATTATTTAGTATATTAGGGAGAATAGTATAAAATTGCTGTTTTATACAAACTGTTATTGTTTGATACCAAGGTAAAATAATAAAAAAAAAATGTCAAAGAAAACAAAACAATTGACAGTCAAATAATCCATTGATGACCGTTTTTCAAATTTTGAAAGTCATAGTTACCGTCAATGACATAAAAAGAAAGTCGTGTTATTTACACATTATGGGCCTTACTAATCGCTGCATAAAGTTATGACAGGTTTATACGTCAAAAAATGTATGGTTACAAATTATTCATTGCATAACTTTACACAGTGATTATAAGGGCATATGACTCGAGAACGGCTGAACCGATTTGGCTAAAAATTGGTGGGGAGATAGCTTAGGGGGGACGGACATTGAATACTTTTTATCTTCTTTTTTTAGTTATCCAAAATCTGATATACCTAACGCGGGTGAAACCGCGGGGGACAGCCAGTTATAGTAAAAGTTACCGTAGGTACTGGTTGCATGACACATCACATCTCCTCTCCGCTTTGGTGGAAACCGGGCCTTAGGAAAGAGCGGAGGCAATGTTCATTGTCGTTATATACTGCAAGATCTTACGAAAATGGATTACGATATTTTAAACCTATAGAGATATAGCTTTAATTATATCTATTTAGAGATGGAGCGTTTTATACATTATGTTTATTAAAGTACCTATACAAGGTGTATTTTTGGTCTTGCTCAACCCGCTAGGAGATGATTCTACCCATGAAAACAAACAACTTTTATTATGGAACCAACTCTGAAATCGCGAAAAAAATATCATCTGGTTCATACATTATGGTCCGAGGGCATTGAACTTTTCTTAGAAACAGCTGATATTTTTTTCGCGATTTCAGAGTTGGTTCCATAATAAAAGTTGTTTGTTTTTATGAGTAGAATCATCTCCTAGCGAGTTGAGCACGACCAAAAATACACCTTGTATGGGTACCTTTATATATTTATGTAAAGGTAAGTATTTAAGTTTCAAAGCTCTATATGTAAAACTGTTGTATAATAAATAGGTAATAAAAATCAGAAAATCTCAAAAAGTTTTTTTTAAAGCTCTCTGTCTTTTTAGCTCTTGAAATATCACGAGATATCGCACCCCTCACCTCATTCTGTCCTATAGTACTTACTCCAATCTGGGTTGATCCCATAGAAGTTTTTGTTCAATGTTAGAAACGGGATCGATTCGCTTAAAAATATTGCGTCAAATGATCGTGCAACGTGTAATAAAAGTATCTGTACAGTCAGGGCCGTCTTAAGCCTATTCTGCGCCGGGGTGCGGGACTCAGCCTGCGCCCTCGTTTTTTTAGGATACATTTTATATCATCACCTCTCTAACCTTTTTCCAACTATGTTGGGGTCGGCTTCCTGCCTAATCGGATTCAGCTGGATATCAGTGTTTTACGTGGAGCAGCTGCCTATCAGACCTCCATAACCCAGTTACTGGGTACGAATACCCCTTGGTTAGACTGGCTACGTAACGACTGTCAAAGTTCTAGGAATGACAACCGCGACCAACGGCTTTACGTGCTTTCCGAGGTCAGTGATGTCCAAGATAAACTTTAGAAAGTAAATTATATGAATTGAAAAAGCCAGATTCGGGCAACCTCTTTAACGAAAGGCGGGCCTTATCCACGGGGCCATCATGACATCCTGGACATAATTTAAATGATCACCAAAAAAATATTTCTGACTACCAAAATGGATTAATGATCACCAAATTTTGCTAGGTTACATTAGGTTAGAACTGTGACGGCGAGGCGTTGGAGGAGTGGGTGGTCACGACCGGCTTGACCGTCCTGAATCGCGCGTGCGTTCGGCAGCGAAAAGGTTCTATAGTGGACATCTCGTTCGCTAGCCGCGCAGTCGCGGGCCGAGTCCACGACTGGCGTGTCGCCGTGGAGGTGAAGACATTTCCGGATCACAGATATATCCGTTTCGATGTCTCCCCCCAGACCACTAGCGGCCGCAGTCCAGTGGCCCTACGAACGGACGGTCCGCGCTGGGCACGCAAGCATATCAAATGTACCCGTCGACGTCGAAGGGGAGGCGCAGTGGTTCCGCGGGGCAATGATGCAAATTTCCGACGCGTCCATGCCTCGGGTCCTCGGATGTAGATGTAAGCGCCAGGTGTACTGGTGGTATGCCGAAATCGCGCAATTGCGCGTCTCGTGCGTTGAGGTCAGGCGCCAGTATACCCGATACCGGAGAAGACGTCGTCGGGCACCTGACGAGGAAGCCGCGCTGTATGAGGTGTACCGCGCGGCAAAGAGGGCTCTGTAGCTGGCCATTGGCAACGCGAAGACGCAAGCCAGGGAGGAGACACAGGAGTTGGAGACATTAGATAGGAAACCGTGGGGGCGTCCGTATCGGTCGGTACGAGGAAAACTCGGTCCTTGGGCGCCCCCACTTACGGAGAGTCGAAACCCGAGCTGTTGGATAAGGTGGCTGCAGCCCGCTTACCAGCACGAGCCGATGGCTCTGCCCACAGCCACAGAGCCTGATATAGAAGAGGACGCCGGCGTACCAGAGGTGACACAGGCAGAGATGAAGGCAGCCGTGATGCGGCCCCGGGCTAAGAACGTTGCCCCGGGGCCCGATGGGATCCACGGCTGTGTGTTGGCCTTTGCTCTGAAGGAGCTTGAGCCTCAACTGAGAGGACTCGACACTGCGTGCCTTGAGCAGGGCAAGTTTACCGTTCAGTGGAAGTCTGGTCGTATGGTCCTGCTCAGAAAGGTGGGGCGCCCTGCGGACTCACCGTCCGCGTACCGGCCCATAGTGTTGCTAGACGAGGTGGGGAAGTTGTTAGAGCGGATTATCGCAGCCTGCCTCGTCAGTCACTTATGCGGAGAAGGGCCGGACCTAGCCGAATATCAGTTCGGGTTTCGGCACGGGCGCTCCACCATCACCGCAATAACGCGGGTAAGAGTCCTGGTGGAAGAAGTAAGAGTCCTGGGGCGGGGTGCTGTTGGCGGTATCCTTGAACATCTCCAACGCCTTCAACACCCTGTCGTGGAGTTGTATTCAGGAGGCACCGCGATATCATCGAGTGCCCCTTACCTCCGCCGCCTCGTTGGGGCTTACTTGAGGGCGTACGCTGCCTTCCTCCGGCCCTCCTTAATGGGTCCAGGGGCGATGGACTTGGGGACGTCCGTCGCCCGTATTCAACTGGACCCGAGGTGGCGGCGCGTACTGTTCCCGCGCGCCCTTCTTCGATGTTGTGGGGGAGTCATACATATTCTATATCAACATACACCCAGACAATGAGCTGCAAATTGCAAAAATATGTAAGATAATTTGAATTTCGCGGGCTACCTTTAACATCCACCTTAAGTGCGAGCGCCCGGACGGCTATAACAAGTCAATAACAAGCGCCAAAAGTGTAATAGAAGAAAAAAATATTATTGTTGATGACCATTTTTTCTTGCTTGCCCATTCAAATTTGTCGTAAGTAACAAGTACAATAAGTTCAATTAAATATCCAAAAATTCAGCGCTCAACAGGCGCCCCCGGGCGCTCCGCGCCCGGGTGCACCGCACCCCTTGCACCCCCTGGTAAAGACGGCCCTGTGTACAGTTAAGGTGAACACAGACTTGGCCGCACCGCAGGTGTGCGTTGTCCCAGCGGAAAAGTGTCGATTTTCTAAATTTCAGTTTAGCAGATAATTAGTGTATGACGTCCTGTAAATGTGTATGCTAAATTCAAATTTGTGTATCCAGCCATTTGGCAGATATTCAACAAAAACTGGTTCCGCCAGGACAACGTTGTCCCAGCGGAATATTTTTTTTACTATGGACTTACAAGAAAAAAAATACATACAATAATTAGCGTGTAACAAGAGGTAAATGTGTATGCATAAATGAAATTTGTGTGTCGTTTATTTACGAAGATATTCAATTTGCCGCTGCGACTACGTTTGGCAATTTGATGAAAATCATATATAACGGTTTAGTACAAAGTTGTAATTTCTTATGCATGTTGCTTTGAATTTGTGTATAATGTGTGTAAAAACAGAATTTGAAAAAAGCATACCGTTCACAAGATATACACGTGAACATAAAATAAGGTTATTAGGTCCAAGCTCTTAAAATAGGAACTCTATAGTCTAACTTTTAACTTTTATCTGCATCTTGTAGGGGTCTACAACGTCCTGCCAAGTTTCATCTATGTGTGCTTAGTAATTAAGGAGCAATGCCATAATTTACTACAAATAGACCACTATACTTTATGATATCCGATTTTAGGACTTCTTAATGAAAAAGCGAAATAAAACATATTCCAATCATTAGTGTACTAATGCAACTACTCACATCTGAAATTTCAGTTCATTACACTAAATAATTAAAGAAATATAATAAAATTACCAGAACAACTACAAAACCCGTATTAACCGACCAAGTTTGAATGGGCACAAAAAAGCGGCCGTGCAGTACATAGACCGAACGTTCCAAATTTCCAGTATAATATAGTGTAATAGCTTCGTACAGATGCGTACACAATTGCTAACGCAATATCAATCAATTATATATTATCTTAGTTTTTCCTAAAATTCCAGAAAAACATATTTTAGGTGCGATTTACGTAAAAACGAAATAATAATACCTCAGACAGTGACTAGAAGATAAACAAGGTAAGATAAAAAATCATGAATTTTTGTCCTTTATTTTGTTTATGTGATGTACAATCGACCTAATGGAATCATGACCCACCATAAGCTTATTTTACTACAGACATTCAAATACAATTAGACCTAATTGTATTTGAATGTCTACAATCTGACAATCGCGTAAACATGTACTATAAACGTCACACGTCTAGTCTTATTATTTTGACAGTTTCAAACGATTTGTCGTCGAAATGGGTCATGATTCAATTTTGCCGATAGTACAATAAAGATTATAATAATTAAAAATTTATTTTATTTATTTATTTATTTATTTTATTAGGGTCTCCAACAGAGAATACACAATACATGCACAATAACAAAAATACAATTTTAAAAGTCATGTGCTCCTCCAATTAAAGGAGACCACATCATGCAAAAAAATAATAACATTGTAATATTAATAATTATTAAAATTGAAGTGAAATTATCATTAAAACAGACAAAATTAAAATCAAATTAAACATTACACACAATAAAATATAAACATAAATTTTAACATACAACCGAACATTCAAACTATAAAATGGTATAAATAATTTACGAGACAAAAAATACGTAAACAAGAAAAAAATATATATATATATAAAATAATAATTACACACTTACATTATAATAAAAGGGTTTTTAGAGTTTTTATTAAATGCGTATGAAAATCTATATATTAAATGCGTATGAAAATGTATACGTTACTAAACAATCATTTTTTTTGCAATTAGAAAAATGAAAACTTTAATGTAATGTAAAATGTATACTTTTGTGAATATAAAATTAATTCAGTTCTTTTATTTTCTGCGAAACTATTGTGCACGCACCTGTACGTGCACAATAGCAAAATAACTATATTATACTGGAAATTTGGAACGTTCGGTCTATGTACTGCACGGCCGCTTTTTTGTGCCCATTCAAACTTGGTCGGTTAATACGGGTTTTGTAGTTGTTCTGGTAATTTTATTATATTTCTTTAATTATTTAGTGTAATGAACTGAAATTTCAGATGTGAGTAGTTGCATTAGTACACTAATGATTGGAATATGTTTTATTTCGCTTTTTCATTAAGAAGTCCTAAAATCGGATATCATAAAGTATAGTGGTCTATTTGTAGTAAATTATGGCATTGCTCCTTAATTACTAAGCACACATAGATGAAACTTGGCAGGACGTTGTAGACCCCTACAAGATGCAGATAAAAGTTAAAAGTTAGACTATAGAGTTCCTATTTTAAGAGCTTGGACCTAATAACCTTATTTTATGTTCACGTGTATATCTTGTGAACGGTATGCTTTTTTCAAATTCTGTTTTTACACACATTATACACAAATTCAAAGCAACATGCATAAGAAATTACAACTTTGTACTAAACCGTTATATATGATTTTCATCAAATTGCCAAACGTTGTCGCAGCGGCAAATTGAATATCTTCGTAAATAGACGACACACAAATTTCATTTATGCATACACATTTACCTCTCGTTACACGCTAATTATTGTATGTATTTTTTTTCTTGTAAGTCCATAGTAAAAAAAATATTCCGCTGGGACAACGTTGTCCTGGCGGAATCAGTTTTTGTTGAATATCTGCCGAATGGCTGGATACACAAATTTGAATTTAGCATACACATTTACAGGACGTCATACACTAATTATCTGCTAAACTGAAATTTAGAAAATCGACACTTTTCCGCTGGGACAACGCACACGCACCGCAGTCTCCACAGCCCCGCAGCCATCGCTTTTTGTTGATGGCCTCACACATTATCTGCACCGAAGTCACTGCAGTCGTTCCCGCTGCCGCGCGCCGCCGCCGCAAGCATCGCACTTGATTTCCTCTTTTCAATCTGTAATATAAATAAAATAAGAATGGTCGTGTATTACAGTGTGGCTGTGGTGTATTCTTAAATAGAATCCCTCGCTACGTTCGGGATTCTATTTAAGAATCCCTCTCAAAGCTCGGGATTCTACTCTAGAATCCCTCACTTCGCTCTGGATTCAAAAAACGCCCTCGCCGTAAAAAATATTACTTTGTGCCCTTGTAATACAATCTACTATTTTTTGTTCTTTTCTTAATGAAAAGGAAAGAAAGAGATACACTGAACTTAAATTTTGTTAATTTTGTGAACGTTTAGAATCATCATTAATATCATCAATACAACCTTCAGAGTGCATACAACTCGATTGAATGAATGACTTTTTAATGAAATAGACAAACAATCGAGTCGGTATGAGCCACGGGAGCGGATCAGTTACCAAAAACCGAATAGGTATAATGCGGATGAAACCGCGGGCACGGCTAGTTTTTGTTATAAAACTAAGTTTTTAATAGCAATCTGTTAACCAACGAGGTGTGTGTACGACTGTACGTGGCCCTCAGTGTCTTCTACGAAGAGCAAAGGGTTTTGTTGAAATCGCATACAACGATGAACGTGACGGATGTAAGCATCCGCTTAAATAATGAATGGTGCAAGCTTAGATTATTAACTTCTAGATTGAGCCACCGCGTGGCCGCACATGAGACAGCACTATAAAATTTCAATGTTGTCATTACGTAAAATTTTCCCTAAATATGACCAAAACCGTGAGATGTTCCGTTGCAACAACTACTTATTACATTCATGTACTAAGTTGCGTATCATAATCCTTATTAAGAGTGCAAAATTATTTATATCGTAAGCAGAAGGGTGCAAGAATATTGAAACATGAACATACTTTAAAGGATATATATAATTTTGTTTGTAATGCCCTTAGACTATTAACTTCTAGACGTAACCATGAGGTTGTAAAGAAGTGTGAAAGTGAGAAGCATATATACGAATTTCGTAAGAAAATTGAGACAAAGCATAACATGCTCTGTCTCGTTCGGCGTGGCCGGTTTTCGCTTGGCGAACATTGAAAAGTTAGCCAAACAAAGGGATGTCACTGTCATTGAATGGTCGGCTCGTATTAGTTTTTACAATTTTATAACAATTTCGGTAATTAAACCAATAGTTTTAATGTATATTTCAGAAATTGACTCCAGTCGTGTGTTTAGTGCGTTTTCTGTGCTATAAAATGGGAGGATGCACTATTTTAGGCTGCAAAAGCCGCACAGAAAGAAAGCAAGATAAGAATGTTACTTTTCACTCGTAAGGATGCAAATATTACAAGTTATTGTGCATTGATTGAATAAATACATTTGTGTGTATGTAATTACATGGCTTTCGATCAAAATTAAGGACATTTTCTAGCGATGTCGTTTATATTTTTATCTACATAACCTATTACTTGTTTTTCAAAGTGTTACCATACCTCAGTTCTATTTTTCCCATAACTTGATAATAAAATTGCAACTAGTTAAATAAATAAAATTAATCAGATGATTAATTAGTTCTTTGATGCCCTGTGAGGTATCCTCTCCCTTTTAAAAGGAATTTTATATAATTTTTATAGTTGGACATCACAGACATCAGTGAAGGAAAACATCGTGAGAAAACCTGGACTCGTAACTTAAATAATACTTACGATATAAATAATTTTGCACTCTTAATAAGGATTATGATACGCAACTTAGTACATGAATGTAATAAGTAGTTGTTGCAACGGAACATCTCACGGTTTTGGTCATATTTAGGGAAAATTTTACGTAATGACAACATTGAAATTTTATAGTGCTGTCTCATGTGCGGCCACGCGGTGGCTCAATCTAGAAGTTAATAATCTAAGGTAATGCCGTAGTAACTATTTAGTAATCTGTGGTAATGCGTTTTATTATTCTAAGTTGTGGCACATTATTCCCTTTTCCTGCTATCCAATTATTGAAGTTCAAAAAAAAAACATTATTAGCAATGACATATAGTTTGTTCGTTCTTTCTTTCTTTCTAAAGTTTATCTTAGACATCACAGACATCGGTGAAGGAAAACATTGTGAGGAAACCTGGACTTGTAGTTAATATAAGTCTGAAATCGCCAACCCGTCTTGAGCAAGCGTGGTGATCCATGCTCGTGCCTTCTCTGTATGAGAAGAGGCCTTTGCCCAGCAGTGGGACAGTATAGGCTGGTATTATTACGACATAGATTATTATTGTAACTGTTCTTCTTTCTTCATTGATTTTATTGTTATTAGTTTTTTTTCTCTTTCTTAATTAGAGAAATAGTAGTAATCTGGGGTTGTAATGTCCGTCTGCGAAGAAATTCTTCTATTTTGATCTTTATGTTTACGTTTACGGTTAATTCTCGCTAAATACTCTCCAGCATTTGATGGTTTTAGTATCAGTGTTCACGTGTTTTTGGCAGAATTGTGATGTCTTTTCCACAAAGGCCATTCATTAAAAGTTGAAGTTTAGATTGACTTATCTGTCATACGTGACGTAGGTATGACAGTTTTTGACGTTTAAGACACGTCAAATTTCAATCATATTAGGGTGCGTTCCAAAAAGGGTAAGAATTACACGGAGTAGTGCGAAAGTTACTCTAGAGCGTTCCGAAATTAGCCGAGTGAAACAGAGTATAACCGAACAATTACTCGACAGCTACCCGAGCAGTATTTTGGAACGCTTTCGGTATATTTTTTTTCTTTTGGCACCGTGTTTAACATTGCCAAGGTAGAGTAATTTTCGCACTGACAAGTGCGATTCCTCACCCTTGGCTGAGCGTCGTTGAAAATTACCTGACTTATGTCAAAATTCAAAATCATATATGCGCCAATGTTGAAGTTTGATGTTTGTGTCCAGCTTACTGTTGCATATATTTTAATTTATTTTCTCGTTTTACACACGTGAAATCAAATGCACTTTGACATTGGCAGAATAGTCGACATCGGCTTTGGTTGCCATTAAATAAAAATAGAATAGAAGTTTGATGTTGAAGAATGGATTTACTAAAGTAGAAACGAACAGGTAGTACTTATTTATTTGCAAAATATGCTTAATAAACACGATTTTTCTTCTATGCAATAGAGAGAAAAGGTTATGTTGACAGTGTCATCATTTACGACCCTAACCATCATGACCTTAACCCGTTCCAAAACAGTAAATTTCTCGGTAGCGTTCAAAAACAGTATAGCCGTTCTCTTTCTTTCGTTGTTTCTATCTCTTTTTAATTTTCGAGTGAATTATTCGCTCGTTTTGGAACGCACCCTTTTTCTTATGTCAATGATATTATTTCTATTATGTCATTGCATGACCGCGAAATCAAATCAAATCAAAATAAAAGTTGCGAAAGTGGAGTTTGGACGTATATAATAATATAACATAAGTAAATTTCAAATTACTTTGGGTTCAAATAATATCGTCTTATCAAGAAGTGTGCATTTACTCTTGAAAAGTTTTTTGCTTAACTGGTGACTGCGTTTTTGTTTAGTCCTTGAAATTGCTTGTATTAAATCATTTACCCGCCTTTGTATTAACTATAACAATTTATAAATAATTTCGGCAGTGCGCAAACAGTCATTTGGGTATAAATATTGTAAAATGGCTCTAGAAGGTGAAGTACGCATCGTTGAAAGTAGTTCTTACGATAACACCGTTAGCGAAATGCCGGTAAAGCGAGTTGGTAATACTGTGGAGTTGCCTATATTTCTTGTGATGATGTCTATGTCGCTTTCTGGTAAGTCTATCTATTTGTATACTCACAATTATTACTATGTTAATTTTACCTCCCTCTATTTAAAAAGTATAAGCTGCCATAGTTTAATATACAATGCAGTAAATTATTTGATTTTTTGCAACCTTAATCAAATAATAATCCGTTACTGAGGAGGAATAACTACCAGCAATGTATAAGTTTCTATTTCTATATTTCATACCATTACCATATTTATTGAGCCTGTTATGCTTTTTGGCTAAACTTTCTTTTGGTGAACCATCGAGTTGGAAGTTCATATTTTTTAAATTCAGTAGGTATAAGGTATATAAATAACCGGGCATAGGATCCATAGTTACTATAGTTAGTAATTGACAGAAAAAAAATCCCTGATTATAATTATTCTCTTATAAAAAAACATTTTATTATTATACCAAGTAGAGATAAAAATAGGCTTTTTTTGTGGAGTGGGAAATCATCAAATGACTGCTCTTGTCCTGGGTGCGGCGGGAGGGCGTGTCAGACTTTTACTGACTAAAACCCACTCATGTTCCTTTGGTTGCCTTTTATGTTCCGGGGTCACAGTAACTATTATAAACATTCCACAACCAAATCGAAACATTTAAGGTACTTACTTGGTTTTTTTTTATTAAAAACTGAAGATTCAGCTACATTGATAAGTAAATATTATTTTATTTGAAAATACTAGCTTTGTTTACTTAAAATAAAATAATTATAATAAATCTCATCAATTTGCTGGTGTTCTTATAAATTTTGAAAAACTGTTAAGCTTGTATTGACCCCTAGGCATGTCACTGGCTTTAGGCCTGTTGATGAATGATTTTTGTACTTCACATAGACTTTTTATTATAGAGTAACAAATACTTTTTTTTTAGCAACTGTAAATATTTTAGTCAAAAATTCTAGAGTCAACTGTAAAATCTCATTTCTTTTGTGCCACTTCATGACTACCATGGACAGTATATTGTAGAAAATAAACAATGTTTTAGTTGACGATTTTTGTAGTATTAAAGCCAAAAAGGAGCAAATTAGGTAGTTAACTTTATTTTTTACTAGCCCTTGAACGTAGTTCATGCCAGTTCCTAGGTTAAGGCTAAATCTTGCAATACAATACCATTAGAAAATAAATTGCATGCAATGTGTCATGGTTAAGATAACAATGGATTTCAATAACAATTTGCGTTTTTTCCAGATGTTAATGAAAACTATCCATACTAATATTATAAATGGGAAAGTGTGTCTGTCTGTCTGTTTGTCTTTCTTTCACGGCAAAACGGAGCGACGGATTGACGTGATTTTTTAAGTGGAGATAGTTGAAGGTATGGAGAGTAACATAGGCTACTTTTTGTCTCTTTCTAACGCGAGCGAAGCCGCGGGCAGAAGCTAGTGTACTTATAAATATTGAGCACAATGAAACTTTGGTATGGTAACAAGTAAATATACTTAGTAGTCTTTAAATGTAAAATACAATGACCTTAAGATACTTATCTAGATTTTTACTTCATTTTTGTGTTCTGTCCAGCTTTTGCATGCAACTTTTTGCGTAAATGTTTGTTATGGCGGATGCATTAGAAGTCGCAAATCATATACCTAAAGCTCTAGACAGACGGACTGCATTTCAACTGCAATCCAAATGCCAATTGCAGTCCGGATGCAGTTTGAATGCATTTGACACGACTGCAATAGAACCACAGAGTACATTATAATATATAGAATAGAACTGCAAACCAACCGTGCGGTCCAATTGCAGTCGGCGTGCAGTCGTGTGAACTGCACACAGACTGCAATCGGACTGCACGGTAAATATCCAGCAAATTAAAAGCAAACTTGAATGGCAAATGAATATGATTCTATGTGTCCAATTTCTTATTGAAGTATTGAATAACAATAAAACGAATTATAATACTTACAAATTATATTTTTCTCCTTCTTACTCTTTAGTTCAAATCCGGGCGTAAACATTTCGCAAATAGTGGTCTATGCTTTGTTTTTTTCAATTTTGTTACCGAAGATTTAATTTTATAGTTCCAAATGCAAGGTTTTGATTTTGACCATGCAGTCCATGTGCAGTCCGATTGCAGTCGGTGTGCAGTTCACACGACTGCACGCCGACTGCAATTGGACCGCACGGTTGGTTTGCAGTTCTATTGCAGTCGAGTCAACTGCATCCGGACTGCAAATTTGCAGTTGGATTGCAGTTGAAATACAGTCCGTCTGTCTAGAGCCTAACTTCAGCACAGTTGTATCCTAAAACATTTAATTGGTTTATTAAAAGAGGAATAAACTTGAAAGCACTTTTGGCAATTCCAAGATTAACTTTTCAATAGGTATGTTGATCTGTTGTGAAATTCCACTACCTATCTTTTGGCTTCATCAACAGACCTTGAAAGCCAACCATAGCCTTAGTGCCACAAGACTTACTTCTAACCAGCTCTAACACGAACGAATACAATACGCAGTTCCGTTATTGAGTTCTAGAGCCTTCTGTCATCAACATTAGATCTTGAAGACCGATCCATGGTTAAAGTGCATCTTAAGACAATTTTAAGAAGCCCAAACGCGAATATTATATGATAATTCGTTATTGAATTAGGTACAATGTTTGCCTTCTATCTTCAACATCGACGGTTTCAAAATGCGACGGGATTCTGGAATGCACGCCCACGAGCCTGGACTTTACTGAAAGTCAATGTCTTTTTTAAGGAGGAAGCTTTTGCAGCTCCTTCGCTACAAACGTCGGGACGTCAGGGTCGGTCTTCTTGATCAGCTTTGTACTGTGATCTCGTTACGCCGAGATACTACTTACCTGGTCGTATTACTTATATAGCACGTATACTTATTTGGCACGCGGAACATCAGCTTCGCTGTAGTTTAACAAAGAAATATATATATTCTTATAATATATAGGTAGGTATATCTTCTGTGCGGGGTCCTTTCAATCAGGGAAGGCGGACACTTCGTCGTCAGTTTGATTCTGCAGCTCGTTTACCATAAGATTATTATTAATGTTAATTAGGTAATGCAGTTTATAAACGTTCGTAAAAAGCATTTTCCAAAAAAAAAATGGTATTATAACCGCCTTCAAAAACTAAAAGCTCAAAAATAACTATTTCGGAAGTCGGTGGCTTCTGTTCTACCGGTCGACCGACTTCAGAAATAGTTATTTTTAAGCTTTTAGTTTTTGAAGGCGGTTATCATTTTTTTGGAAAATGCTTTTTATTTTTTAGTTAGAGACCCAATGTCTGACTGTGTATTACAGAAACGTTCAAATAAAACTACTCTCTTGTAAAATGAAAACGGGTCTATGCGGGCAACGTCCGGAATATCCATTAGTGTTATATATTAATACCTTCCCCAGAATGTACTTAACAAACACTTTACTGAAAACCGCATCAAAATCGGTTCAGCTAAACGCGAGATAATCGCGGATAAACAGGACGAACTATGAAAACCGTTCCTACTCTTTTTTTGAAGTCGGTTAATAATAATGTGCATCAAGGTCAAATGCGCGATATTTTGACAGCTGAGTGTCCTGTAGCTGTACTGGTTAGCTAAGTATAGTCAATTATGATAAACATTGTTTTTTTACTTCTCCTAAACACCTTCATAAGAAACATATGAGCTGCAAGCCATTTTCTAACAAACTTTAAAAGCGAAGTAAGGCCATCTTAATCGCGAGATGCGCCTTTTAAAAAGTCGACAAGAGCGTTTCAAAACCTCACCAAAAGAGTTTGAGTGAGCCCCTAAACGCGTTCCTGTCGAATGGTCCTAGATCTAGGTTTTAAACCACCTCTGCCTCACGCAAACATCTTTAGCTTAGATGATTTAGATACTTCACAAGTTGTTTTGCGTCATAGCAGTTATCTTGCAATGCACGTTACAGATTATCTAGTGATAAAACCGATTGAGTACTATTTAAGTGTAGTCACCTAAGCTATTACGTAGCAAAGGTACAACGTGATTCATACTTTTTTTCGTTGCCTATTGCTCGATGAAACAAAAACCCAGCCCAGCCCCCTTACCATGACGTTCAAAGTAAGATTGTTTTAGTCCTGTTGCAGGAGTGTGCAAGTGACAGCGTTAGAAAGGTTGTATAGCGCCGTCTCTTTCCCACTGAAAGTAATATCAAAGTAATACTGCTATAAGGGCTTGACGTACGCCCCCTGGTATGGAACGCCTAAAAGCTTCTAACTTTGCATGATGTGAAGATAAAAATCCAGACGACAATTTCCATATAAATACTTACCTCTATCCACTTTTTCTTGAGCTTCTATTAGCAGAAAACTCTTAAATCTTTCCTCTATTGGGCCGAAAATATTTATTCTTTGATTGTCTGATCATACTTTCGAACTTTATTCGGCGCACTCACTATTGTTTTGTGCGACTCTTCGAAACGTAGATCGTTTATTAGAGAATCGTCGTATGGAGAATTTATATTTCCGGCCTTGAGCGCAAATACTCTTTGTAGCATCAATCAGTTTAAATACTTATTTATTTTGCATTTTAGGAGTGGCTACAAGCAACATAATGTTATACCGAACATGCGTCCACACTCTGGGGTACACTGTTGAGGAATGCAAGCCATTCCTGTCATTAGATAAAAGCAACGAGACTCGACTTATAGAGGCTGAAGTTCAGAAATATGCGACAGTTATAGGAACCATTAGGAGCATCTTAGAGGCGTTGATCCCAGCTGTACTGTGCTTCTTTTTGGGGGTTTGGTCTGACACTCATGGACGGAAACCACTATTAGTGTGGCCGCTTTTGGGTAAGCGCTTACTAACTACTTAGCTAATGTAATGGTGAATCCTCTTTTGTAATTAAATTACGCAGTAATTGCCAAGATTGCTAAAACTATCAATTGTGTGGATTACAGTCAGAGGCAAAAGTAATAAAGGCAAGAACTCACTCACGCGTTTATGATGTCATCATGTGTGATGAGTGTAATGTGTATAACGTTATTCAGATATTTGTAAGGAAAAACTATTGCTATAAAATCATAAAGGTACTAAAGTATAAAATTTATCATGAGTCTACAATCTTCACACATACGAGTATAATTATATAATTTGTTGGTAATTAAAACTACAATGTTCGTTCTTATAGGAGACCACAGTTTATCGCTAAAAATATAAATAATTAGCATAGCAATAGAATTATAATAAATAACTTTATTTCCATTGTTCCTTTCGAAATACATCAAAGTTATATCGCAGTATTGCATAATCGTGTTGTTTGGCGTATAGAGTTATAAAATTATACCATAGCTTTACTTATCAGGTGTAGTTATCCAAACTCAATACCCAATTAAAATCATATGATTTTAATAACGTACTTCACAAAACTACGTTTCCTGCGGCTTTGCCTACTCAGATTTATATAGATTTTCATGCCGTCAGAGGTTGAATTTACGAAATTTAAATGCCTGTACGTCTTACGAAGAAACAACTGTGCAATATAATTTTTCTAGCTTTAGTAATTTCATCGGTGCGGTGCACGTTTATTGGGAAGATTATCACAGCATTATATTTTTTAGGCAATGCGATGTCATCAGGGCTGTTGGTCGGCTTCACTGTGATGGAACATTTGGGTCCCTGGTGGCTAATTTTGGTTTCCGTTCCTTACTCCCTTTCCGGTGGTCTAACCATATTTTTTACTGGTGCATTTTGTTATTTAAGTGACATCACCTCGACTGAGAATAGATCTATTAGGTAATATTAATAATGACTATGCCGAAATTAACTGTGTAAGCGTTATTTTTACTAAACAATTATGTTCCAGATTGACATTATTGCAAGCATCTATTGGATTAGGCAGTGTGGTTGGAAGTCTACTAAGTTCTCACATACTTCGACTGGTTGGAAATGTGTATCTACTATTAATAGCTACACTATTGAATGTAATAGCATATGTATACGCTAACGTATGTTTATGGGAATCGTTGACTGGGGCCATACAGGTAGGTGTGTTAACCAGGCACACTTTTTTGTTATACACATCATTCATTTCGTCTCCCTAGCCATTTTACAACTATGTTGGGGTTGGCTTCCAGTCTAACTGGATTGAGCTGGATACCAGTGCTTACGTAAAGCGACTGCTTATCAGACCTCCACAACCCAGTAACTCGGTGACACGAAACCTCTTGGTTAGACTGGTCAGACTTTCAGGCTACTGACGGTTAGTCAGAAGCCTGAAAGTCTGACCAGTCGACTGTCAAAGTTCTTCGAATGACAAGCGGGACCAACGGCTTTACGTGCTTGCGAGGCAAGGGATGTGACTGATGTCCAAGATAAACTTTAGACAACCTCTTGCATGAGAGGCGGGTGACTTAACCACTACGCCATCACGATCATATACACAAAAATAAAAATCAACTGTATAGCATACATTACCAATATTACCATACAGGCGCGGTGGGATTTAGAGGTTTTATTTCATCTTTAACTTGTGTATTTATAAAGCCATTTCTTTTTTTTAAATAGATTCTAAAGTGTAATTTAAGAATATGGGAGTCCTCCGACTTGCTTCAAATTTATCATCGCAGCTCCTTTGAGATCGCCTATAACCTGCCTAGGAGTATGGTCTATAGTCCATAATCGCACAGGCAGAAAATTAATTGACTGCATTTTGGCACCAGTATCGATCACCAATCATTTTTATTCAATGTCTAATTGATATCTCTACAGTTTTATTATAAAGGTCTCAGCACACATACGGGTCCGGAAGGGATCGTCCCCGTATCGCCTCGAGCCGTTCATAATAATTGTTTGTATTAAACTCCCTTCGCAACGCACACTGATCGGAATCGTAACGATTCACCTCGCCTCGGAACAGGCTCCGAACTTGCAATTTCCGCGCTTGCGGATTGCGAGCGTCTTCCAAGCGGAAAGGGCGCGCAAGGAATTCGTTACGGACACACAACGAACACGCCGCGCATGCGCAGCGAATTCGTTGCGGACGCGCAACGAGATTGCTGTAAATAGCAGTGTAATTTCTTCGTTAACTTGATACAAACACGCGACGAAAACGCTGCGAATTCGCCACGCGTCCGCGACGGTTTCGCTGAGCAGCCGCGGCGTGTTCGCGACGCATTCGATGCGCGCCCGCTCCTCTTTGAAGACGCTCGCAATCCGCTAGTATGATAAGGCCCTTACGTACAAGCGCTGGATACGCTAGCTTACTTTACGTGCATACGTTAGGTTGACGCCTGGTTGACAACGAGGCGAAAGCCATACGGTTACGATCCCATTCCGATCCTATGTGTGCTGAGACCCTAAGTATATAAATATTTCTTGTTATTACAAGCTTCGTTGTAATTAATATTAAAATAGTACCTAACCCTTGAGTGCAAAGGTTTCTGTTTTAGTATCTTTTTTTTTAAAACAACTCAGAAGTTTTAAATCATTTTGTTGAAGACAGTATAAAGACGATATAAGTATGAAGATAATCTTAAGGTATTTTTTGCTGGGGAAATCACATGAAATCTCGCCAACGTGCTTGGTTTTTCCTCTTTCTAATATATCACTGTGAGTGCACAATGATTTGTGTGCAGACTTCATGACTATATAACGACGTCTTCATCTACACATGTACACGTTCATACTACAATGATATTATAAGGAAATATAATATCATTGTCTACTCAGCTATGATATTCTATAGTAAAAAGCTTGGTTATTCAATCTCATCGATCCTAAAACTGTCCAGCCCCCTTACCATGACGTTTAAAGTAAGATTGTTTTAGTACTGTTGCAGGAGTGTGCAAGTGACAGCGTTAGACACGTTGTCTAGGGCCGTCTCTTTCCCACTGAAAGTAATATCAAAGTAATATTGCTATAAGGGCTTGTGGTACGCCCCCAGAAGTTTTCATGCTGAGGCTTTTTTTTTCAATGAATATAGGGTGACTGATACTTAAACATCTGATTGTGCTTATAATAACCAACAATTTTTACTATGGGAACAAACTAGAAATAGCGAAAAAACCGCTGGTATTTTTTTCGCGATTTCGGCTTTGCTCCCAAAATAAAAATTGTTATCATGAGCACACTAATTGCCAGTCACCCTATATAATCAAAAAGATAGAATTACAATACGGTGATGTAAATATTATGTCGATTAAATACTCAAATGGTGTATTGGTGCACTACAGTAACACCTCTAATTAATTTGTATGATTCATCATCACACAAACGAATTTGACGAAAACATTGTTTGATTGTTCTTATCTATAGCTGGTGTTTGGTTTTTCCTTTTATATCTGCCAATTACCTTATTGGAATAAAAAATACTTTGTTGAAAAACGCAATGAAATTATAGAATGATATTATGTATGCAAGTAGGATATTAAAATCACTTTTACACGTCATATTTTTTTAAAGTAGCCTAGCTGGGGTTGGCATTTCCTAACTGGCTAATTATAACTACCTTTGAGATGAAACGCCGAAACAAACTAAGGGATCATAGTCTCTTTTAAAGTCCAGACCAAATTCATTTTTTTTTGTGTAAACAACTATGTAACATCCGTGTAGCATTTTAAGGAAAGCGTCAAAAACTGTTGGGGTAAGCCTGTCAAAGGCGGAGGGATCACCTTCTCTCACTCTGTAGAGGTATGTTTCCTTAGTTTTTGGGACTATTGCATCTCGTTTAATGTTCCCAATACAGTCAAAAAACTAAATTATGGATGAGTTACAGTGGACAGTGAGGTCGGTGCAGCGGATTATTAATTTGTTACCGTGTGACTAACCAAATCGACCAACGTAGCTATTATAAAATAGATGGTATGAAAACCTGTCTATTTTCTTCCAGGGTGGTTTCACATCAATATTAGACTTCTTATTAGTCAAAGAGATGATGCTGGAATGCTTTAAACGGCGGCCGGACAGTGGACGAGCACAACTACTCCTTCTAATACTCGCGAACAGTCTTGCTATATTCATACTCTACGGACTTACGGATTTAGAATACTGGTTCTCAAGGCAAAAGCTTCATTGGGCACTGAAGGAGTTTAC